>VXBU01013692.1:772325-849210 GCA_013400315.1 Bombycilla garrulus | reverse complement strand
CATTTTGCAAAACGGGAGTAGCTTCAAACACATATTCTGTGTAAAACGAACCATTTACAGTAAAATAAATGTGACTGCAGTCCTCAAATACATTGCATAAATATTCTCACATCTCCAAAAGGTTGTTTGCACAAAGACTGTCATTGCCAAAAAAGAAAACAAAAATTTGTCAATGTAATGATACAAGAGATAAGTACCTTGGTAGTTTAATAGCCTGAAGCTTTTTCGTCTTTTGAATAGAAGCCTTTTTACCCAGAACTCAAGAGCAATAAGGAATATTTAATTGACAATATTGAATTAGGTGTCTACTCCTAGAGTTTCAGATGCAAATACCTCAGAGAGAATTTAAAGTAGTGGTTCTCTTTAAGGGTAACTAATGGATGGGGTGACACAATATTTAAAGGCTGTTTAGGTCATCAGCATCATCCACAGGATGTACATCACCCAAAATAATTACTTTTCTTATCTGTATGGAACGGTCAGTAGTAAAACTGGTTAATTTCAAACGGTATAACTCTGTTTCTGGTTATTGAAAATCGAAAGCCTTCGGGTTTTATATTTATTTTCAAATATAATTTCTATGTTGGTTACATTGTTACCTGCCATCAAAAACATTAATTTCTCAATAGTACTTGTGGGAAAAATTTACATTGGCACAAAGACGATTCTAACCCCTCCTCTTGAGTGCAAAAGAACCTCCAGATACATCAAGAAATAGACTTGATCGCAGAATCTAATCACAAGAAATTTTACATTCTGTCTTTTGAGAAAGTGGCAGCATTGCTTCTGAATTACAATTGTGCACATTAAACCATTCTGTTAAATTTCTGCATCTTTGGATAGTAAGTTTTGGACATAGTGTGGCATCATAGAGTTTTACTAAGGAAAACAATCTAGAAAATCAGCAATGTTACACTTATTTAATCTCACTTTAACTTTTATATTGACAATGCTTTAGATGTTTTTCTGATTTGAGAATTTAGAATTTTTCAATTATTACAAAAAATTCTCAAAAATAATGCCTCCATTTATGAAAGTCTTTCAAAGGAAAATATTCAAAATTTCTTTAAAAGCTGTCCAGGGGTTCTTCAAATGATCTTTAAACCATGTGTGTCTTTCATATATATATATATGCAGAAGGATACTCACTTAGTTAAGCAGGAATTGCCAGACTAGTTGTCTCTGCTATCACCCACCACTGGCAGTGACAGCTGCTCTCATTGCAGATCTACCTTTATGCACAGAAAGAGAAGTGTAATCTCTCTTCTCACTTTTAAGCTGGAACCTACATATTATTTCCCTTATGCTCTTCTCACTCTCCCTGAGATTTTTCCTCATTCCTGAATGAGCCCATGAACACCCCTTTGTTGCTCTAAGGGACATCCACTCTAGGTCACAGTATAATCATCTCGATACAAGCAAGGCTAAAAGTTGTTGTATTTTTCCCCTGGTTATAAGCATGTCACACTGACTTGTTCCTACACCTCACCTGAAGAGCTAGTCTTTTTAGGTAATACAAGTTTTGTTGAAGTTACACAACTAAGATGATGCAAATATCTAATGAGCAGATTTCCTTACAAGAACTTCTCATCTATGTAAATGCTAATGTATGTGGAATTTATTTGTTACCAGCTTTGGACTTGTCATGAATTCTGTGTTCACAGCATGCCTTCTTAATGTCATTAGCTTTACCTACCAGACACTACTAAGACTTTTCTTTCTTTATATTTTGCTTACCACTACCATAATAATCCTTTCCCTCAAAACATCATTTTGGGATTCCAGATCTCAGTAAGCACTGCTTCATCAGCACCAAGGTGTTTCTTTGGTTAAATCTCATTTAATAGAGATGGGAACCCTAATGTTGCTTTGGTCTCACTTGTGGCCAACAAGTCTGCACTACTGTAGAGCTGTGGTTTTCCTTTGATCTATTTCTGAGTGTATTCCAAGCTGTGCATTTGATCTATTCTGACATCTGCCTTGGGAAAAAACGTTCTTTTCTTTTCAACATTTATACACACAGGCCAAATAAGCATTTTAAACACAGATGTCTAGGTACATAAAGTCGGAGTTCCCTTCCGGAGTAACTATTCTGTTCAGTCACCTCTTGCATTCATGATGCTAATTTTGCTATTCCTTGGTAAATTTTCATCATTTCCTTCAGCTGGTATTTTAAAATCTTTGACAAAGGTGGTTTCTAAAAATCTTTTAGGCACCAAATTATTAAGGAAACTTAATTCACTTTGAAGTATCTATGAAGGAAACTGCATTACAATTGATTCTTCTTTAGGACATTTATCTCTAAGGTGAGGCTGGACACACAAAAGAAACCCTGCAGCAAAGGGGTCCCAGCAGTGCCTTACTTGTAGTGATTTTTGCATTCACCCTTTTATATGGAACCTTTTGTATATATTATCTGAGTGATCTTCAACTGTTTCTAAGTTAGTTTCAAAGGGGGCTCAAGGAAACCTATGGAAAAGGAACAGAGCTGATGTTAAAAAACATCAAAGGACTTACCTGCATGCAGCACTATCAAATGCAGATGAGAGCAGGTGGAGCTATTTTGTGGCTAATTCCTCAGGTGAACAACTCACCACCACTTCCCTGCCCCAAATGAGATGTGAAAAAGCAGAAAAAAAAATGGAAAAAATCATTAGTGCTGTTTTCCATTGACTCTCGTTCAATGGAAAGTGAAACTGCCTGCAGTAGAAATTAGTGGAGTTTGTCTGCTCTCACACACACCCACTCACACTCCATAACTCATACTTAACCCTTATCTTATTTTACATTTCTTCATAGCTTCTCCAAATGGGATAAAATTACAAAGAGTAAGACCCAAGGTAAGCTCTCCCTTTAAGTCTGGCTTTTCTGAGATAGGCTCTTTGCAGTGACATTCAGTTGGGATGTCAGAAAATACCCTATAGCTAAAGAGACATTGACAAAATCTATTTGTCATAGCCAAGTAAAAAGAAATTGTCATCCTTTTACCGTGAGGTAGAAATGAACAGGGGGAAAAGCTGAATTAAGTGTCTCATTGTATGCTAATGAAAGCCTGAAATTGCAAATATTTCGGTTATGACTCAGAGACATTTTTGTCTTTCCCAATGAAAGAACACATCAAGCTGCTTCTGTCCAACCAAATCCCTTTTGTGTTTATACAGAACTCATAACAAGGCATTGACATTTGTTATGTTTTCTGAAGTTCACTGTGTAGAGCTGATCATAACAATTACACTGCCAAAATTATAATTAATAAATCCTGATTTCTTCTGTGCATACCTTAATTTACTGCTGTCATTTTCCTTGGGTCAAATTAAAAGAGAATGCTTGAAATAATTTAAATAATCTAAAGTTATGTACAGTTGTTTTTATTAAGTATTTACCAGCCTGAATAATGACATGCTTTTTTGGTGTGTCATAATATGACTGTGGTAAAATATATACATTATGATTACATGAGTTAGTAACCAAGGCAACTAAATTGGTATTGTACCAGTGTCCTCCAGAACATATATAATTAAGAGGCTGACAGGTTTTCTGAGGAAGATCTCCACTGTCTCAGGACTTAACAACATGCTTGTGAAATTCTGATATACAGACTGAAATGTGTGAGGTGACAGAGCAGGTCCTGCATCAACTGTGAAACACTTGTCTTTGTCTATAAAGGTGTTCATCAACAGACTACATACACAGTTTTTATGTTTTCCAATGGCATTTTTGATGTCTTCTCAGTTGCTCACTGAAAGCAAATGCCTCAAAAATAAAGCCTTCCATTAAATTAAAACCAATGATTTCCCTGAAATCAGAAGCTGTTGAAAACATTGGGCAACTTCCCACGAGATAAAATTGTATCATTAGAATTATTTTAGGTGTTCTCTGCATTAAGACCTTCATTCATTTCACCTAACCTTAGGTGAAAACCTGGTCGAGTTTTACATTTACCCTACTTGAATCTCAGTCCTACTGGCACCTTTTGTCAATACAGAAAGCAAAAGTGTCTCAGGTAAGGTTAAATTGTGTGTCTCTTCAAAGATCCTCAGAGAAAAATCATATCCACTTGAACACCTGAACCTAAATTAGATAGGGAGTGCCTTTTTCCACTTGTTTTGCGCTTCTTTAAAGCTGATGCCTTTTTTGTTTTGAAAGTCCCTTTAACACCCCATTTCATTTTAATCCACTTACTGGTTATCTTCCTCTTTAAGGTAATTTTAAGAAAACACCTCCTTAGATATTCCTAACAGCCCTTGTTACCCAGCCAATTTTGCAAAGGGTTCTCCTTGAAAGTCCCTTTATTAAGGATCTGTGTTAAATGGGGACATCTATGTAACTGGGAGTGCTACCCATGGAGTTGTCAAATTTTATTTTCTTAGTTTTATGAGTTCAATCTGATTTTTTAAATTTTTTTCTTTTTTTTTTTTCTTCATTCACTAGGGCTGTATCCTAACAGTACAGTTAAAACAATGGCTTAACACTTCCCGCAAAGCAGCCAGCTGAAGCTTGACAGCTTCATAGTATTTCTTAAAATTTTAAAAGAGCACATACTGCAACTCAGAATTAGTTTGCTGTGAGCCACAAATAAAATGTTGATGAAACATGCTGATAATAAGAAATCTGAGAACATCACTTTTCTCTGAGAGGAAAGCATGGTGATTTCCCACTGATCTATGTCACTCAGTAAGTTTGAGTAGTATGCAAAACTCTTCTTGCAATGAGCAGCAAATTATCTGACATTGCATCTATTTGTCAAACATATGAGTACAAGAGAAGATTTCAGAGGATAGAAAAAGAAAACACAGGTTTGTCTCAAGGTGCTCGTGTTTAAACAACAGCAAGCTCTGGCTTTATTTTCCTAATATTTTCAATTATCAAAAATGTTATGAAATGAATTATGCAATTACTGAACACACAAAATGTTCAAAGTCATTGGGTCATAGCTCCCAAACTGATGTGTTTGGAATGACCCCTTCTCTTGCGTGAGTGTGAGGCAGGATGCTCTGAGTTGGCTGCCACTAAGTGTAAGTGATTTCTTCAATAAGTGTTACTAAAGAAGTAGAAGCATACCATAAATATATGTAATGTCTGTAATTTTAAATATAAAAATAAATACAATGATCCAATAGCTTCTATGTTGTCACATATGGAAATGGTTCATACTTTTCACAGGTAAGAAATTGCATAGTTTTGGGATTTTTTTTGTCAATTTTCATTTAAAAACAGCATTGTTTTCTGTAAAGAACTCTTTTGGTTTTGAGGTATTTAGACGATTGGGTCTGTTATGAACTTTCTACTCTTTGTTG
This sequence comes from Bombycilla garrulus, assembly GCA_013400315.1. Lineage (NCBI taxonomy): Eukaryota > Metazoa > Chordata > Aves > Passeriformes > Bombycillidae > Bombycilla > Bombycilla garrulus. Next base: position 843,913 of record VXBU01013692.1, on the reverse strand, counting down.
ACTGGCCATGATGGGGGTTGCACATCTAAATCAAACCTACAGAGCAGAATCAAAGTCACTTCTGGAAGGCAGCAGAGACCAACACAAAATAGGATGATTGCTATTTCCACACACTCTATTATAAAGATCTAGGCACTTTAATATTTTTCTGTTTGCATGCTCCACAGTTGCATGAAAATAATATGGCAAGCACAAAAATTGTATCATAAAATCATTCTGAAACCTCCTCCAAGCTGTTGTCATGGCAAAGGAATCTAATGAGAATGCCTTTAATTCAATGATGTTTCAGTGGGCCTTAAAAAATGTGAGTTAGAGCCAGATAGAAAATGTTCATGAGTGAATTACAACCTGGCATCGTCTCTGTGTGTTTTAGATACTGTTTTTCATCATAACCCCAGTACTAGGAATATTGGAAGGTGAGATTTTTCTGCTTTACACATTGTCAGAGGAAATTGCTGGACGACTTGCAGTGCAATAACGGTGAGGAAGGAATCACTCCTGGGAGGCTTATTCTTTACATCTCTGAACCTGAAAGATGTGAAATTATCCTTGTTTGGACTCTTTTATGGCAAAACGGGAGAAATTTCAAATTACTTCTGCTTATGATTTCAATTTAGGAGTAATTTCAAAATAATCTCCTTGCAAAAAAAAAGTTAAGAGCATTAAATTTCTCTGTAATTTTTACTGTTTCTAAGGAAGAAAATAAAGAGATGATTGGTCATTCATCTGTTCAGAGTGGCGGCTGGCATCTCTGTGCCAGCAAACACAATTAGGGAGCAGATTTATTATATGAGCATTTCAGAATCAGTAATAACACTAATTAGTTTTCTCTTTTCCTGGAGAGAAACCCAAGTAACCTGTCTTTGTGTCTGTGCAAAAAAACAAAAAATAGTTTAAGATCCAACTGCTGGAAATAGAAATCTGAAATGTTCAGATTGGAAGTAAAATGCTGCTTCCTAACAATGAAGGCATTATGCCCCTGTAAATTTCTTAGAATAACTGATCGAGAAAATGAGAAATTAATCTTTACTCATAATCAGTAGTAACAGAATCACAGAATGGCTGAGGTTGGAAGTGACTTCATGGAGGTTGTCTCCTCCAAATCCCCTGCCCAGGCAAGGCTCTCTGGGTCCAGTTGCCCAGGGCTCTCTCCAGACTCCGCCAGGTGTCCTTCAGGTGCTCTCCTGCCCAGCTGCTTTCTGGATGGATGTGCCTCAGCACTGGTGCGTGGGGTTGTTCCTCTGCACTTCTTGTTAAATTAGTCACCCACAGAAGCTGGAAGGGCTTTTAATTTCTCTAAGTACAAGATGGTATTTAATTTCATAACTTGAAAGAGTAATCATTTTTTCTGTAAATTAAATTATTAGCTGAGGAAGCACTGTATAAGTTTATCAGTAGGAGATTAGTTCTGGCCTAACAAATGCCAAAAATGTGAGATGTCCTGCGTGAATCAGCAAGAGTAGTTTGAGTTTTAGAAATATAGGTGCATTTTTCTGTTATTCTGATCTATTTTTCGTTCATGTTCAGAAAAGAGATGAAGTAGATATTACAAGTTAGCCAGTCTCTAAATTAGTTTGTCATTTCATGTCATGAGGTTCAAGATAGAGCAGTAATGACCAGATGGTTAGGTATTGCTGTGTTTTAAATGGTTGTTAAGCATTAATTGGCTTATCATTATAAACAAACTGTTTGTAGAAAAATGTATGTAAAGTAAGTTTCCATTTTTTATTGTAGTAATTATATCTGACAAAATAAGTAAAGAACTGTTATTACAGTTGATTCATGGTTTTATTTTTTTAATTTCAATTTAAACTAAAATTTATCTGTCAGATGGAAATAAAAGATATGCTGCCATGTCTTTTTGCTTCCAGGAGGCTGGAAGTGTTGAAGACAATACATAGAAGCTCTCATTCTAAAAGCAGAAATTTGTGATTTACGCCTGTTTTAGAAGCAGGGTGAGTCTTAGTCTCTTGATTTTAAGTGGGTAAGAACACGTAATCCACCCTGAAACACAACTATGTCAGGTTTAGCTGTTTTAATAAAAACACAAATGATCAGAAGTGTTCTAGATACTAATTACTGATGATCCCATTACTGACCTGGACAGTAATTGCAAGAAAAATATTCTGCTTTTTAATTTCTGCCCTAGCTGAAATGCAACAGAGGGCCTGGCAGAAGGAACTGGCAGTTCTTTGAGTGTGAAACTGGATTTAGATAGCAACTGTGGCTCTTCTAGGTCAGTGAAAGGTGCCTACTAGACGTGTATAAAGACAATCCTGTCCCCAGAAAACTAAAAGATAAATAGGAACTGAATGAGCAGCAGGACAGTTTGAAATTGAATGCATATAAGAGTAGTGAAAGCAGTGATGAAGAAGAACTTTACAAACTTCTAAAATTCAGTTATTCTACTTGAGAGAGAAAGCAACTTAGAAGTGTGGTAAGGGCATTCTCTGAGATAACTGCATGTCAAACAGTTCTCCCAATCCAGTGATACAGCAGTACATCTTTTTTTTTTTTTACTTTCTATTGGCATGTAAGCTCGCCTTGGACCAGAGAAGGTGAGTTAAATGGATGCCCTGGGAGATCACAATGAAATGACCAGGCCTGCAATGGGTTTAATGGTCAACCTGTGTGTGTGATGTAACCTTTGATTATGGAGTGAGCTGCAGAAACACCTTAAATTGTAAAAGAGCAATACAAAAATAATAGTCTCTTTGTTGTAAAGAAATAAAAGTTGGTGGTGTGGTATATCTGTGCTTATGTGTATAAAAATCCCAAACCAGAGGAATATGTGCTCCAAGTACTCTAGTTGCACACTAACAGGAGCAAGGACAGTGTGGTGCAGGACAGCAAAGAGATTATTGAGTTTGTGAAAAAGCACTTCTATCATGCCTTAAGTTACTTAGAACACCTGATTTCTACAATACATCAGAAGAAAAATCAGTATTGGCTTAATCCTAATAAAAATGCAGGCCTTGAAAAATAGAGTGTGAGGAGTATCCATAAAATAATTAACTGCTCTTTATAATGAATCACAAGATAAAAATTCCTATCTGTCACCTCATTTTTAAAAATAGGGATGTCAAGGAAATGGGGGAAAAATTAAAAATTATACAGAAATGAGAACTCAACTTAGTGTTTAGTTAATCATAGTCATAGAAATGTCACATGCGAACAAACTTTTAAATGGTCACAAAGGTAAGAACAGGAACATATCCATGTAGAAAGGACAACATTGTTTTGAGTAGGGACATTATTTGCTTTATCCCAAGTTAAGAGAACTTAGTAAACTATAAACTCATCTACACTGAGTAATTTATCATTTTCATTTGCTTCCTTAAGAAGCTTCCTTCCTAAAATGTTTAACAGTTTTGGGATGTTAAAATGTCTTGTTGTCTTACATGTGTGGCATTATTTTTTGTTCTTGCATTTCTGCAAAGCTATAGCTACTTGGACAAAAATGTGTGGTGAATTATTTTATTTATAATTTCCCATATTTCCAGTAGTGGGGCATGGCATTTAATAATATTTTTAAGGTTTCCTGGTACTTTTTGTCCTTCTCAACTCACAAGTATTACCAAGATATATACTGATTAGGAAAGTGACCCTTCCCCTTCATCAAAAGTAGCATGAAGCTTTATTTAAGGGACATGGGATCACAGAACAGTGATATTATCGGGGAAATGATAATCAGGAGCAGTGGGTATGGGCATTCCATGGTGTTCCGAGTAGGGATCCCTTCCAAAAATACCCAGAGCCGTTCTTTGATGTGCTGACAGTGGTACCTTGAATGGAGGCTGCAGTATCTCTGTCCTCTCCAGGTCTATTCATGCAATTTTAGATGCTTTTTTTCCTCACAGAAACACACAATTCACCTCAGAGTGCACTTTGTCTTTTTTCTTTTCTTGTGTGCCTATGACATTTCTAGGGAGCTTTTAACAGCTTGAATTCTGCTTTCAGCCATCTCTGAAAAAGCCCTATCCAAAGGGGCAATTACATGTGTGGCAACTGTCTTCTCTCAGTAATTCCTAAATAGCCCACCAACAAAACCTAAAAGCCATGCATGGGAACAGCGTTTATCCCATCATTATCTGTGTGAAAATTGTGTTAAAAGCTACTGTTTTCTAGAAATGTCTGGAGTACAGAATTGTAGAATGTAATGCTTTTTTGTATTTTCCCATTTAAAATGTCTCTTAAGGTAAAGTGTTTCAATTGTGAGAGTGCTCTCTTGATTACTCTAGTCAGACTTTGCTAGAGAAATGTGAGATAAAGGGTAACTCCACAGGTAATAGCAGTGCCTTCTAGACGAAATATCACAGAATACTGATGCCACCAGACAGTTTGCAGGTCTCTTGCTTTTTGTATCCAAGTAGTAGAAAAAAGTTATCCAAGCTGGTGTCTACCATCCTTGTGATAAGACTGAGTACTATAATAATCATTGTGCATAAAGTAGTTCAGAAAAAAGCAAGCAGTAAAGAGAATTATAAAACTTATGAGCAATAGAAAAAAACAGGTTTTTACCAAAAATACTTTAATTAAAACTAATGGAAAAACTGCAGAATTTTTTAAAAGAAAAATAAATGAAAAATACTACTTCCTGTGATAAAGCCTTCAATAATGTCACTTTTATTTCATTTTAAACTTAACATGTTTTTAATAGACTCCACTAGAAGATTAAATGAAATATTCCATTAAAAATTTTCTTTTAATAGATGTTTATTTTGGGGTTAGATTGCAATCTGTTAAAAAGAGCAACTCTTCCAAAACTGTCAGAGTAGATCATGCAGGAATGTGAAAGATGCAGAATATTTACTTAAGAGGAAATGGCCTAAGGAATTATTGCTAATTTTAATTAAGTTTTTTGCATACCCAATTGGTCTGCTATATCTGGACGTCCTTAGACCTATTTGTTTCCTGCAGAACACATTGCTTCATGGCTGCAGCAGTACCTTCTGGTAATTCATTCACAGAGATTGCTTGTCATTTGATCTTTATTAATGCAAAAGTAGAAGGAAAAATTTATTTATAGTATGGTTAAGAAAAACTATTTGGTGAAAAACTAATTATGTGTGATACTGTGTCTTCACTGAGCCTATTACATTCGTAATTTTTTTGCTCTTTGCTGCTTGTGTATCAAATGAAATATCCTGACAATTTCTCAGTAATATCTACATGTTTTTCTTTTCCTGTAGAAAGCAGTTGGCCATTTGAAAGGCCAGCTGAGGATACTGAACCACAGAAATTTTTCTTCGAAGTGACCTGCGTAGCCCAAGCTGCACTCAAGCTGCAGTTTGCTAACTGACCTGAGAAGTTAATAAAGGACATGAACTTGCTTAACATGCCCTGTAATAACCACTAATGGTCTATTCAGGGTAGCTAAGGCATTCTCCTCTCTTCTCTTGCATCACTGACCCTTTTTAGAAAATTGCTAAGACCTAAAGATCAGTTTTGTATTCCTGTAAAAAAAAGTGGGAAAAAAAGCCAAATTCTTACCAAAAAGCCCCACAAACCAAGCTGAAAAACCCCAAAAACCTCCTTCCCCAAAAGACCCTCACCACAACAACCCAAAACTTCTCTTCCCTTTTGCTCAAGCTGTATTTTAGTCAGGGTAATTATACAGCAGTTCACGCTGTTCTGTTGTGTTTTTTCTGTACATGTGCATAGTCTGTGCAGTAAAAATCCATAATCCAAAGAGCAAGAAAACCACAGGTGCGGGGAGATGATGAGAAGTCTCTGGATAATTACCTAAAGCATGGTTTTTGGATTTTCCTATTTTCTTCATTCAATGTCTATAATTAGACTGCATATTTTGCAAAAAGCTTTTTAATGAGCTTCCCATTCCAGTTTACCTGGCAGGTACCCAGTTTATCCCAGTAGATTTCTAATTAACTCCAGTGAGTTAAAGGGAAGTGACCTTCTGAAACTACCCCCATTCTCTGACCAGGGAACCATTTTATCTCAATGAATATAAGTTATTTAAAGATGGAGTTTCTTAAAAGAGCTTAAAATTCAGCAGCTGCAAATGATTCCTTCTGCTGGTGAGGAGCCCTTCTTGGAGAAGGGACATTGCTAGATACCTTATAGTTCCTCATAAGCTGATTGTAAGGGGTTTATTGCCATGGCAATCACCAATTCTTTTTTTCTCCAAGTGAGATGCTGTCTTGTTCTAGTCTGGTACCAGCAGGCAGTGAAGGTCACTTCAGAGGACCAAGTGAGGAATAAAGTGCACAGTTCTTTGGATATAATGCCTTTGATATAATACCTTTATTCACTATATCCCTCTTCTTTTCCCTCTTTCTTGTCAGCTTAGGTGGGAGAATCTCACTTCTTTCAAATAAATGGTTTTAACTTAGTGTTCAGAACTTGAACTGGATTATTTTTATTTGGAAAAATTGTCTGATTGATGAGATAGCAGTGCACAATAGGAAGCCTTTACATCAGTGGAAGGCCAATCAACACAAGATCTACATCCACTTGACTGAGTAACTGGACCTGCAAATTCCAGTCTTCCACAGGAGGTTTTACTTTGGAGAAAACAGCTGCAGATTTTGGCAAACTCAGGCAGGAGTCTGCTCTAAATGAATCAATATAACCAGAGACATTGGCTTCATCAAATCTGATACACCAGCATTCCACCTCAGAAAAATTAAAATCCTGTAATTATAGCAAGTCATTAAAAGTGTCCTTCCACAGAAGGATTTTGGTCACAGCTGTCCTGAACCCTGCAGCACAGTTGTCATTGGCACTTATTTGTGATCAAACCACTCAGCACCATAAGCAAGAGTTTGGCTGTTGATGATCAGAAAGTGCCTTTGTGGATAGAGCAGCATTTTCATCAGCCTCTGTGCTCTCAAGGAAGCTAGACTCAGCAGGATATCTCTACAGGGGAGGGTGTTCTCATTTGAAGAAACAGCAGTTTCCGTAATGAACATTTTTTATGCATTTAATGCAAAGCTAAGTGTCATTGATAGTGACCTGATAACATTGAAATATAACTTGCTCTTTAAATAACAAATAATTTAAACCAATACAAAGAGAAGGTGGGTCTACTGTTAGGATTTTTTTAATCTGTCCCATTGATAGCATATTTCCTAAAAATATGCAAATGTATATAGTGCTTGCACAGTGCAGTGAAGGGTGTGTGTCTTTAATGACTTCTTAACTTTAGATATACTTTACAGTTTCAATGAGTTGAAGTGTCTGAAAGCAAGTAATTTAAAGAAACAACTCTCTCTCCACTTCCTCTCATCCAGCTCTTTCCTCACTGCTATCCTCTCTAACACATGCTGTGCATCCCAGAATAATTTCAGTTGGCATGATATGCAGAACTCATTAAAAATTAATAGGGTGGTGTCCACATATCCTCTTTTTACTTAGAGTACTTGTTAGGTATTTTTCCTACAGATGACCTGATCCATCTTAAGGTAAAGTGTTTCAGCTGTGAGCATGCTCCCTTGGTAATAAGGAATCATGAAACCAGTTTGGACATTAATGCAAACAATGCGTGTTAAAGCTGGGGAATAACTTTTCATGCCACCAAAGTGAATGTCTGTGAGAACAGCACTTTGGATAATACCTTTTGTCTGCTCTTCCTGGCAGCACACAAACACAGAGATGCACTCTCACACTCATTCCAGCAGCCTGACCAGCACTGCTAGGGAGGTAAAGATTATTCCCTTTGGAAAATAAATATCGGATTATGAGTAGCACTCACATTTTGTCTGGACCAGTGTCCATTTTGGTATTCCTAAATCCAGGTGGGAACTTAATCTTGTTAAAATACCACGCTAGGGCAAGGCCTAGGCAGGCAGACATTCCTCCCCTAACTTATTTTTGGTGTGAAGGATACCCAAGAGCATAACCTAGGAGGGAATTGTTGATCTCTGGTTGAGATGGGCAAGACACCAGGGCTGAAGATGGTGTGGATCTGTGTTTCAGCCTGTGTGTAGGCAATCTGTGCAGCCAGGGTGTCCTTTCCTCCATGGGATGGGTTGGATGGCAAGCCTGCCCCCAGTGTACCCTTGCTTCTGCGAGGGCTTCTTTCAACTTTTCATTCTATGTAATGAGGGATTAAACATCTTTGAGGAAAAAAAAAAGGTCAGCTGAAAGAGCCGTTTTATGACTGTACTTCTCAGTTGTACAAAACCTTAAATAAAGCATCTGACTTGGCATAAGAGCTCAGTGTCGCAAAAGGTAATATCTGAAAAATGTATTCATGTTTCCTGAGAAGTTAAGGGTGCAGTTGCAATTTCTTTCCTTTTAGATCTAGGTCAAAAATGTCAGTACCCATCAAAGAGGTGAAGCCTGTAAAAGAAAGAAGAAAAAGAAAAATCACTACAGAGTGTGTGAATACTTCCAGGGAAGCCATCACTGCCAGTCTTAAATAGGAGAGAGGTTCTGTCATACACCAAAAAAGGTATGAGCACATGTCATGGAAAAGTGTTTTCTTAAATGAAAAGCAGTTGAGAGAAAATGCAGAGGTAAATTTCACTATCCAAACAGAGTTTGAATATAATTTAATATTGCATTCTTTTTTATTTCCTGAGAGGAAACAGTTCAAGTTCTTCATTCCGAACAATTGAATAAAAACAGCTTTTAGCCTAAGGTAATTACTCATTATCATAATCTTCACAAGAACTTCCTCAGACGGACATGAGTATACCTGAGGATCTTTAGTCAAATTGAATAGATATTTTCCTTTTGCTAATTAAAGCTAGGAAGTTTGGTGTGAAATAAATCATAAAAATCTGGTTGTTCTATGAAATGTTAATACAGCACATCTTGGTCCAATTGAAACCTAGTATCTCGCACATCATAATGATTCTCTAGAAATGCACATTGAAAAAGAATAGCATTTTGAGGACTCTAAAGTATTGCATTTTATTTAGGAGGTGGAAACTCATGCTGATATTGCAGAAGGCCATATATCACCACCTGTTTTGAATAAATGTCAAAATTATTCATGTTTGAAGAAACACTAAAAAAAAAAAAAAAAGACATTATATTTACTCTTTGTGGCTATATACAACATAGATTTCCCAGGAGCAAGAGAGATTTCATTGCAGTTGTAGTTCTTTCTCCCATGGCCACTGGACTCAAAGACAATGCATGTACTGGATGCCAAATGTTTTAGTACTGTATCCACTGCAGGTCAGCAACAAATTCAGTGAAGGTGGGTGTCTGGTTCAGCCATTCAATTTCAATTTTTTTTCCAAATTTTCTACTATTTAAATGTTTACACTAACATATCTGAATCCATATGGAAACTCAGCTTAGACCTGCCTCTGCTTTTTCTCCTTTTTTACCATTTATCACATACAGCAAACTTAGCTTTAGACAATAGTTTCATTTCAGAAACCTAAGCATCAAGATTAATTAGGCATGAGGCATTTTTGTTTTAACGTTAGAACTATTGCCTCCACAGAGGACTGTGTGAATTTAAATCCACCTAAAAGGATAGGCATATCTAAGTAAAATCAATTCAGCTGATCAGATTAACATTGGGTTGTTTAATTCATGCTGTACTAATGTTAAGGTGAACCAAACCCTGAAAAAATACAGCAATCCTTAAAAGAAAAAACTAATTAAGGTCTTAATGTAGCAGAAGCAGTTCAGTGGAGATTGAGCTTAAATCTGCCAGTTGACCTATTGATATTAGTAAAAACATATACATGGAGAATATTCTTAAATAGTTTTCATGGATAAAATCTGTAAAACAGTATGTGGTCATATGTAAGCTATACAGCCATCATGCTATGAACAAGGACTGCATTTAAGATCTTAAAAATGCAAAATCTTACAAAATATATTCATTAATTATTCTTAAGACCTGAGCTCTCACATGTGCCATAACTAGTCAGGAGAGATTGACTCAGTTGCAGGCATGAGCATAATGTGCTACTTTGGCAGTATTTGAACATGCAGCTCAAATGGGTTTGGAAATCTGCTGCAGCACGTTTATTTTAAAAGCACACCCAGTCTGAGCAAAAATTTTGTATGTGCAACTCTAGCAATCTATCCTTTCTTAATTAAGGCCACAGGAATGACAGCCTCACTGATGCCTGTGACAGTTCCTTTGCTGGTGTGTAATTCCTGTGCAGTTCCTTCTCACCTCTACTACTCCTCATAGGTACTTGGCATTCAAAGTGTGTGAATGTCCTCCTATGGAGGATTTGGGCATCGAAGTACATAAAGCTCTAAAATTAGGCCACGATGTTCAAACTCCCGAAGATAAGGCAGTAGATTTCAACTAGTATATGAAATAGAAATCGAGCCTAGTTTCAATTTCATTGTCTAATTTCAGTGCTGAATGAAAAAAATAGCAGCAGAATGAGATTAGAAAGGACATTATGACTACCTGGTATTTTACAGTTTTCCAGTAGTTAATATTCAAAGCAGGATATTTCTTGTGTCACTGTTTAATAAGTGGATTTTTCCTGCTAGTGTGGTTGTGGTTCTCATATGCCTTTGAAAATGATAAACATCTATTTCAGTGTTGTCAACATTCAGGTACCAGATGAAGTTCCAACAAGTTTAGTAATTCATCCACCATCATAAGGCACAAGGAACTGTGATTGAGGAAGTGATGAATACTGCAAAGCTTGTGTCATCTGGCTCACTCTTTATTTAGCTCTAGTTAAACAATTGTCACAATATGTTCTGAAAGTGGTGAATTGCTACTAGCGATCAAAGAGATGAGTAATAGCAGAGGATCTGAAACCTTAAACTGTAAAAGCAAAATACCATGGCCAAGAAATTACTCTTCATATTATAATGCATCTAGACTAGGCCAAATTCAACTTGCAGATTTCTTCAAGGAAATCAGGTTTTAAATCTTCCTTTACCTCAATAAATTCTTGTGCAACAACTAAAACCAACATAACTTTATACATTGTTGACTAATCAATTATCTGTGCATAGACAAACTATATATCACTGACATTAAAAATACTGTTTCCATTTCAAATCCTGACACTGTCCTGAGGCTTTCAGATTATGGAATTTCTTTAAGCTGCTATTGTGAAATAAATTCCCTGGACAATACTTTTTGTATTGAACTGAGAACACTTCTGAACTGAACATATTCCTTCTAAGACAATTGATCAGGAAAATCTATCATTGTTTACATGTGGTTTGGTCTTCTAGTTCAATATGTCATGAAGAGAAGACTTCAGTTTTTCAATGTAAGAACTTCAGGTCACTAAACAGACTGAGTAAAACCAAATTGAAAGTTTACTTTGCGAATTCTTAAGGAACAGCTTCAGTCACTCATCCAGTAGAGGGAACTCTAATACAGTACATGGCAGGTGACCTGGGACTGCAAGAAAGTAGGATCACAAATACAAGGGAAGTGTAAAATGTATTTATGCCATATATCATGTGTAAAGCAAAGTACCTGCCTATTATGTGCTATAAAATTTTTATTTTGTTTATTCCAGTTTGTTTATTTCCTTTCCTTCTTTCCCTTATGTCCTGTGGTAGCAGTTCATATATGTCTGCCAGATTTAAGGGATGAATTGCCAATGACAGTGTCACAGTTCTAGTAGTTCATAAATATTACAGATTATGTACTATTGACTACTTAGTTGAAATTTGGCGGAAGAAAAATTTTTTGTTAGTTTTTTTAGGATGCCACAATTGCATGTTAAAGTCGTAGATAGTAGTCTCTCTTGGAATGACTGACACACATCCTTTGGAGGAGAGTAGCAGTTTACAACCCTAAGACACAGTAGTCAGCAAAAAAACCCCAATGTTGTATTAAACTGCTTTTCTGTAGAAAGTCCCAAAAAGGAGCTCACTCACTTTCTTTTTTTCTCCTTTTTCTTTGACCTTTATCACCTTGATATGCTTTCAGCTGGTGTTTCATTTTTTTTAAGGCTTGGTGTCTTCACTCAGTCATCATTCTGTCATTTACTGGTTTTTTTTTGTTGTTGTTCTTGTTGTCCTTAGAGACAAAATGTCACAGCATTGGTTGGTCACTAAATAGACTGCTTAGGGAAAATTGTTTCCTATTTCTTCACAGCTGCTAAAAGTCAGAAATAGATGTAACATTTCTCTGTTGCAATTTGAACTTAAGATCCTTCCCAGGTCTGTCTTCTCCAAAGAGCCTTAGCTCTTCTCCTACACTATGTTGAGGCATTTTGTCATTTCTACACATTGAGATATTCTGTGGTCTTCTATAAAAAAATAAACAAAAGTTTGAAAAATGAAAAACCTGCTGACATCACTGAATATTTTTCAAAGCTTTTTTTGAATGTTTTTCAAAGCTTTTTAAAAATATGCGCACCTAGGATAGGATATTCAATATTTAGATCTCACATGGAAAGGGATTGAATCATATGGTTTTAAGAAGTATTTGTCCTTACAGAAAAATATCTCTGCATATATAATGTGTTGGCATTTCCGGTGGCAGCATTTCAGATTCTGTGCACAGCTGTGAAACAGTGCAAAAGTCTAACCCACATCTGCTGTAGACTTGACAAGTGCCTCGGTTGTGGCTACTCAAGCACACAGTAGTGACCTCTGCTCTGCTTGCATGCATTTCCAGAATTAAAGTTGCAGAAGGACATGTTTTTTAGCTAGCTAATCTGCCTTTTCCATCAAGTGCCCTGACTACTGTCATTTTCAGATGAAACTCAACTTAAGTTTCCACTATATTTAAGTAGTAGCTATTTTTGGGAGGGAATCATTATGGGTCATCTTGAAATGATTGTTAATAAAGGAAGCTTCAGGAAACTGAATTTTTTTCAGTTACATACCCACAAAAAGAGATTAGTTCACTTGGTTAGCGAATCATGTCAATAATGCCAGGTTTGTGGGTTCTGTCTCTGTTTGGGAGACTCACTTAAGAGCTGGACCCAATTACCTTTGTAGGTCCCTTCCAACTCAGAATATTCTGTGATTCTGTGAAAAGCCTGACCTTTCATGCTGTTAAAGTCAATTCAAAGCTATTTCTTTGCTTCTGCAGAACCAAGAGGCTAAAAATTGCAGGAATGCTCACAATTTTTAGCAGAAATATTTTGCAGTTGCAGGGGAGTATAAATTTTCAAGAAAAGTGGAAACAAGTGAAATATAGATATGATATCTAGTCTTTCTCATTACTCAAATCTTTTGTTGTATCCCTAGAAATAAGTCTAAAATGCTAATTCTAAGATGTAACACAAAACCTAGGAGAAAATTAAGCCATGCATTCCAGAGATCAATTCAGAATGTCCTGAGGATGCCAAAGATAAGGAGAAATTAACTTCATGTTTACCTTTTAATTCATGGTCACTCTTGACTAAGTATTGATATCCAGATATCTCTGAAGCTCCAGGCTGTGTGCCTGCATAAATTTCCTGTTTAGTATTTTGTATTAGTTTCTTTTGGAGTATCCTCCTGTGCAATGTATCCTGCATTAAATATGCTAAATGCATCAAATCTTCCTTGAAATGTGTCTAAACACAAAGGGGAGAAATAGGTGCCTCAATTCATCAGAATTCTGCAGTGGTGTGAGACTCGAGAACATCACTTGGGCTCCATGAATGATTGCACTGATGTCAGCTATTGCATTATATAAATTACATTGTCTAAATGAAGAATAAGGTGGACAGTCAGAATATGCCCCTTATTCAGGATTCTTGTGCCATATGTTACTCTCAGGTTGGATTTTCTGTTCTCTGGTCATTCAGAATGGCAGAGCAGAATTGATTGCTTTGTTTGGGAAAACAGTTCCAAAAATAGAAAACTGTAAATGCATATTTATCCACCTAAACCATCTGAAAGCATGAGTCTTGACAGATGTCTCCAGCTGCTGAAGTACAAATGATAATACTGATAATACTTGTAGAACCTTGACACACCTTGACACATAGGTCCTGTGTGTTTTTACTTTTGGGTTTGGTTCAGAATAGTTTTTACTGATTTTTTTTTCCCTCTGCTTTCTCATCTATATCTAGAGGCAATTAACAAGTGCCAAACATCTCCATAGGATTTTTCTTTTAATCAAATAAGCATGTTTGTTCTGCAGGAAAAGGACTACCTTGAATTCTGTCCCTTCTCCAAGATGCTATGCACTGTAAATGCTAATTGTTACTGACAGAAGTAAAAGGTCCTAAAGACTTATTTTCAATAATTTTTTTTTAATGGATTGTTCTTTCTAAGAGTAGTGCTATAGTGATGCAAGATTGCTTGCGCGGCTCTTGCATTTTTAGAACATTTCCCTTTTCTTTGTGTTTACACCAATTGCATAGAAAGCTTTTAAGGATTTTTTGGTTTTTGTTTTGTTTTTTTTTTTATTGTTTTGAGGTTTTTTGTTGTTATTTGGGTGGTTTTTAGGTTGTTTTGTTTTGTGATAAATACTTCTCTGTATATGCAGTGCAAGGCAGGTCTGTGCAAATAGATTGCCAGTTTATGTTCTAGTTTTCCTGATACTGCTGGCATCTCAAATATTTCTCATTTAGCATGTTAGAAATTGATCTGGATTGTTAATACATTACTCTAACTGATGGAATGGATAATAATTTCCTAAAGTAAATTCAGGACATATCATACAATATTAAATTAAATGTGTAGAGGGACACATGTGTAAGACAGGAAGGTAATTTAATTTGTTAAATTATTTAGAACACATTTCCATTTGAGTAAGGAGCTAATGATAAGCAACCAGGTGAAGATTTGCACATTGACTTATGGATTTCTATTAAAGATTTCACATGGTTGGTTGCATTTCAGCAAGTTTTCAGGGTTTCTTTTTTAAACAGACCATTTTATATTCTGTATATTGAAATGAGAGTTGGTGTTTGGGTTTCCAGTGCAAACATGTATAGCAGGACAGATGTAAAAGGGTAAAAGTTACTAAAATACTAGATTTCTTTTTTTATTGTTAGTACTTCTGTCATATACAGTGCTAGCAGAACCTCAGGAGTGATAAATTTCTTTAATGAATTTTTTCAGAACATCAATATGCTATATTTGAAGAAAACATCAAGATGTTTTAAAATTTTTTACTATCTTGAGTTGTTTAGGATGTTAATTAGTAGATTGTACTGTACCTAATATGCAGTGGTTACCAATGATGCAGACAGCAGGATGGCTGGACCTGATTTATTTGAAAATACTCAATAAGCTTTCTTAAAGCTGATACTCTTGGCAGATTCAGTTTATCACTGAAGCAAAAATTAAATCCAACATATTAATCCACATTATCATCTTTTATTAAGTGTATCATGACTAGCTTGAAGGGGTTTATTTTCTATATTTTATTTGTAACATAGTATTCACTGAATGTTCTGCATCAAAAGCAAACTGATGCTGACCAGTGAATAGGGCCAAAATTCTCTTCTTTTTGAAGTGCAAGATGAGAGAGAACTGCAGTACCTAAACTTAACTGAGTGAATTTCCTCATAAAGGAACAGCTTTGCCTATGGTTTGCTGACCTCACTTAGAGAGTGTAGACTAGGTGTTCCAAGCTGCAGCTCAAAAGCAGTTCTTGGTGTTTGGTATCCATTTGAAAACATACTTAATCTTTAATTTGAGTGTTCCCCTACACGACATGAGCCAGAAAGATGCACTAGAACATGAGCTAGAAAGATGCACTAGAATGTTTAAGGTAAAATTTTAGAGCTGATGATGCCTTCAGCAATGCACCTGCTCAAATAGAAAATCCAGAAGACATATCTGCTCCCTTCAACCCTTAAAGAAAGGCACCATAGCCCCAGGATCAGTGGGTCTAGAAATTTGCAAGTACAACTGATGGGGAATGCATTAGCATGATGTTCCAGAATCTCTAGCTGATTTCTAGTCTATTTCTTTAACCAGTAGTGTCAATTTATTTTCTTCCATATGTAATGGGATTACACCTTTGAATAACACATGACAGAGAATTCAGTAATTTTTAATTTCTGCCAGCTGGTTCAAACAAGCAGCCTAAAGAGGTGTGCAAATTTCCTATATAAAATAGGAAGAACAAAATCAGCATTTGATCAATGAATTGTGAGAGTCAAAAGGGCATTTGTAAAAATAGCTGATTACATTAACTTTATATGCTTGCCAGTGTGCTCATTCCCAAATGTTTGCTTCATGAAAGATGATAAATGCACAGAGAATTTTCTAGACATGTATGTGCAGACTTGTGCCTTAGCAGAAAGCAAAAATACACATGTAAAAGATTTAAATTTTTTCATTTTTTTCCATTTCTGACATTAAATGTTTTCTATGTTCAGCCTCAACATAATGATATAGTGGAGGGGATTAATTTCATTCCACTTTGCACCTTTACAAGAACATATACAGGTAGTGCTGTTTACATCTCTCCCAGGTACTTGTATCATTCCATTATTGTGTTATCTAGTTTTTTCACAACTTTTATTCTGTAAATTTATGGCACCTTTGCAAACAAGAAAATGTAATTGTATCCATTATTCAATTAGGAACTTAAGCCCACCATTAGGGAATAGTAAAGGAAATAGTGGGTCTAGCATGCTTCAAAGTGGTTTTATCCCTTTTCTGGTATTTTTTGAAGTGACTTTTAAATTCAGATAAAATGGAAACTCTTTTATATCTGCTCTGTCTAGTCTAACCAGATCTCTCATGCAGAACAAGATTACTCTCACCTACGTCTGTACTTTTATAATGCAAATTTTGCATTTGAACTAGTTGCTAAACTCATGTTGTAGGCCCTCAGCGGGAACTGGGTGTTGAGGGCGTGAGTCATCTAGTCTCATTAACCACACAGAGAGAGTCTGGATAACTAGCTGAGATATCTACAGAGAAGATGAATAATTATGCTAAATCTAACTTAAAGCAGCTAGATAACTTGGTCAGGGCCACATAAGAGCAGAACAGGAAGCTGAAGCAGTGTTTCACCATTCCTAGGTCTGTGTCCTAACCTCTGACACAATCTGTCTTGCCATGATGTCGATTGATTCTTATCTCCTGGTCTTAGTACTTGTCACTGTACTGCCATAAATTACACAGTGAAATTCATCCCACGGAACTTCCAATGCCTATGATGCTACTCACTTTAGGTTCTGCTTATTAAAAATGTATTGTTGAGCTACTTATTCCATTGACTATTAGTGGAGATTAGAGGATTATTGCAAAAGTGAATATTGACAGGGTCTCATTGTCAAGGAGTGTGAGCTTTTGTAGCCATTAAGTGTTCATTTCAGACAGAACAGATGAAGGCAAAGGAGAAACTAGACATTTGGAAAAAAACTTCAACACTAATTAACTTCCAATATCCAGAAAAAAATGAGCAGGAGTCTCATGGCATGATTTTTTTCAGTTTTCTATTGATACCACTGTTTGGGGTTTGATCCTGTTCTTTCTTTCAACAGCAGTTGCTGTGAAAAAGTATTCGTGTATGTGTCCTAATTTATCCAATAAGATTAGGGTCTGTAGTATACAGAACGTTTTCTGTTTTCTGGACCAGAATTCTTTACTTCATGTTCCTTTCTTTGAAAGTAAATTCTTTTTAAACCTGATAGTCAGGTAGGTTTTATAGATTTTGTGATCCTCTCTAGTTAGAGAATATGCCAAGTATTTTTTTTCTTTATTTTTACTTCTATAAATGATAGATGGAGTCTTGAGATAAGAGATTTTGTATTTCATGAAGGACCTTAGGTCAACCAAGGTGATGAATCATGTGATCAGGAATATCACTGGGAAGCCTCTGGTTTGCTGAGATTTACAACTTAGTGAAGGTTAGTCTTATACAGTGACTCAAAAATATATAAATCAACTAAGAGACTTTAGGTTGAGTATCCTTTTCATTCATTCAAGCCCTAAAAAGAGCAGAATTCTTTCTCTGCATCCCCTTTCTATCTCTGAGTCTCATTGCAAATTCTGAGGCTTAGAAATGTCGAGATATGACCTGCTGTTTTTTTTCAGACTGTCTTTTTTTTCTCCTCTGTAAAGAGCACAACAAATACAACTCATAAAAGTTCTGGAAGTATTTTGAAAGTTTGAAAGGGGACAAGGCAGAAAACAGTGATAAGTGGAGTGATTTTCTGCACCGGGGGTTTCTGTTGAGTACTTTTTAATCACACCTACTCTCTTTGCCCTCTGAAGTCACTGAAACCACTCAGCTGAGCCATAGTGTAAACTTTCAGAAAAACAGATGTCAACAGGACAAACATTACCATGAACTCAGATAAGTTATAATACCAGTGAGAAGAAATGAAAGAGTATTAATTACAAGGAAAACAAACAAACAAACAAAAAGCCTAAAGAGAAAATGATATTAAAAAAAACAGAAGAGTTAAGAAGGAAAGGGATGGGAATGGGAATAATGACACTTTTGTGCATTTTGACTATAAGCCTAATGCTCATTATCAAAATAACTATTTTCTTAAAAAGGTCAAAGACAAATATGGAATTTGCTGCCTTGTAGTATTTATATTCAAAGCATTAAGGATTTCCCATTTCTTTTTACTTTTTCTTGTCACTTGCTGATGAAGACACAGAGTATCTGTGTTTCTAATGAATAACACTGTCAGAACAATGTAGCTGTACAAGCAATTAGGTCTGTGTTATAGAACACGGTGCACATGTGTTGAGTGCATATGAGAAAGGGCAGGAAAAAAATTCAGAACTCTAGTCATAATAATAATGAGTTGATAGTGCAAATACATAATCATTAAAAAAACAAAAAACCCCAAAAGTTTTAGTAGCCACCTATCAGAAACTTGAATGAAAAACTCGAGTCTTGTAGTCCTTAGAAAATCTCTGTGTGAAAGAAGTGTTGACTATTGAGGACTCAAAGGAGTTAAAGTGTTCAGTATTTGCTGTACTGCAATAGTAGTGAAGCTGCAGCAAACAGAAATTGATATTTCATATGTGTAGTATGGAGAGAGAAAAACAAAAGAAAACAGTTGTATAAAAATTACCGTTCCTTCAGTTTAGGTCAGCTTCTATATTACATGAAAAATCTCATGTTTTTGACATTGTTTTGTGCCAGATTTTGGTATAATTGAATAATTTTATTATTTGGCTAAGGAAATAATATTAAAAGGTCCAGTTCTGAATAGCATGAAATGATATTAAAATGTTAGCTGGAACCAAAAGCTGTATTATGGTGGTGGAGTAATAACAATGTAGTTAGGAAATATCACATTTATGGCTTACAATCAGAAGAATAGCATGGTCAGTTTATGATTCAGACTTGAGAGAATTAGACTTTATTACATTAGCAAGTGCTGGTCTTGTATCCCCTTAACAGAGGGCATGATGTGGGATTCTTATTGCTTTCCCAAGGAATAAAACCAGGGCCTTACACTTGTGGAAACAGAAACAGCTCCAGATTTTTTTGTTGTTTCTATGGAAACAAACTCCTACTTTGTTTACGAGGCAGAGGAAATGCTTTTTAATGCATGAATAAAGGGGATGAAACACTGTGAAAAACAGGTGAGCCTCCAAAAATCCTAGGAGTCAAGACCAGCAAAGCCAACTGAGGCAAAAGCGGGGTTTAACAAGAGCTCATCTGAGCGCTTTGCTAGTTAAACGGAGGAGGAAACTAAAGCATCAGCTGCTGCTTCAGGGAGGATGGATCGCTGCTATTACACCAACGAGTGTTTCAGAGGTTTCTAAATTGTCTTCTGTCTCACACTCAAAACTGCCACATTTGAACACTGAAAAATATTGTTTCACTTCCAGCTAAATGCACTTTAATGGCTTCTAGACAGCCGTAAAGCTGAGCAGCAGGCATAATTCTTCCAACAGGATTTAACATCCAGGGTGCTTCTTGATTATCCAGCTCAGTCTGATGCTCTACAGATTTTCAGTGCTTCACACTTTTGTATAAGATATATTTCTGATAGAATGGATTCATTTACTGGTTTGGATATCTTTCTTTATGTTATACTTTGAGGATTTATCAGTCCCCATCAATCCATATTTTATCAACCTACCCTCTCAATTTCTATAAGAAATGGTTTTATTTCATAATCTCCATTAACTTGAAGGTTATATTTGGATTTCTGCAATTTTTTTTCAAAGCGGCAACTTCAGGAAGTTTGGCTGCAGGTCAGTAATTTGGCTTTAGTTAGGCCCAAGTAAAAGTGAACATGAGGAAAATGTTAGGGTCTATAAATGCTTTGTAGAAAGTATTTTCTTTCTTGGGGTCATTCAGAAAAAAACCTCTGTCAAACCTGTGCATCCACCAGTCACAAAATCTTTACTGCTATCCTGTGAATACCTACTTTCACCTCCAACGGTCTGTAAAAAATCTGTACTAATAGACAAAAATATCACAGGACATCTCAAGTTAGGAGGAGCCCATAAGGATAGTTGTTGTTCTAGGTACTGGGTATTTTCCTTTATTAGCTACATCTCTGTAGTGAATTAATATTATAGAGTAATAGTGACATGTGCTTTTAAACAGGACCTTCCACAAACTCTGCACAAAGTCATTTGCATAGATGTGCTTCTACTCACTAGTATTAGAGTTAGTAATTCTGAGACTGCTGTGTGTCTGCTGTGTGTCTGCAAGGTCCAGTCATTGAGACTTGTTTGGCTTTCATTCATATTGTTTATTCCTGCATCTGAAGTGAATTGATTAACTTTAGTGGCTTTCCTGAATGAGGTGGGATGGGTCCTTTTTCTGCAATAACTCCGAAGAATGCATGGTTGTAATGTCTGGTGAATCTCAAGCATGTGACAACAGATTTAAAAGGCAGGAGATGGATAAGTATCCAAAAGAATGAGGTTAGTATTAACATTGTGGCTTTTTGTTTGATTCATTCCATCAATGACATTTGTAGGAATCTCTCGTGACAGTTGTTTTTCAAAGCTGCCCACTAATCCCAAAGGCAGTAGCATTTTTGTTAGTTTCAAATACATTTATATTGTTCTCCATTCTAGCTCTCTGACATTTTGATAGTCAAATGAAAAAAACCCTATTATCTTAGTCATCATCCTAGGGTCATGCAATTTTTAGAGAATAAGATTGGATAAAACATTAGGTATTCCCTTCTACACATTTTTTTTTTTTCCTTCCAGTTCAACTGGCGGATCTTCCTGATGCATGGTGAATACCCATTCAAAAACAGAATGAGGATTCACTTACTGTGGTGACAGAGAAATGTATTAATACTGGCTGTGATACAATAAAGGATGAAGAAGGATAAAAAAATACCTGGTCAATGTTTACTACTGTCTGACTGCCCTGAAATTTCATTATCTTATTTGGTCCTGCATGCTATTCAGTGGCAATTAAACCTTATTATTTTTCTTTTCTCATTATTTTTTTTTAACTGCATTTAATTCCAGGCAAGCTGTTGAGCATTGCAGGTTAGAAAAATTTATTGGCTGCATTTTGGTCTCAGAAACAGCTAGAAGTCTGCTAGTTTGATGGGGATCTTACAAGTCAAAGTAAAAGCCGTTTATACATTGAGTTACTTTGTTAAATTACATGCACAAGTATCCCTGGAGTTTTCCTTCCTGATGATGCTGTCTTCATTTTGAACTGCTGTTTTGACATTTGTAGAGTTTTAGCAAATGCTTCGGGAAAAGGTCAGTTTATAGCGACATTTTCCCTTTTCAAAAACCTGTGGAGAGGACACTGAATACAGGTTTACTTGATAAGCCATTACAGATTTAAAAAGAAGCCTTTTTTTACTATGTTTTGAACACTTGTTTTTCACAATCTTTTTGTGTTCTTGAGCTGTGGTCCAACCATTTACTAGAAAGTTCTTTTCATAGAACTTGGTTTTGAATGTTTTTCTTGCACACTGTTAACTTTAAAAATATTTCACAGCTTGGGGGTTTTGATACAAGAATGAAGTGTTTAGAAAACATTTCCTTAGGGTATTAATGTTACTGAGTTAAGTTCAAATACACTGACAGAGCTGCAAAAGCCTCCCTGCATGTCTGTGTGGTTGTGCAGTGTTTGCTCCTGGTCAGCTGAGCTCCAGCTGTATCTGCAAACGAATTTTTTTCCCCATTCAGCTGGGTCATTTCCATCTGTCAGTCAGTTCTGTAATGGTTTGAAATCCACCAAATTAATTAGATACTGTCTAGTAACATAAATCAATACTTTATAGCATAGCCAGAGCTCCTGTCAATGACGTCATTGAGTAATTTACTGTTTAGGGAATAAAGGCCCATTTATTAACGAGAATATGTCATCAAACTTTTTTTCATATTTTCAAAATCAGGATATTCCAGTAATTTCTCTCTGACATGTTCTACAACAAAAAAAAATTCTCTAAATATTAAAGAAGAAATAGTGCAATTTTTCAAAAATATTGAGTTACAGCATGAGAAAATATATTGAGAAATGTGTTTCTGTCTGGATATAAGTACGTTCCCTGCCCCTGAGAATTCTGCGATTTTAGCTGTCCAGGAATTATATTGCAAAGTTTGTTTCTATCAAAGCAAGGCCTCTTAACCTCAAATAATGAACACTTAGAGAAAACTTTTAAGAAGCTTTTCAATGTTTCTATTGATGAAATGGTTGTTAGGAAATTAATACAATAGAAAAATGTCCATAAATATCTGTTTTTCACCATGTATTAACACTATGAATGCTGCATTTTTAATGATAGAGGGAATTGGCCTTTAGTCATTATGCCCTATACACTTTTTATACAGCAAGGAGACAGAATATGCAAACTGACCTTTTCTTTGAAGGAATTAGAATAGAAATTGTACTGAATTCTCAGGGCTATGTGTACAGAACTCATTAGAGCTTTCAAACTACCTGTGCTCACTGAGCTGATGGGACAGTATGATAGTAATATTTTATGTGACAGAAGTCCCACGAGCAAAATGATTCAGTTCAACTTGGATGGAAAGACTAAAATGAGGATATGTCAATTACATGTATTTAGTCAACCATTCTGTAGCCACTCTACCACCAGAAAACAGAGAGGTCTGATTAGAAATACTTGGTGAAATTGATGGATGAGGAGGACGAAAATACCCACGCCAATGTTATCTCCTTTTTGAGAGTCAGCAGACATTCATGTTGAATTTTCAGTCTTTCTGTTTTCTATTTTTCCACTTCTGTAGTTTTATAGGGGATTATTTTTCAGCATGTATGCAGCATGCCCTTACTGATGCACTCAAAGATAATATTTTTGAATCCGCCAAGTCAGAGTAAATTTCTTCCCAAATTGTTTACATCTCTTTTGACTGTCCTAAATTGTATAAGAGCATCTTCAAATAAGATCTATGTTCATATGTAGTAAATGAGAAGCATGTGGTTATTAAGCAGTTAGTGTTATAACTAGGCCCATGAGAATATTCATGGCGTGTACTCCTCTGAACTGCTGCTGCACTATTGTTTTTGATAGATTCACTTAAAAAATGATAATATTCATGGCAAAAGACTTCACCATATCTTAAGTAGAAATAGCATAGATGTTTAATTAATTGATTCTTTACTTTAAAGGAAATACATATATTTGTAAGATATTTATAGCTTTTTCCCTTTAGCTTTCAGTTGCGTAGTCTTGGACTGAAAATTGCAGGAAAATGGAAGTGCAAGTGATATACAATATAACATTCAAGCTTTAATGTTTTGTGCAATATTGAATTTTTCATATCTCTCTCTAACAAAAAAAATTCATCAATGGATCCATAAGAACTTTGAAAGAGCTTCCCTTGCAATGTTAGCCATATTTTTTTAAAGCATGTTTTATAAGATTAGTTCTATTTTCACCTAACTTGACTCAACATTGTTTCATGGGTTTCTGTTGGTAACGTCTTCAACTAAAATAAGTTGTTACCTTCCATTTTTTGTGTTCAAGCCAAATGAACAGATTGCATGAATTATTTCTTTTCCATACTAACTAAATTATTCCACTGGATATTTTTTTAAGGGAGATTTATTTTTTATTCTTCAGCTGAAAGTTGTGAAACTTCCAGTTTAAACTCTATCAATGAAAATCTCTTTCCTCTTTCCCTTTCATGCTTTATTTCTCCATGAAAATTCAGTAGTGGAGAGAAACCTGCCAGCAGAGCAATTGCCCATCTGACCTAGTTCACTCAATCTGAGTTGTAGTCCATCCTGTTCATAATTGAATAGTGATTATTTGGGGAATTTAAATCTTCTGTCTTTTATGAAAGGGCCTAACTGATTTTTTTAGCCTAAATATCCAGTGCCAGATGGTTTCAGGTTAGACTCAATGTTCGTAAGGATATGTGTAGGAATTAAATGCTAAACACTGAGAATACAATTTAGTTTTGTTTTGATTTTGAGGTGGTGATTCAAAACTGTATCCTTACCATAGGTCTATGTACCTGCTGGGGTTAGGGCATGAGTGGCCCTGCTGAAATTGTTGAAATTACCTATACACAGAATTACACATATGACTTTTTGTTTTCCCAGTCCATGTCTTAATGCAAAAAGGAAAAACACTTTAATGAGGCTAGTAAGCTACCTGAAATAAAATAGAAGAGTTAACCATGCTTCTTTACACCACTACATTTTCCAAAGCCTGTAACAGTTGTCAGCTGGAGATACTTGGAAAGCATAATTCTGGGTTTTCAGTAATGTAAGAGAATAGAAGTTTCATGACAGAAGTAAGAGATATATCCTGTTCACTAAAATCTCCATATTTGGAAGGTTTTCAGAAAAATAACAGTAAGATAAGACTGATTCTAATTCTAGAGGAACTGAGAGAATCCAAATAATCTGAACATATTTAGTATAAAGAAAAAAATGGAAAGTGAAGATTTGACTTGATCATGCTTAACAGGTAGTTATGGAAAAAGTAGTTTCTGAGAGCAGAAGTGTTTTATTTTGAAAGACAAAGACTAAGAAAAGCTATAGCTGGGGACTGGACATAGAGAGATCTGAAAAGAAATGAAGGAGAGCAGGTGGCACTGCAGCTCACCCTGGAGATCAGTGGATTGTTCACTCGATTGTTCAGGCTTCTATAGTCTTTTACAATGTTGAATTGATTTCTGTTGAACGTAATGATAGTTAAAGCACCGGGTTTAAGTGGAGACACCTAAATTAATTCAGGTTTCTTAAAAGAAAGTCATTCCCTTCATGTTTTTCTTAGGAGGAGTCTCTAGGTCAATGAGACGCAATTGATACAGGATTCACCGTATGAAATCCTGTGCGGGCCATGCCTTTGAAAAGGTCAGATTAATCTATCACATCACCCTGTGAAAGGCATTTTCTTACAGCCTGGAGCTTTCCTTAATTGCTTGCTGTGCCTACATCAGTAGTAGAAATAATAAAGAATTTTCTAGATGCTTTGTCCAATATATCAGCTGAGCTTTCAGGTTATTCTTTGTATTTCTGGATGGTTTTGGTAATGATCATGTATTTCTGCATTTGCCTTAAAGAAAGGAAATTCATGGTTTGTCCTGTAGCTAAATAACAAACCTTGCACTTGATTCAGACGTGTCCCGTTGGGCAGGGAGGGAGGTGCACTTGTGTGCATCCCACACAGGCTGCACACACATGAGAATGCATGGGGGAGCTCCAAGGACCTGCTGGAGCTCCTGAGTGCTGATGCATCAGGTGAGATTGTGTAAGTGTCATACGCTGCTCTGATGTTCCACTTGCACTCCTGGATGATGGGGGGCAACTCAACCACAATGACAAGAGTTTTTAAGCTGGTCAGAACTGGTAAAGGTTGCGTCTGCCTTAGAAGTTTGGGTCTAAAATGCAGCTGAATAAAGGCAAGAGAAGAGTTTAGAAGAGATGTGGGCATAAAATATATATCCCATAATTCACATCTGCTCTTTTAACTTGAATTAAAAAATCCTTCTTTTAAAAGGTTAAAAAAATAATGAAAAATGGTAAAGAAGCCATTGCATTTATATATTTGCACTATGCAAATGCTGATTTCAATATGCCAAGTAATCAGAGAATTACATATCTAAATACTTCTAATTACTTTGAAAGTAATGCTGTATATTCTTTCATGTTAATGCTGTGCTATGCCATTTTCACTATCTGTGAATTATATTATTTTCTTCTAGCTGATTTGCAGTAAACTTCAAAATTTGTTGCTCTACTTTCATCCTGCCAGAGCGCACTTATATCCTTTTTTTATTAATTTTTTTCTACTCTGTCACTTAAAAGTTACAGACTTCTGTAAAAAGTTTTGAGTATTATAAAAAAATCAATTTAGTGTCAAATATATATTGAATGTGTTTTCTGCAAGGCTATAAAATATTTCAGAGTGTAAATTAGTGCTGAATTTTACATTTAGTTAAGCAGTTCATCACCTTTTAAAGTTCATATCATCTCTCTCTGAGAGATGTAATCACTTCTATGGGAACAATAAAGGTTTGTAGTCCGCCCGAGCAGTGGTGGATATTTTCTGGAAAATGCTTGGTCAGTTTTGTTTTATTACTGGGTAAAATGCTTTGAAATACCTTAAGTGTTAAAGAAATGTTTTTAAAACTTATATTGCGTTATGTGTAATTCTATGCACTCATCTCCTAAGTTGTTGCAAAGATTATCAGGGAGGTCAGACTGGCTAATCACAATGGTTCCCTTGGGCCATAAAAAAATCTAAGACTAAATACCTTGTAGCAGTTTTCTGTGAATAAGTGGAAAGATAAACACTAGTTTAGTACTTGGAAAGTATTGCATGGGGTTTTTTTATTTCTAATAAAGTTAGAGAGAAATTGCTTTTCTCTTTTTCACTTATGACATCTTATATATTAATCTCTTTGAATTTTATTTATTCTGTTTTAGGAGGGTAAGGGAATAATTTCATCAATTTTGTGTTACTTGAATATGTTTCCTCTCATTTTAAAGAAAACCGTTGTAGTGCTCTCTAATCATTTATATAACATGTTTTTACGGCAGGAAGAAAAACAACCTCAAGCTATAACCTCTGTTGCCTACTGCAGAATTTCTAGTATTTATTCAGAGTCTGAAGTCTGAAAAATATAGTCAAAAATCTTATCACAGGAGATTATCAGATGATCAAAATTTACCTGGATTAAAAATTTAGAAGTGACTCCTCTTTTACTTAGCTGAAGAAGTGTTGAGCCCTTCTCTCAGATGAGATGTGAATGCTCTAAAATCTAGTCTACAAGCTTAACTTCACAAGGAAGATGGCCATATGTATTTTAAATGCTACTTCTTAGTGCAGGGTTCTTTCATTCATTTTTTTTTTATCAGGAAGCTTCTAGGTTTGTTGGTTTCAAATAGATACCCTGATTAAAATTAAAGAATGCAACACTTTCCTCCACTACAACAATGTTAGATCTAGCTACATTTAAAAAAGGTTAAGGTACACAAACTTTCTTTTTGCCATCTAAAATACGAGGAGAACCTGCTGTTTCCTTCACATTCTTTGTGTTTTATACAAAAGGCAACATGTGAAGCTGAAATGAAAGCTAAAAGCTTATTGTGATACTGGCAGTACTACTATTGCCTTTCTAAGGGAAGTTAAAAGGACCTGTAAATCATTTTAGAGAATAAAAGAGTAGTGTATAAGGTATTTCTGAGATTTCTTTACGTTTTTCTTTCTCAACAGTCTTCCAGTATAATTTCTTGCAAGCTTGGGACAGGTACATCTTACCTTCCAGAGACCTCTCAGTCTAACCTGACTCTCAGAATGAGTTTCTCCCAGTGAAAGAAACTTCAGCAGAGTTGGAAGACCAAGGCAACAAGTGATCATCTTTGATGCTTGCAGCAGCTCCTTCCAGTTCAGTTTTTTGCACAGCAATGAAGTCAGGGAACGTTCCCCCCAGTTCGGACAGAAGGACTGTGCCAGGAGGATTAACTAAACAGATTAAGTGCAGTAACTTTTATGACTTGTCTAACAGAGCCATGCAGTGACATTCACAATGCAATATGACTAAATTTACATCTTGGAACCCACAGCCAGGAATCACTTCACACGCTCTCTCAGCATGGCATAAGGCAGTTTAATAGGGCATAGCATACTATAAAGCCACTTGGAGCAGGAATAAAGACTGCCCTAATTGCATGAAATTCTAACCAAGATTTTGCCATGGAGTCAGAACTTAGGCAAAAAGATCACCACTTCATAATAGACAGGAAAAAAAAAAATTAAAAAATCCAGATCATTACAACAGGTATTTAAGAATTTTAAGAACCAGCCAAAGTTGTGTTTATCAGGCTTAAGAGTCTGTGTTTTCCTGCTTGAGACAGTCTCATAACATGATGGGAACTATGGAAAAAAAGATAACAGAAACATTGTCAGTTTTGCTTACATTTAGTAAATCTGTCTTTTACTGATAGAATTTTGCCTCATGAAAGTGACATTGTCCCTTTAATGCTAAAAATACATGAATTAAATAATCCTCTTTTTGAGTTTTTTGTATATGAAAAACCATAGTGCCAACAAAAGTGACCATTGTGCATGTAGCTGCTCAATTCACAAAAGATACGTTTGTGACCTCTGACTCCTAAACTGCAGATGTGTGCAGAGAGGATGAGACCTAAGCATAATATTTGAAAATTATTTTAGCTAATTGTAAATGACCATATGCCAGATTTCATCAGTATGTGGACCAGTTAGAAAACACATTCATGTAAACTGCATGTTTGAAAATTCTTGTTCCAAATGTGACCACTTAGATAACAAGAAGACCTGCAAACCATGGTAAAAGCCCACCTACAATGTGTTGTTTTCTTGTAGTCCTGGTTGTTCCTCAAGGTGGCTTTGAAGAGTCATAAACCCATCTTCCCTTAGCCAAACATAAGGTAGCTTGATTTGAAAACAACTGTCTTTCATGCTATTTACCTTTCTTGTGCTGCACCCAGAGTATCTTGCAGGCTGGTTTTTACACTAATAAAACCCATTGGAAGGCATGATTGGGGACCATTAACCTTTAGAACACAAAAAGCATAAGCTCAGGGAATATTTTTGAGCTGCCTCAGAGGGCTTTGAAGCCACTGCTTCCATCCTTCATCTAAATTGCCTGAATTCATTTTCAGGACTGATAAACTGTCAAGTGAATTATGAGACATGGGCCTTGGGTTAATTTATAGAAATGCTCCTGCGCCAATGCTGAGTAAATCCACCTTTCTTTGTTGACTATACCTGCTTCAGCTTTCAGAACTTAGTTTGCCTCTCTACAATCTCTCAATTTCAAACTCTCCTTTCTTCATTTTTAAAAAACTAATTTACTAAACAGATTATTAGGGAGAGGCATTTTTCTACCTCATATTTCACACTCCTTCAGATACAGTAGTAGCAATATAATATGTAAACAGATGGTCAAGTTGGCTTATTAATTATTTTTTTAATAAGATGAGAAAGTCTGTCTCACTATACTGCCAGCACTTCACCTGTCAAAAATGAGTTCAAAGGAATAATTCACCTTTTATCTTCCTATATTCAGTGGCTAGACAAACTGCAATTTATGCTTATCTGGCTAACTGAGTTCAGAGGGAATTACAAGGAAATCCTGTACTTGCCAGTTACCTTTCAGTGTTGGGTTCTGGCTCTTTTTTTCCATATGTATTTAATATAGGTAATATGGAACTGGAAATAGCTTGGCTGTCCCTTTTTAATTAACTATTTGCATATTTTGTAGATGAGAGAGATAAGTACCTCAAGCTGAGATATTTAGAGTGTATTTCCATGAAAATTGCTAACAAAAAACAATTAATCACTGCCATGTTTTCCTTACCTTTGGGTAGCTTTCAAATTGACATTAATGTTCATATTTAAGTATTTGTATGATTGGACATTCAGATATGTCATAACTAGAGTATAAATTGTCTTACTGAGAGAAAAGTTGTGAACACTTTTTTTGGAAAAAGAGATTAAAGTAAACTATTCACGCTTGTTTGGGGTTTCTTTGCACGTATCATTGTACTCTTTTAGCACTTCAGTTTGAGTAAAATCTATTTATACTTCAATCTTTATAGTATATGCATGATTAGTTCTCAAATCCTGTATCAACAAGATCCTTTTCATAGTAATGGTTGTAAAGACCTTGCATGTATAGCAATTATACATAATATGCCCCTAGAGAATGCTTAGATTTCTTAGTACTATGTAAGCATCTTGTCATGGTTTAACCCCAGCTGCCAGCTGAGCTGCATACAGCTGCTCACTCACTGCCCCTGGAGGGGATGGGGAGAGCATCAGAAGAGCAAGAGTGAGAAAATAGGCTGGGATAGAGAGTAGTTTGGTAGGTAAGGCAAAAACACTGTGCTTGCAAGCAAAGCAAAAGAAAGAATTCATTCATCGTGTCCCATGGGCAGGCAGCAACCCCCTTGAAAGCAGGGCTCCATCATGCACAGTGGTGACCTGGGAAGAGAAATGCCACCACACCGAAAGCCTGCTGCTTTCTCCTTCTTCCC
Organism: Bombycilla garrulus; assembly: GCA_013400315.1. Lineage (NCBI taxonomy): Eukaryota > Metazoa > Chordata > Aves > Passeriformes > Bombycillidae > Bombycilla > Bombycilla garrulus. Next base: position 813,669 of record VXBU01013692.1, on the reverse strand, counting down.
CCTGCTTTGTGCTGGGTGTGAGGCCAGGGTGTTTGTTGGGCTCAGCTGTCCTGGCTGTGTCCCCTCCCTTGTGCACCTTGTCCCCGTTGTGCACCCCCTGCCCAATTGTTGGTGGGGTGGGGCGAGGAACAGAGAAAAGACATTGACTGTGTGTGAGCNTCTCCTTCTTCCCCCTGCTTTGTGCTGGGTGTGAGGCCAGGGTGTTTGTTGGGCTCAGCTGTCCTGGCTGTGTCCCCTCCCTTGTGCACCTTGTCCCCGTTGTGCACCCCCTGCCCAATTGTTGGTGGGGTGGGGCGAGGAACAGAGAAAAGACATTGACTGTGTGTGAGCTCTACTTAGCAATAACCAAAATATCCCTGAATTATCAACACTCTTTCCAGCACAAATCCAGAAGATAGCCCATAACAGCTACTATGAGGGAAATTGTATCCCAAGCAAAAGCAGCCCACATCTGGAAACCTAAAAGTCCTGTGAATGAACAGGGTTTACCAGGCAGTTATGAATTGTAAATGGGGCGAATAGAAAATATTTCTTGTTGAGAGAAAAGGTACTATACCTGTCACAAAATATCTAATAGTTATCAGCTCCATTTTGGTCACTTCTCTAACAAGAAATCTTTATCATGTCTGCACCCATCACAACTGTTTTCAGTAATTAAATCAGGATTAGTAAATATGCATCCTTTTTCATGTAGCATCTCTTACTAAAAAAAGCACCACATAGCTACTACATACTCCAAGCATTAAATGTTTGAAAGCAGAATGCATAGGATGGTAACATAAACCCAACAGAGTTTTTAGCTTCAGAGGTCTTTAAACTTTGTTATATATTTGGCACAAAGAACTGTGAAGATCTGCAAGGAGAATGATTTGATATTTCTTTTCAATTAGAATACTTTGAAGCCAGTTACTTTTTTTGCTCTGAGTTTTTTCCTGACCTGAATAATTAGAATGGTAATGTGTTCATAGATCAGAAGTGTATTCTGAAACTTAATTCCCTTGGCACCATAGACAATCAGTATTGAAATGGTAAGCATTATTTTCTGCGGTCCTAGTCTTACAAAGAGTACCATGTAGAAACTTGGAAAGAGCAAAGTCACTGTTTGTGGGGAAGGAGTGAGAAGAGATGAAGAAGGTGAAAGAGGCTGTGGTTGATTGGCACCACTTTCATCCCTGCTATGGCAGTGGCTGTACTGGTAGGCATTTCCCACCCCTTGCCTTCTATACAAACACACAAGTTGTCAGCTGTCCTGAATTTCTTCACTTTTCTTCCTGTACATTCTCAGAAAGACATTCTGTCCCAATGTGGAAGCCTTCAGACCATATTGTAGGGCCTCAGTTGTAGCCTCTGTAGAGATGTTCTCCCCTGTCCTAACATAAAATTCTTTACCCACAGAATATCCAGGTAAGACACACAGCTGCTCATCATGCAGTATTTCCATCCAGCTCAAATGATTGTGGCTTTACAGAGGTCACAGCCTCAGAGGAAGGACTGTTCTCTAAATTTTATGTTGCTCTCACTGTAGTGTCCAAGCTTAGTAAACAGAGTGTAATAATTGCCAAATATATGAGAACTAGGCTGATCAGACATGCTTATTGTAGCAATGCATTTTTTTCTATTCTTTACCTTTGGAAGGTATATTTGGGTTATAAAAACTAAATTGATTGTGTTTTCTAATTAAGTAGAAAATGAGGAAAGGGGCTGAATATTTATTTCAGAATTGCAGTCTACAGTATTTAAAATGCATGATGAGCTACAGTCTTGCTTCCTAATTACTTAGTCCCTGTCACTTCTCATTAACATGTAAATCATGTTATAAACATAGTAAAGGTGGAGTAAAATATGTCCTGAGGGGAGGGGGCATACTAGAAAATTGCTTTGGGCAGTGTGGTGATGAGAGTGTTTCATTTGCAGCTCATCTGTATTCCACTCCTACGGGAAGATGCTTATATGAGATTTAAGCAATCATATTTTCTTTGTCCTAGGCTGGAGTGGTTGTTGCACTTAAACAAATCGATCTCGAGGTTTTAAATTATCTACAAGGAAATTAGCATACAAAATCTAAGACTATCAAAAATATTAAGAATACATTTAAGGAGTAATTGTATTCTTCTTTAAAAAGAAATAAAATTTGCTTATGATTTTAGGTGATAGTCCTGAAAATAAGAACATTGTTAATAAGATGTTTTGATTTATAGCAATCCACCAGCAAAAGCCTCTTGGCTTCTTACTATATAAAAATGGATTATACATAAATAATACAACATTCAGAACATGCAGAATTATCTTACTCTTATTACAGAATTACTGCCTTTTAGTATCTGATATTTAATATTTGTAAGAATAATTATTTCAAAACAAATTCATGCAATATCATTAACACGTTTTACTTACTCAGAGGAGTCTGTTTCTGAAAAGACAAAGAGGCCTCTAATTTTAATGAGAAAATCAGTTTATACGTATGATTTGCTTTTAATTTACTTACCTGTCACTGACTGAATGACGAATAAGGTAGAAGTAGATGGTCCCCTTCTCAAACATTACACTCAAATATGAGGGAAAAAGACATACTTCTAAAATATATATAATTTTGGTGCTTTTTTTCTCTGTGAACAACTTCTTTGGGGTCCTTTTTCTGAATGAGGAAACTGAATTTGAAAATTTCAGCTTCTCCATGTAGTTAAATCTTACAATAGCTCATGAAGAAAAATATTTGGACTAAATATTATAAAGGAGTGAGTGCCTTACATGTATTTAGCATAGTTAGTAATCTGATTTAGCTCAAATTTTGGTGAGCTGGTGAAACAGAAATAAAGCTTCCAGAAAGACAAAAAAGAAATGAGCACATTATTGTTTCATTAAAATTAGCCTACAGCACATAATTATATGTATTATGTGTATAACATGTTATACTGTACTTTTTAGTACTTTCCATATGAATATGGCAGCATATTTTAAAAAGAAATATTGGCAAGTGATTAGTGGACAGCTGGAAATTTTGGCATGAAGGATATGTATTTCACACATCTAGAGCTTACTGAAACATTTAATATTGAGGAAAAGATTAATTTTCTGTCCCATCTTGAGAAAGGGGAAACAATTTTCTTTATTCTGGGAAAAGGGATTATCTCATTCCCCAGCTTTTGCAGGTTTTCATGACAGCTGGTTTCCCTAGACCCTGCCCTGTTATCTGCCATTACATCCATTTACAGAGCGTCAGTTCAATCATTCCACTAAAATTATGTGAGTGTTATGGTTAGCAGTAGAGTAAGTGAAAGTAGCAGCTTTGATTAGAACAATTTGCTTGCCTCTGAGTCTTCTTATTTCAGGAAGCCAGTACTCTCAGGAAGACATTGTACTCAGGTTTAGAATTTTCTTGATCGACAAAAGAGCTGGAGATATATATTTTAGTGAATTAATTGAAATTTTAGCACTTCTTTGCAGTGTATCTTTTTAAATTAGATGGCAATGGCACTACAATAAGCACTCCCTCACCTTGCCTTGTGGTTTACTGGACATACAAGGCTCTCAATCAAAAGGGAGATAATGATTTCAGTGAACAGTAGTGAACTTTAAACTTCCTGAGTTAAGAAAATTGAAGAGATTTGAGAAAATGAAAATGAAATGAGAGTTTTGATGAGGGGTGAAAGAAAAGAGATTTTTCTCAGGATGGCTGTGTGCAGGGATATGGGCTGAAATAAAGCTGTCATCACATTTTTTGGTAGAAGTCAGTGTTTAAAAAAATCTGTTGATTATTACAAGATGAAGTTAAAAGTAAGAAAGGTAGTGTATCTTCAGCTAAAAGAACCTGCACACAGACTTGCCTCAGCATACCAGGAGGCAAATTAAAGTTGGGTTAATCCTTGCACTGTGATGTTTTAACCTAAAGAGGGGGAATTTAGTCCTGAAGCAGGACTCTAGTGAAATGGTCAGTCTGTAATATCACAACAAAATGATAATAAAATGGGTTTACAGACCTTGGTAAATGCTTGAGTCACACAGGAGGAAATGTCTTTGCTCGGAGTGGTAGGAAGAGGGAGGAGATGGGAGATGACAAGCTCGGGTCTCTCTCTTATGTGAGGCAGGAGGAGCTGAGGCTGCCGGGGGTCAGTGGCCTGGCTGCAACGCTCAGCCCCCACGGGCCAGCAAAGCCTCCCTGGGGCTGACAGGAAAGGTGGGCCTTGATCTTCCCATCAGCAAGGACAGAAGGGTCACAAATGCTGAAGAATTTGCAAGTCAGCCCTTTTCTGAGCCTCCTGGGGGCTCTGGGCCATGAGGGACAGAACCTTATATCGAAAAAGATGCTCTTTAGCAAGGGTGGATAAAGGAATTCCCAAATGCCCCCAGTCTGGGCTCTGGCACTGCTATTCTTTAGTTACTCAATGGCACTCCAGCCCAAGGGCTGTTCCCAGACAGGTCAAGCTGAGTACCCTGTTGATCACCCATTTCCTTAAGACAATAACTAGTTACCTGCCATCACAGCACCATTTCACCCTGCCTGCTTCATTGGCTTGTAAAATAGCATCTTTTAGGAATCTAGGAACAGGCACTTAACCTTCCCTTTGACCCATCCCCAACCCAGCTTCCTGAGGGCACTTCTGCTCCCACAGTATTATTCTCCAGCCTTGCAGGACTAGAAGTTTGCAAACTCACTCAAAGGTTTTGCACAGTGTCATACAGGGCCAGCAGGAATATGTGACCTGCTGGAAAATAACAGGAAAGCAATGAAAAGGTGACCGTTTTCTCCAGAGTAGAAGGGATCTGGAGGAGGTAGCACAGAAGTGCAAGGTCCTAAAATGCCTCATGTACTGAGGGCAAAAACGTTGAGGGAAAAAAGATTAGCACCAAAAGCAACCTTTGGAGGACTGCAGTAGAGAAAGGGTGGGGAAAGGAATGATCAAAGAGTGTGGGTGGGCATTGTAGTGAATAGGTTCTGAGTGATGCTCTACAGAAAATAATTAGTTTTTCTTCTGTATTTGTCTTTAGCCGTCTGTGCGGTGTCTTAATGGTTATTTGAAAAAATAATCAAAAGACAAAGATGTGTAAGAAATATCAAGAAAAAGTTTCACTTAACAATAACTAAAGAAGAGTTAAATAAAACAGAAAATGGAGAGTTAAGAGTAGTTTCCTGGTAACCAAAAAATTATGTGAAGTGCAAAGCAGAAAATGAAAATTGAAATAGAAGTTGGGGAGAATTCTGACCTGTTATTAAAATTTTCTGAGCCAGACAAAAAATTGAAGCCAGCCTGGGAACAGTGCTCAATGACAGTGACATTTCCTGACAGAGCAATTCTTTGCGAATCACTTGTACTAATTGTATTCAATCTGACAGCAACAGTTTAACCCATTCACCAGGGGAATTGTCTTTCTGTGAGACCAGTGATCTATGTTTTCATTTAGATGTCAATCTCGCCTTGTGCTGTATATTTTAAAGGTAAAATTAGCCTTAAATGATTGTACTAATATGATAAACATAATCTATCCTTGAATTGTTGCACAACAGAATCTTAAAAAAGCAACTTGTTTTTTCCTGCAAAAAAACTTAGAAAACTAGAGGGTTTTGTCTTTTTCAAAGCCAGGCTGAATGAAATCACTTATTTCCTAAGGCAGTTTTCTTTATTTGACCATAAAAGAAAATTTTGGGCATCAGAAAGTGTTTTGCCTCCAAATATATCCAGAGTGTTTCATACAGTTGCAACAACTAAAATCCAAGTGCCTGTGTCATTTTCTTCCAGTATGAGTGGGTTTTTATTTTTTACATGAGAGGCAGGAGACCCTATCAGGCTGGAAGACAGAAAAATCAGATGAAAATCAGTTAAATATATCCATTCATTGTAGAAATTATGCTGCCCATAGAAAACTTAATGGTGGGTGGAAATGGAGAGAAATGAAAATCCTGTATGACTGGCCAAGCTCAGAGGGTTGGAAGCTGCTTTAGATGCACATTCAGTTGTCCTTTGAAAACTGTCAAGCCTTATAAATGCTTCCCAGGCCTGTTTCTCTGCTTCTACAACACTGCTAGCTGCTGCAGAAAATATCACCAGAATAAATCTTCAGAAATTACACCCTGCCATTGGGTTGTACTGAAGGTGATGGGTGCCTGAATAGACTTTTGAAATACAGCAAAAGTAGTCACTAAATACAGTTATGGTGTGGAAAACTCTCAAATACAGGATAGTCTATTAATAAAAGGTGTGAGCTTAATAGCTAAAGGGAAGAGAAGAGGAGAGGTAGGGAGAGCATTATAGGTAACCTTCAGGACCTGAAGACCTGTAGTTTTTAATATATGGCTGTTTTCTGCATGGTGCTATTGGCTTGGGTGGTGAATTGTTTATATACCATGTTAAGAATTATGGGAATGGCCCACTCTTCTAAAAAGACTGGGCAAAGAGAATAAGTAGAAAGTTTGAAGACAGTTGCAGGGAAAAAACAAAACAAAATCAAAACAAAAAAATTAAATGCAAGAGAAAGAAGGAGAGTCTTATAAAGAGGTTAAAGAACAAAGGAAAAAAGAGATGGAGAAAAATAGTAAAGATAGTTTTTGTTTTGCAGAAAATCAGTATATGTTAGCTTAAAAAAAATCTAATATATTGTCTGACATAACACAGAAAAGCTCCAGTACATCTGTCAATGGTCAACTTTTGCAGAGCCATGCTATGAAGATGATATTTACCTGGTAGCCCAGGCTCAATTGGTGTGGTGAAATTTTTTCTTTAGATGAAGTCTGATCTCTCTTTCCATGGACCCTTGAGAAATAAAGGCTGTAGAGCACTCCTTAAGCTTTTAGTGGAGATAGTTCAAAATTTTTCTTGCAGAGAGAAGGAAAAACTTAAACAAAAGTAACCAACATGATGGTGAATGAATGTTTAACTGAAAGCGATGGACATTGATCCAATGCAGAGTTCTTTTAATAGACTTTGATTGCAGGCTCAAAATTTACTTGATCAATGTAATTACACTCAGGTCAGGGATCTGTGCATTACTGTATAGAACACAATGAGACATCATGTTGATGTGTGATTACTGCCTAAAAATCCTTGCAGATATAAAAATAAATACAGTGTTAAATCTACACATTCCCATGCCAATCCTTAAGTGAAAGACAGATGATTTGAGCAGGTTTAATTTTATGTAACTTCAGTCCTATTAAAGAGAGTTGTCTAATTTCATGCTAGTCACAAAGGCTTCCTTTCCAGTAAGTGGAATAAATAGACATAGCTGAAAGATAAATAATCTGGCCTACATTAGAAGCTATTTTAGGATGAAACATATTATCTTTTGGAGGTGGTTCTTTCTTTTTGACAACAATGAAGACAATCGACTGTGACTGACTGTGACTGACCTAGAGTAATAAGTTTAACTTTTAGACCCCTCAAACCTGGCGAATCAATTGCATTCTTTGTCATATGAAGGAGGGTCAAAGTAAAACATTGGTCTGCCAACAAGAAGCGTTCTAATTTTTTTTCACAAAACAAGAGTTGTTCGTTAGTAATTCAGATATGGAGTAATTCAAGAATCTCCTTTGTTCTGCCTTTGTTTTCTCACTGTTACCGACAGCTCTTGCTAGTATATGCTTCAAAAGCTATTTCATATAAGTTTATGGGGAGTTTGAATATGATGCATTATTTTTAAAAAACAAGAATATTTTGTGGAGGATTTATATTTCCATATTTTGTATGCTCTGTGAATAGCATAGTAAGTTAAAAATATCTTCCAGTATGAATTTTTTAGCAAACAAAATTGTAAAAAAATATAACAGGAGAAAAAATCAAATATAGAACAGCTCATAGGAATGCAGCTTATTTTGACAGATGACTTATTATTAGATTATTATTATATTGCTTATTGTTTACTTTCACCTGGTGGCCAGTTTTGAACAGGTTAATATCGCTTTCCCAGAAGCAATCCTGAACATTTGTACCTGTATTAGAGTTGTGCTTCTCCCAGTGCCTCACTAAAGATGATGTTGTGCTCATCTTCTGGACATTTTCCCAGTGTTATGTGGAAGCGTTATTGTACATGGATCAAAATATGGTATTTCCATAAAATATACATAGTCATCTATTTTCCTTTGAATGTTTGGAGCTTGCTGTTGTAAAACACTGATTGTAATGAACCTTGTTGTTTTAGGTAAATATTTGAGGTTCCATCTGAGCAAATCTCTTCTTACATGGCAAATGGCCTTGTTACAAACTGCCAACAAGATGCAGTGCAGAGCAAGCACAGTTGTGGTCCAAATACATACAGCTGCATGTAATTCATTGCAGAAACTGAAAACCTGATAATAACATTTGCATGACTGTTGTTTATCTCATTATATTAATCTCTTTTTTACCATTTTGAAGTTACAGATTCCTGATAAGTAAACTGTTGGCTGTTTTATTCTTTTTAAAAGTATTTTATTTTACTGTTTATTGAAAGGGCTTTAAAAACAGGAGCCAGTCTTAGCAGAGCTACTGTAGTGTACCATTGTGATGTTAAAGCTGTCAAGGCTTTAAATAGCATCATAGTATTTGGACAGAGTACAAGTGACTGTGCTGTAGTTTTGAGATTGTGGTTTGCAAGTCAAGTGTCAGTTGAGGTAACTCGTTAGCTGCAAGGCTTTCAGTAAAAGAGCCTGTAGTGGATTGGCAGTCACATAATGTTCAACTGTATCTTCACAAGTGGAGTGGGTTTTTTTTGCAGAACACAGCTTCTCAAAAGGTTTGCTTCTAGGTAAGTAAATGGATTTTGGGTACCTAGACTTCAGTCTCTTCCTTATTAAAATACCACCACCAAAGGAAGACTGTTACATTTTCCAAAGTAGGTTAAACTTTTTCAGAGTAGGCTAAGACATGAGATGAGCTAACATCTTGGACACGGGTTCAAAATGTGCAACGATCCTGGGACTTGCTGGTCTCTTTTTCCAGACCCAGTGTAAGCAGAGCAATGGGTTTTGGTGAGGTCCAGATGGATGGGTAAAAATGCTGTGCCATATACACTGGGATGTTCAAAGGCAACTGAGGAATCATGAGAGGCTGTTGTGGAGGCAAGGAGTTCTGGTGAGTGTTTGGTGCAACTCATATGACAAGTTGGTGCAGTGAAGGCAATGGACATCAAAGATTGAAGCTGTTTAAAAATGATGGTATATGCCTGTGAATTGGTCCAAGTCAGATTCACCATTTCTGTTTCAGAAAAGGATACAAGATGAGGAGGGCTATTTATCTGCTCTGGCATTAAAGGAATAAAAATAGAAGAAAAAAAAAAAAAAGGTCAACAAACATGCGTGCACAAACATCACCCCCAACTCCACCCCAATAATTACTGGTTGAAAAACCATGTACAACCATATGTTGACTGCTTTTCTCTGGGCAGTCATCGTTTGTGTAGAACACCTGATATTACCACTGTTTTGAACTGATGTTTTTCACTTCTTTGTTTTAAACATGATTCCAGATAATATTTTCTTCTGATGTTGAACCTCATCTATATTTAAAATAGAAGAGGAAATAGAGGAAATCTCACATAAGAAGTGTCTTAAAGAACTCATGAGCAACTTCAGTTTTCTGCAGTTATTAAGGGTGCTGGTTAAGACTGCATTTTCTCACCCTCTCTTTGGACTCATGTCAGTCATCTGGAGAAAAGTCAATAGTGTTAGCAAGGTGACAGAAAGTTTCTTGAGAAGTTTTGATGTCTAAAAAACAAATCTTTTTCTGTTAACCACCATCAATTATATGTAACATCTTCTAGATTCTATATTCAATGGTGAAAACAACTGCATTTTATCTCTTTCTAAGCAGTAAGTTTATATCAGGTTTTTCAAAGGTATTTTAGTAAAGAGAAATGAAGAGGGGATTTTTTAAATGAATAGTTTTGAACATGGATGTTAAACAAATGCTGCTTATTTGTGTGAGAAAATTTGTCATTCAGAGTCAGAAGAATTTAGTCATCTTTTTGTGAGTGCACCCTCAGCAGTTTTGCTGATGATACCAAGTTGTGCAATGTTGTCGTCACATTGGAGGGAGGGGATGTCATCCAGCAGAACCTTGACAGGCTTGAGAGGTGGGCCTGTGTGAACCTCATGGGGTTTAACAAAGCCAGTTGCAAGGCTCTGCATGTGAGTTGGAGCAATCACGGACACAAATATGGGCTGGGTGGAGAATAGATTGAGAGCAGCTCCCAGGAGAAGGACTTGAGGGTGTTGGTTCACAAGCTTGGCGTGAACCAGCAATGTGCACTTGCAGCCATGAAAATCGATTGCATCCTGGGTTGCGTCAAAAACAGAGTAGCCAACAAGTCTAGGGAAGTGATTTTCCCCTTCTATTCTGCTCTATTCTGCTCTTGTGAAACCAGTTCTGGGGTCATCAGCATAAGAAGGGCGTGAACCTGTTGGAGTGAGTCCAGAGGAGAAAGCAAAGATGATCAGAGGTCTGGAGCACCTCTCCTAGGAAGAGAGGCTGAGAATGATGGATCTATCTAACTGGGGAAGAGAAAGTTCTGCGGTGACCTTAGAGCACCTACCAGTACTTAACAAGGGCTTCAAGAAACGTGAAGAGGACCATTTTACAAGGTCATGTAATGATAGCACAAGGAGCAATGGCTTTAAACTGAAAGAGGGCGGGTTTAGATTAGATATTAGAAAGAAATTCTTCACTGTGAGAGTAAAAAAAGACTGGAGATACTGGAACAGGTTGCCCAGAGAAGTTGCAGTTGTCCCATCCCCGGAAGTGTTCAATGCCAGGATGGATGGAGCTCTAGGAAACCTGGTCCAGTGGGAGGTGTCCCTGCCCATGGCAGGAGGGTTAGAATGATGTGGTCATTAAGGTCCCTTCAAATCCAAACAGTTCTATGATTGTATGATCTTTAAAGCACAGATTGTTCAGTTTAGTTGGTGTGGAACTTGTGATTGACTGTAGTAAAGATGTGGTTATTCATTGACATAGAAGAGTTATGCTTCCTATTAGTTTAAGATTATGAAATGCCTTTGCAGTGGTTTGCATCCTTAGTATTGCACTTACAAAAAAATCAATGCATTTCTCTTCTCTGACTTTACACTGAGAAAATATTTTTTGAGAATTTGACTCATTTATAGGACTTGGTATGAAAATAGGAAACCACTGCCAAAAGTGCCAAAGGTTAGAGAGGTTAAGATAATGGCAATATACTCTTTTAATCAGTACTTCTGAATATGAATTTAAATGTAGTAGACATCATAATGTAGAAAGACCAAACGGCCCAATATAAATTTTGGAAAATGTTTCTTATAGATGGAACATCAATGACTGTATATTGACAAAGTATTACTGTATTTCTTGCAAGGAAGTAGCAATAATATGTCAACAGTGTATCAAAAATAATCACAACTCCAGCAAACTGTGTTTTGACAAATGAGGTGGATTTATTTTGTTTTGTTTTATCTTGTCTTAAATAGAAGCACTAGAAACTTCTACTGCAAACCATTAGGTCTGCTGGAAAAGAGGAAAAAAATATTTCCAGGATGCTTTAAAGTACGATATATCCAAGTCAAATGAAATATTAATGGTCAGGATATCTACTGGTACACCATAGTCACACAAACAGACATCAAAAGATTTCCTTGGTTATAAAACAGCTATCCTTGTGATTGTGGAAACTGAGATTACATCTGGAAGAAAGGCATTCTGAACAGATTTAAAAAAAAAAAAGAAAATTAAATTCTCTGAGAATGCACTAATAGGAAAGCTCTACAGAGTAACTGTGAAATCAACAAGGATGTGAAATAGATTCTGTATTTAAAATAATTCACAAAATTACTGCGTGAGCTAATTAAAGAAGACTAGAGGGAGTTTTATTGCTTGGAGTGTTAAAAATTAGAGTGGATGAGACACTAGGGGGCCTGTTCAAAAACCTCGGAAACCTTTTGAAGTCATCATAAGCTTGTCCCTTGAATTTCAGCAGTTTTTGAGTCAACCACACGTAGTTGTGCTAAAAGAATTGCTCTCCATTGTTAAGCTATGCAATACATCACTGCAAACTGTTTTGAGTTTTTTAGCTTAGACATATGTAAGTGTGGAGAATATAAACATTTATATTTTTATCTCTCGGAATAAAATTAGTTGCAATATGAATAGAAAAAAGATAGATTGCATGTTTATATGAGATAAAGTTATATATTTCCATATTTCTCAGCATTGGTGAGGGATGCAAACTCTGTTCTTTGCTAAACTCAAGATCTTTTGCTTACTAAGATACAAAGATAGGAGTAAATTTTCCAAGCAGAAAATTGCTGCTGAAGAAAATTTAGTAACTGAATTGGGAGTCAATAAAAATGTAATTTTTCATTATCATAACTAATTAACTAGGTTGTAAAAAATGTGTGGACTCCAATATGAAACCTAACAGGAAGGAGCCATCTATTTCCCATAAGTTTTTCATTAGGTATTCCAACATTCTAGAATAAATTTTTTAAAATACATTAACATGGATGAGTACATTCCATTAGACTTGCTTATTCATAGCTCAGTTGTTTTTTTCTTAATAAAGACCAGGAAAGTCCATGTGAAGTTTAACTTCTCTTCCTTTAAGTCTTGCAAAACTTTATTATACGTAAGAATAAGCATTCAAAATTCTCAGTTTGTGCAGATATTTACATATATTTATATTTGCATGTGCAGGGGTGCAAACCCAGGTAGGTGGAAATTACTCTTCCAGTCATTAGTGTAATATCAGAACTGGATGAAAGTGTTAGAGATGTTTTTTTTGGAAATGTCTCTGTGGTCAGTGTAAATGCTGACCCTTAGCTGTGACAGATTGAGAACAAACTGGAGGAGGGCAAAAGCACTGGCCAAACACCAGCTGCTGTTCCTGTGCCAGTGGCCGAGGGCATCTGCTGTAGGAGTTCATTCTCTGGAGCCAAGCCCATGTGAAATAACAGCAAAACAGAAGTGGCTGATACCTGTTCACTCAAAATCCCTTCTGCACTAGAACTGCTACAGAATTCCTAACTTCTGTCTAAAATGTCATTAATTTTTGTTTCTAAATAACCAAATTTCATACCTTTTAGCAATCTAAGAAATGAAACTAGCAATTTTAAGGTCATTAAAAGATTACAATTTGGGATGCCTTTTATATAACTTAGAAATCGGAGCTAAAATGGTACTTTTTTTTTTTTTTTCTGGTCATAATTTACTACTATGTAGAGTTAGAGCCTCATCCAACTACCACCTAGGTTTTGGTTAGCTGTGAATTCCATTGATTGAGCACCATTCATCTTATAATCAAGAGTTATAAGAGTTATAAGGAAAATATATTTATTTACCAAAGCTTGAGTACCCATTTAAAATATCTAATAAGTTGCAGTTTAAAAGAATTCCAAGTTGATCCATTGAAATTTACAATTTCTATTGATTCCTGCGTGATGAATTTTTGTCTCTAGGTCTTGAATAATCCACTCACTAGTTTCCACTCAAGCAAAACCAGGTAAATGAAGAAGGGGAGCTGAAATCCAAGATCATGATGTTTTAAAAATATCTATATACACCATTTAATTGTAAGAGAGAGTTTTTACTGATTGCATTTTATTACATCTGTACTTCTCAGAGAGGAGTAAACAATAGTTTGTCAGTTCTTTTTCCAAAGATTAATGACATTCTGCCCAGAATTTTGATTGGTTGAATCAGTGGGTTCCACCGACAAGGGCAGAAAATACCCCACCCTCAAAAGCCTCTCTTATAATTTTTCTATAGCATTTACTTGGCATAAGAGGCTATTAAAAATTAACAAGGAAATTATGTAATTGATGCAACTTCAACCTCTTAATTTTCTGTCTTTTTACTGTAACTAAATACAGAATTAAAAATATTTGCAAGTATCATGTGAAATCAGCTGAAATATGGAACAACCTAATTTAAGTTTTAGTGATCTCATCTTAAAGTATCTGTTTACATTTGTGGTACAAAGAATAAAATTAAAATTCCAGTGCTGTTCATATTTTTTTGAAAAGAACTCTTTTAGAATTATAACAACATGAAAAAGTGATTTGAACCTAGGATAACTCTGTAAGGAAGGCCAGACACTGAGTCCTGACAAAACGGGTTGAAAGTCATTCTGATCTTTTGGCTATAAACAGTCCCCAGTGAATAGCTTTTGACATCAAATTTTGTCAGTGACTTGGTTTATATAACAAAACCATTACTGACTAGACAGAAATGGCATGCTCCACTCAGGGAAAGCTCAGGGGAAATAAAGAACTATAGGCATTGCATAATTTCTCTTCAGATAAGTTACGTGAAGGATGGGCTTCATACAGTCCTGCAAAAACCTCAGGACTGACCGATCCTGGATTGGCAGCACCCAGGCAGAGCTTGGACAAGACTTAATTGAGTATTGAATCAAGGAGAGCGTGGGAAATAGCACCCTTTCTTTGACCCTCGTAGGAAAGACCCCATGATGAACAAGCTGGGTTTGATAAAACATTCATATGTCAACACAAACCGGTACCAACAATTTTTGCTGAAGTTCAAAGCATCACTGGAATGTTTTCCAATAATGGGAAAGGTGCATCACAGTATACTGTTCCATGTTGTCCCTGAAAACTGTTGATTATTTTTTTCTTTTATTATCTCTCCATAATAGGCTAGAATGACCCCTCATTTAATATTCAGTATATATTGATATATATTTCTGAGGCCCTATTTTCTTCCAATGTGTTTTGGTTACCTAAAACTTATTGTTTAACTGAAAAAATACCCCAAACAACAAACAAATTAACAAACAAAAGCAAACAAAAAATCACCCCTCCAAACTTCTATGAGAATAAAAATAGCAAAAAATGGTAGACATTCTTAATATTAGAAAATTTTCACCCAGAGTTTTTTCATGTCCAAAGATAAGGCTTAAATAAAATATTTTTGAAGTATTTATAGAATATTTCCAGCTTAAGCAATCAAAATACTGTGAAAAGATTAAATTGGGATTTCTTTGTGAAGGTGTGAACTTGAAAATGTAGTAAGTCACATAAATTTCCTGAGGTCACATGAAAAGTTTGTTGAAGACTTAGGAATAGACCAGGCATTTTGTTCGTAGATCAAGAGCCCTTAGCAACCAGAAATTGATTTTGCATTTCATTAGATATAGGATTTTCCCCAGTCTTTGTGAATGAAAAGATTTTCTGTGTAGATGGGAAAATAACTTCAGTGCAATTTATGACTTTCCAGAAGTTTCTTCTTTTTTGCTTTCTGAGACATGAAGATTTTTTGCAGCATCGTAGAAATTGTTGGATGCTATAAGGTTAAAGTAGTTTGCATGTCACTACCAGCAATTTAAAGGAATCTAAATATTAGAAAAGGTTTTCTATGGTTTATGGGCTGACAGATTTTAGATTTTATTTTTGTTAGTGCAGTTAGTGGCAGCAGAGGTGTTAATGACCAGATATTTGAAGAGTAATAGTTATTTCAAAGTTCCAGTAAGATTTAAAAATCTATTTTGTTGTTTGCTATCAAAGCATAGAAAACTTTTGACCCAAAAAACTAATTTCTAATAAGGTATATAAGAAAATGAGAGTAGTGTCTTTAAAATATGACATCCAAACAAATAAACATAGAGATGAATTGTGTATCAAATTTCCTCCAGGGCTCAAATCCATGAGCATGGAAACTTGTTAATGCAGCCTGAATTATTAGGCTCTGTAACTCCCTAAGTTATTTCAAAATTTATTTTCTGTGAGGAAATGCTATTTGTATATGAAATGAGTTGGATGGGAAAATTCTTATGAAGTAAGGTGGAAGCTTATTGACGAAATGAAACATATTTAATTATGTTATTCTTCATCCATTCTAAAATCTAAAAAAACTGCAAGCATAAACATTTATTTATCGCATCAAAAGTTTTAAATCAATTTTCTCAAGGAAGGTAAACTTAAATTCCAATTTAACTCTGCAGAAATGTCTGTTATGTAGGAAAGGAAGGAAATGGAAAATGCATTGTGTCTCCGTCATCTAACATTGCTTAATGATACTATTAGTAGTTTTATAAATTCTTTTCATATTAGATTTATGGATTGGTTACTAATAATTTTAGATTATATTAGGAATTTATTTCTGCAGTCCTCATTTTCAATGGGCTGTTGCTATTCACACTTCAATATATAATTGCCTCAAAGAAGAAATTTCTGTATTAACTGAGAGGTAACTGAATATTTTGTGAGATTGCAAAAAATCATTGTTAGTTTCTGTTGATTATAATAATAAAAAGTCTCGATAAATAAGGTGAGGGAAATTTAGAAAATAACCTCCATCAAATAAGACTGGTTTCATGCACATGTAATTGGTCAGATGCTTCTAACATTCTTCCTCAGCAATGTAAAGTTATTTGCACAAAGATATTTTTCTAGCCTTAGACATTATCTCTCTGAAAATTAGTAGCTGATAAATTAGGTGCTGATGGGGAGCCAACAGCGTGCAGTCAACTGTGAGTGTGAAGATAGCACTATTTGCATTCCTTATTATTCATAAAGAATTGCAGGACGCCCACACATCTGACATGATTAGAACACATGAACAGTAGATTAAAATCATTCTGTATTAAATCTAGAAAATGAAGTAGAAATGAAAATATATTTTTGCCATTATAAGAAAGCGATGTTTGTTCAGTATTTCCTGACTGATCTCTATGTTTCTGGGCCAGCTGTCTTTTCAAACAATAGAAAGCTCTACCTTTTGCTGGAAAATTTTTTCTTTAGATTTCAGTACAACTTATTGCCTAGGAATTATATTAGAGGCTTTATTGTAAAGCCAAGTCGCACTGAAACTGAAAACTCATAGGTGATATTTTTCTCTGGCTTGTTACTTGGTTTTTTTTTGAAATTGTGATGTTAATTATTTTAATGTGAATTTCTAATAGGAAAGATTATTATTGAAATTAGTGCATCACTCTTAAAAGGTGGCTGGATCTTTATATTCTGTTAAGCAAGTGTAAATGTACCTGTCCTTAAATAACTACAGATAGCAATGTTCAATGTTGCAAAAAATAGGACAAGAGAAAACAAATATGCCTGGAAAGATACTTGTCTGGAAGTTGGTGTGAAAACTCACAGGAGTCAAGCAAGAATGTATTTTGGATCAGCCCCGTGCTCCTGTAATCACAATATATAGCCAGACGTGTGTTACTGCTGTCATTTAACTTGCAATTTTCACAAGTCTTGGGTTCCTGTGAGAGCTTTCAAGTCAGAAGTTCATTGGTATTTTGTGTCAGAAATCTGATTGACACCAACATATATACTATGTTGGTAATCAAAACATGCAATCTCTACAATCAGGTGCTTAAATTCCACTGGACTCTTACTCTGGCACTAACATTGGTATACTGTAAATCAGTGATAGTTAAACTAAAATTCCACTGATTCAGGTATCTTTTATTGAGTAGACACAATCAATCATCTGTTCACTGCCTGCGATCCTGGTCGCTGCTCAGCTGTGCTCCAGGTGCCAAGGAGCTGTATTGGAGTGCTGAGCCTGAGGTTATATAGCTACTTCAAAATCACACAGCTTCTCATTCAGGAAGCTATAGAAATAGTGATTTTGTTTGATTTGACAATGTCTGTCATACTGCTTGAGCAAAATTTTTCAAACACTCTACAGAAAAGATCAAAAGCAGCAGAGGGGATTGCAAATTAAATCACAATAGTTAAGGGTTAGGCATACTTAGCTTCTGAGAGACTTAATAAACATTTATTACATAGTTGGCATGATAGCAGAAGAAATTTGGAAATGGAAGATGCAAAGTAAAGAATACTAAAATATATATTTGAATTATCTATATACCTCACTGAGCCTAAAGATATGAAAATTGCCCCTGCTGAGGAACAAGGTACAAACTCAGGGAGTTTTTCTAATAATTTAGTTTCGAGCACAGGAACTTTCAAATAGACAATGATGTTTAAGAGATGAAAGACTAAGTAGAAAATAAAATGCAGAGTATTCAGTCTCATCTTGGTTCAAATTTCCCATGCTAAATTTTAATCACCTCATTTAAGAAAAATTGCAAGAATTTTGAAGAACAAAATAGGTAGGAGCAGAAGACTTTAAAAGTAATGAAGAGAATTTGAGAAGGCTGACGCTAACTTGTATACACAAGCAAAATGTAATAGTAAGATGTAATAAATTGGAAGTACTGACAATGTAAACATTGCTCCTCTTGTATCTTTTACCTTTATACCAAACAGAAGGAGTGCTCATTAAAATTGAGGGTAGTTACTAATGGTGAATGATAAAATGATTAATCATTTTCTATTGTTTTTTCCTTTGTATGACATTGGATTTGTTTTTGAATAAATTGAGTTTCAGAGTAGAAAGTGTTAAAAAACACCATAAGAGATACACGTGACTGAAGAATACCCTTAAACTTATCAGACAAAGCATGTCCTTTTGGGAAGGGATGCAGGCTCACAGATTTCAGAGTATAGGACAAAACATTAACTAATGGCATTTTTTTGCCTACGGGCTGATTGTTTCATAATTGTCAACTGCAGAGTTCCCTTCACCTTCATTTGAAGCATGAGGTGATGGCCTCTGTCAAAGATGGGATAGTGGATTAGATGGATAATTGGTCTGATTCCTCGTGACAGCTCAAACGATGCTATGTAAAGTCAGTGTAAAGGGGAAGAAAATAAAGCTTGTACTTTTGTCTGAAGACGAAAGCAGCTGTCTAGTGTAGTGGGGTTTTGTGGGGAGGCTAATTCTTGAAGGAATTTCTGCTACACCTAAATAACACTAAAGTGAGAATTTCTGGAGATTGCTCCAAAATGCAGTTCCTTGTGGAAGTAGGTTGTGCTAATTTAAGTTCTGGGAAAGGTTTAAAGCTGCATGAGCATGGCCTTCTGCCTGTAGCAATATACTTTGCTATGCTGCAAGCCTTGTTCACCCAGGCAAAATGCACCAGTAGGTGTGGTAATATTCCTTCTGGCATCTGAGCAGGCTTGCTTTTGACCACTGAAATATGTGTGTGGGATCCCATAATCTGTTGTGTGTACTTATCCTTGTGGAACAAACATCACAAACCACTTAGACTGGTTATAGAAATTTTAAGCCTTTTGGGTCCATTAGATTGACAAGATAAAAATAGATGTAGCTACCTTTCAACATCTACATGATTACCAGATCTGTATAATGAAGTCATCTCTTTATTAGAGAAATAGCAGGAACAGTTCTTTTTATGCTGAAGGGTGCTTGAAAGAAAGAAGAGTCCTTTCCTTCCTTCTTGGCTTGTTTTTGGCTTTCAAGGAGAGTATGCACAAACAACCCTGAGTTATATTTAATGAATGCAACAACAAACTTTTCCTTCATGCAATCTCTATTGCTTAACAAGTACATCAGGACGCAGAGAACATTCTGTTTTTCTTCCATGTTCTGTTGCTTTTTTTGTGTCTGTTTTTGCCCTGTTTTGGGCTGCTGTGGTCACTGAAAGGACAAAATGCTGATCACAAGTTGAAGGGAAGCTTAGAAACAGAAAAGGAGACAGTGTTTCTGTGAGGAAACAGAATGTATGGGTAAAGAAAGACTCTCTCAAAACAATGTACCTCATATTTGCAATAATAATTAATATTGTGAGTTCTGTGCTCCTCTAGTATTACCTTTTGATAGAGGTTCATTATCTACTTTAGACCACTTCTAAAAATACTGCTATGGTTGGTTAGTAAAAGAGTACTGTGGAAAAATAACAGAAAAATATTTTCTGGAGAGACTGCTTGTCAAGCAGCAAAAGAAGAGGAGTGAGACTTTATAGATATGAGGTCAAATGGTCTTGACCACCATGAATTTACAGCAGTAGCTTTTAGAGCAGTACTTAGATCCTAATTACTTATGCCAGATACATAGTGAGATCTTGAGCAAGTCATGATTGTCTTGTGTGCTCATCTATAGATAGCTGTGTGATGGCCCTTTCAACCCTGTGCTTCTTCGGGCTGTGCGGCACCTGGGGCATCTTTAAACCACATCCACGTTATACAAGTCTTCCAGGCTGTCAAACAGGGTCCACTGAATCAGCTCTTTGGTCCACTGACCAGCAATAGTCCTGCTGGGGGACCAGTGAAATCAGAAACACATTCGATGGATTTTCTTGTACTCACTGAAGTCTAAGAATAGTGCATGGCATGCAAGAGTGACGGAGTAAATTTTATGCCTTGAATTTCCCATCTTCTTTGTGTAAAATCTGCTGGTTTTTGTTTTCTAGCACTGGTTAGTTGTTGGTTCTGTCATGTCTTTAGCTAGATAGTGTACCTACAAAGGTTAAAATGGTAAAGAATCCTCTGAGCAAGAAGATGGTAGTGTTTTGCTTTGCCTTGCTGAAGATGTACCTTCTCTGGAATTATTTTCCAATACCCAAAATACAGGCAGTTCCAAGGAGAAATGCAGGTACAAAATGTGCCAACAGCTCCCTACACAAAGGTGTCTTGGACTAATTTAATGCACTCATTTATCAGTGCCTTTTATAGTGCTAGTGATTGAAACAAATCCTGCTGTTGATTTGCCCGTATTCTTCCATATAGTGCGTGGGTTTTTCTGGGAAGCTTTGACCAGGAATTGCAGTGATATGGAAGGCTGCTTAGCTCATGCAGTTGAAAGTGGCAATTCAAATGTCAAGCACTGAGTGAAAAACTGATTTCCACAGTTTCATAATTAAGTCCTTTCTTATGCAGCCTTGCTCATTTTGTGGTCCCAGGTGTGAGAAGCAGCTGGTTGGCTGAGCTTGAGTGGGTGGCCAGCTGTGCCTGGCACGTATTTACATGAGAGGAAATTGCAATGAAAAGGTGCATTACCTAAGAGAACACAGTGTGTCACACCCTGCCCCACAGAGCAACCAGATGAGCCCCTGCTTTTCAGGAGAATGAATATATCAAATGTAACAGTTTCACAGACTCCTCTACATGTCCTAGTGCAGGGATGGTGCAAACAGCAGATAAGACCAACAGGGGATCCCAAAATGGCATTTCATGCATAGACTGAATTATATATCTACTTTACATATAGGTGTGTGCATACATTTGATGTCTGAGTCACACAACTTGACATCCATAGGTAAATTTAAAAAATATGTATTTGCAATTAGAAGTTGTTCAGCATGTTCAGCATGATGCTGCCCTAGGATTCACTGAGATAATAAAGTCTTCATGTGACAAGGTTTGGATTTATCCTAAATGAATGAACTGTAGTTAGTCTTGCAAATGTTAATATGATTAGGAAAAAAAAAAGTGTTTGTGCCAGTGTAGCTAAATGCCCATTTTTCAAATGATGATAAGCATGTTTTTCTTGCATTTTTAGGAAATGATACAATTATGATAAGTGGCAGATTCTGTATTTTTCGTTATCCTTGGTTGCAAATGCTGGTATTAAGGTTGACTGATGCACATTGTGCAAATATGATGCTTTAAACTATGGACCAAAACATGAAGTAAACAGTTTCATGTGTCAGACAGTAATGAGTAATTCTAGGCAAGCACAGGCTTACCAGTAATACAGCCTTTAGGCTATATAGTTTTGTGTTCTTGCTTTATTAGACATTTACAAAGAGAAAAAATCCTTCTCAATTATTAAATGCCCCAGCTGGACAACAAATGCATAGACTGGATAAGGAAGCTGGAGAATATATTTATTTCCAATATGTCTCCCCATAATCTGAGTTTTAAGACTTACCTACAGTCTGTGCATGCAAAGCATTCAAATACCATTTTTCAATCACTTGTAACAGGGAACAGCTTAGAATATGTGGTATTTTTTTTTAGTTTGTAATCTTATTTAACAAGTGGACAAGATTTTCAACAATGTTCTAATTTTAGAAAGGTAAGAGACGTCATTTGAATGTTGAAGAGTCAAATAGAGAATATTGGAGTAAAGGTTGTTTTGTGATAGGCAGACAAATAAACCTGAGCTGTTAAAGCAGAATATGGGCAAAAATGAGTTTGAAAATAGTAAATAAGTACTGGACATTGATGGATCATGGGTTTACAGGAGAAGAGATGATTCTGAAGGAGGTCAAATGCATCCATCAAGACATGGAAAAAGAACCAAAGCAGAATGATGACAAGGTTGAGCAAGTGGTAAATGGACAAGTTGGTCCATGACTGAAACTCTGTCTGAGAGATGGTGCTGAGATGAAGGGGATGTCATTGCAGCTGTACCAAATACCCAGTGTGAAAAAAATAGGCTTGGGTAGAGGAAGAGTCCAGTCAGCATTATTTACTCTTTATTTCTCTCAGTCTATGTAAGCTTTGAAATATTACATGTATCCTATCTATAGGTTCTGAATTTTGGCCATATCCACAGTGCAATAGGTACCATTTGATTTATAACTTTTTTTCTTTATTTGAGTACTCATTTAAGTGAATTTAGATTTATATATCCAGATATATATTTAAGGAGACTGAAGCCAGTAAGATCAGCATTTTTGCAGAGTATACATGGTCATTACTACTCTCCTTTAGTGTTGTTTCATCTTTTCTCTTGTCTATATTCCTTGATTATAGAGGGCAGATATAATTTGAAAATTTTAATTTTCAGTGTGTAATTAACCTACCAGTATAAGTGGCCCTCAAACAGAGACAAAAAGAGCACTTAATGTTTCTTTGCGAGTTTGAAAGGTAATATCATAAATATGGGCCTGGGAAATATCTTCCTAAAACCCACCACTCTGGGACTGCTTATGTCCCATGACCTCTCGTGCCACTGCTGTGACTGACCTCCACAAAGTCTCATCATGCATTTGTATGAGTTCTAACAACCCTTATTTTTGTTAAAAAGAAGGAGATTCAGTGGAGTAATTTACTAAAGCCAAAATTTTAAATATACAGCAGTTTATCCTGCAATGAAAGCCAGTGCCTGACAAAATTACAGCAGCTATAAAAGAGAAGTGTCCCAGTCTACAAAGTTAATGATATCTTTGGTAATTAAGTTAAAAAACTAATGTAAACACTGTAATTCCTTAGTTATAGCAGAGCTCGTAAAGTGCGTTTGTCTGTTCTATTTTCTTTCTGAGTGAACATATAATAGGTTTATTGTTTAAGCTGAGAATAAACTGATTTATAACATTAAGACCTTAATTATTTGACCATTTGGAGTACGATTAAATATCTCTAAAAATTGGTTGGTAGTTTAGTTAGCATTCCCAAGTTTTAAATGAAAAACTGAATGATATTTTAAATCTAATTTACTGAAACAGCCAAATCAAATCTTGCTGTGAGCATTTATCAAAGTTAATCTCCACTTGTGCTTTTTATAAATTGGGAAAACCAGCTGTTTTCAACCTGTTCTTTAAACCTGGATTTCTTTCAGTGGTAGTGAACAGACATCTGGTTGAATAGGTATTATCTTGAAATAGAGTAATTTTTATTTAAAGGCATGCTTGCTGTCATATGATTAAGAAAAATAAAAGTGTAAAAACCTACTAAAACTTTGAAAGAACAGTGGATATGGTAGTAATCTTGTATTTAGATTTTCTTTCCTGCAAGTAGCTCTGCAGACTTTTCAGCTGGGTGTTTGAATGATCAGTAGGCACTTTTAATTGACTGTTGCGTTTAAACAGTGAGACCATATTTTTTCATCCAGTTTCTGTTTATTTTGCATTGTTCATCTGGATTCATAGAAGGAAGAGAAAAAAAAAAGTTCTGAAATATGTTCATGGGCATGTATTTGTGATTTGGTATATTTTTGGAATAATAGTTCATTTTTGATGTTACCTAATTACAGGAGAGATATACATTAGCTTCTAGCTGTAATCTGATTTTATCCTGTCCCCATTTCCTACATGGTTCTATTTCCAACTGTATTTCAAACTGTGTATGTAGCAAAGTTGTTTGGCAACAAAATCCATGGAGCCAAGTAGGTATTTTCTACCAGATATTTTGATCCTTTACCTTCTGCAATATTTTGAACTGCTCTTATCTTACTTTGTTATCATCTACACCCCACAAGCCAATGTAAAAGTCACCCATATTTTCATGAACATAAGTAGAAAAACATGACTTTTCTGATGATTGAGAGAATTATATAAATACTTGCTGCATTTTATTTTTAAAGAGCATTGCATTGAATAACCTCTGAAAGATGAGTTGCTGTATTTTTTTATCTGCGTAATGCTGATAGTTGAATTTATTTCAATTTGTTTGAATACAGAAAAAAAACCCAAACCAATTTAGACTGCATTGACCATTTGATGTTGACCATATCTGTAAAGTAACTCTACCTAGCATAATAGAAATGTTTCAATATACCAATATGCTAAGAGTCTGACCCTATTCCGTGTAAATTTCAACATTTCAATAGTTTCTGTGTTTAATTACAGAGATCCTAGACAATTTAGTCCTATGCCAAATCTATGTAGGATGAAAGGGGAAAAAGTGAAACTTAAAATCAAAATCCAAAAGCAAAATAAATTAATGCAAAAAATTATATAAATCTCTTTTTCAGACTTAAAATATTGGTTAGAGTTGCTATTTCAGACATGCATATATAGAAGTCTGAATAGAATTTTCCTGTCTCTGAATTTTGAGTAGGCAATTGTGAATAATGGCTATTTTTTCCAATTTTGTCAAAGCAACCCATAGTAGTAAGAGCAGAATATCTTCTCAGTGTAAATGACTATCACAGCCACAAAGAGGCACCCTAATGTGGTACCCAGAGTTGTAGTCAACAACTACTGCAATCTGTCCTCTACAACACCTCTTTTTATTTTTGATTATTTCACAGCTTAAGGCACCACCAGGCAAGTTGTTTCCTTCTCAGCAGGAGCTGCTGCAGCCTGTTGTGCCAGTGCTGTGAAGTGTAGTGAGGCTCGGGGTCACTGTGAAATTGAGAGATGGGCAGAAAGTAAAAAAAAAAGTAGGTAATCAGGAGGGCAGAAGGGAAAATGGAGCAAAATCTCATTTGTGTTGGATAGGGTTGTGTAGGTGCCTGAGTACAAATCAGAAATCCCTGGATGTGCTTGGCTAGGTGTTCAAGTGATCAGGGCTCACTAAAAAGGAATAGACTTTCTAGTCCACAAGAGTGGCTACTGATCTACAAAGAGTTACTCCAGGAATTCTTACATCTTTCTTTTTAAATTAAAAATAAAGGGGAGAGGTGAAAAAAAGAGAGAGAGACTAGAATTTGTTTTATTTAGCCTCATTCCTGAGATCCTTCTTTCAGTGCAGTTTTCTTACGTACTTTATTCTGATTTGTTGGTGGAGTTCCTAACAGACCTTGGATTTCATTGTCTGTTTTTTGTGTCTATATTTAGTTGGAGGTTTGTTGCCTTCTTGTACCCTTGCTATCAGAATTCCATCTTATCCATTAACGTATCACTTTATCAACTTGCTACAGCTGAGATAGTAATTGAGATAGATCTGTAGGACGCAGTAACAAGGATAAGACACAGCCACAGTGGATACTGAGAAGCATTCCCATACAGCTTGGCTACTGTCCATCACTTTCCCATCGGTTTCTCTCTCACAATTCTATTTAGGGGATTTTTGTGGCCAGATATTACCTGTATGCCTATTTGAAAAAAGGCACAGAATGATACCCCATGGATCTCCAGTGATTGGTTTTAGTGCTTCACCTGAAAAGCACTGAGAAAACAATTGTTTTTCTAAGACCTGCTGATGGAAGATTTGCTGTTATTTTAACTGAGCAGAGAAATACGCTCCATGGTTACCATGCTGTGTGCCTTAGAGACAGCTTTAGTACCTGGAAATGTCCAGGGAAGATGAGTGAGTAGACTTTTCATGTTCTCAGTACCCATACACTGCTATGAGGACTCTTTAGAGAAACTCCTAGAGTACTTCTGACAGAGGATTTAGACATGCCTCATATCAGCCCTTTCTAAATTCATTTGAACTTGACATCACCTTTCATCAGTTTATATGGCCAAGCACAGTAATTCTTCAGCTGTAAGAGGTCACATCAAAAATTTGTCATCTAAACAGTTTTTATTGTTGGAACAGTCTTTTTTCTTCTTCTTCTTCTTTGTACGTGAAAAAATGAGGAAAATATTTTCCCCAATAGGACAAATTTATATAATTTTTGAGCCATGGGTTTACTTTTCTTTGCCTCCCGGAGAATTTCTTCTTTTGCTATTGGTTGACATAACTGCTACAGATAGAGTAAATAATTACATTGTTTATAGGAGTCTCACAGAAGGCCACTTCTTCCAACTGCGGTCTTGTTTTTGCTTTTGCGTGTCCATTTCCTCACTCCTGGCTGAAGCTCCACACTTTTCTGTTATAACCTTTACCTGGAGAGTACCTAAAGAAAGGTGAAAAGTCCTATTTTGGGTATATTTATTGTATGTTCACTGTTTTTTTGATCATGGAATCACCTCTGGAGATCATCCAGTCCAATCTCTTGCCAAGGCAGGGTCACCCAGAGCAGGTGACACAGGAACTTGTCCAAGTGGATTTGGAAAGTCTCCAAGGAGGGAAACTCTACAACCACCATGGGCAACCTGTTCCAGTGCTCTGCCACCCTCAGCGTAAAGAGGGCCTTCTTCATGTTGAGGTGGAATTTCTTGGGTTTAAGTTTACGACCACTGTTCCTTGCCCTGTTGCTGGGCACTACTGGAAAGAGTTTGGCACAATCCCTTTGTCATTTTGAGATATTTACATGCATGAATGTCTGCTCCAGACAAAACAGGCCCAGTTCCCGCAGGATCTCCTCAACAGAGAGATGTTCCAGATTGCAAATCAATTTTGTGGCTCTCCACTGGACCTGTTCCAGTAGCTCCTTGTCTTTCTTTAGCTGTGGAGACCAGAACTGAACACAATACTTCTGCCCCCTCACTAGGGCGGAGTAGAGGGCCAGGATCACCACCCTCGACTTGCTGGCCACAGTTTTCCCTGGTACTTGGGGTTATTGCTCCCCAGGTGCCAGACCCTTCACTTGCCCTTGTTGAACCTCATTACTCTCTCCACCCAACTCTCCAGCCTGTCCATGTCTGGTGAAATGGCAGCACAGCCTTCAGGTGTATCAGTGACTCATTCTAGTTTCATATCACCAACAATCATCCTCAGAGTGCATTCTATCCCTTCATCCAGGTCACTGGTGTTGAAGAAGTTGAATAAGACTGAAAACAAGCTGAATAAGACTCAAGCAAGATGAATGAGACTGGATGGTGATCATTTAGGGCTTTAGGTTGAATGGCTCAAAGTTTCTGCCAGCATAGAAAAGATTTTTCATTGTAGCATTATTTGTACAGAAGGCAAGGATCATAGATCCCCCCTGCATGCATGTGTCTGTATCTTTGTGTCCCCTTCAAAATCTTTTGAACTTGATTCATTTTAACTGAATGTGACAAAAGTGGAGGAGTCTAATTAATTAAATAATTAGATTTCCACGGATTTATAAATGTTTCAGTTGGACATCAAGGTCAGTCAGTCACAGGACACTTCTATAACAAATTATGTTTTATTAGTTCCAGTGACATCAGACCTTACTGTTGTCTTTCTTTAATCATTCAATTGCTTTGGTGCTAGAGGATGTGTAAACACAGTGATAGATGTAGATGGCTGTGCAATCCATGCACTTTTGAACAGTCCAGATTTTCAAGCATATTTAAAAGCAATTGTGGTGGTATTTGAGCATCCAATAAAATGTCAAATACCTAACAGGGTTTCATGTACAAAAACCTTGGGTGTCAAGTAACTAAGAATTTTTAAAAGTCTCCATGTATCTTTGTAAGCATATGAGAGAACATCTGTTGTACTTTTGTAAGTATGAGCAACAAAGGTTCCTTTCTAGTCCACTGATGTGCTCATTTTTAGGAAACACTGATGCTCTGAGGTTCAGATTCCTCTGTGGTTCCCTAAATTATGCATATGGACAAGGAAATTTTAAAAAATACAAAGAGACAGACAAAAAATATGGACAAAGAATTAAAAAAAAAAAAAGCTTCAGATTTTTCTGTCAGTTATCTGCAGACATCTTTCTTTCCTGAGGTGCATTAAAAATGTTCACAAGTAAGGTGCAATAATCTATTAAACATATAAATATGAGATAGTTTCCTAGGATTTCCTAAGCCATCAGAAAGGGATAGGTGCTGCTGGAGGCTAATTCCCCCTGAGTACTAAAGCTAAGTGGAAAACACTGCCCTGTGGACATTCCTGTCTCTTTTTTTAAGGCAGTCTAGATTATTTGGTTATATTTGACATCTATCATTTCCGTTGCTAAAATTAGCCAAAATTATAGCCTCATCTAGTCTGCAAATTGACATATCAATTTCTGTGAAGTAAAAGTGTTCTTCAATGTGAAACAGGTAAGATCTGCCCCTTAATATTCCTTTAAATTGTCTGTTCGATTTCATGAGATTCATCAATATAGTTTCGTCATCACATTTAAAACTTAAAGAATGAGGGCCAATATTCAAAACTGAATATAAATTCTGAATTCATACCTTTTCAGAGACTAAAGCAACTTCAAAATTTCCTTAATCTGATTTAGAGCCCAGAGATTGGTCTTGATCATGCAAGCATTTTTCCAAATGATTCCCATTGTTTGCAGTTAAAGTCTTATTAGTTGAGAACTATTTGCCTTGACCGGTCTAATATCATATTCATGCTATTGCAGAGTTTCTGAAATATTTATCTTTGTCACTGATAGATAAACTGGGCATAATCAGCTCAGCAATCTGGATGAAAGTTGAGCTGAAAGGTGTTTGCAAGTTATTTAAAAATATTAAAGATTCCAGTTTATCTAAGTTCTCTGTAAATATATTCTGAAATTCCACTAGGAAGAATTCAATCCTAGAATTGCTTAGATTGTTTGTGAGGAGTTTGTATTGTTCTCCTAATCCATGACAAAACAACATGCCCTCCTCTGGGAAGTGTGCAATTTATTGTCTCCACTCACAAAGTAATCTCAGGCTTGAGAATGTGGTCAATTTTTTTTTTATGTATTAATTTCCTTTTAAAATCTCTCATTAAAGATCCCAGTAGCAATGAGCTTGCAAGCAGCTTACATGCTGCTTCTAAATAAAGCTTTTATTCCAGGCTCCTTTTTTTCTCACCTTACACACACAGGCGCACGAGGGATTCACTCTTGGCAGTTTCTGCCACTTTGTCTCCTAAAAACAGACAATAGTGTGTCATCCTAATTGTAAACTCTTGATGTTCTATTTCACCAGTGACAATTCAGGCAAAGAGAGCTTCCAAGCTTTGCAAAGGGTAAATCTCCTCTTCTGCTTCCTATTCATTCACCAGAAGTCTGTTGGAAGCATAAGAGAGGGATGCAGCTCACACAGACACGTGAATATCATTCATAGCCACTACGATGCCATGTAGCATCAGATCTGGCAATGCCACACTGGCCACACTTTAAGGGACAGAGCTGTAAACCTGTCAGATGTTCCTTTTTCTCCCCTGAACCATTAATCTTATGCTCATTATCAAGGCATTTTCAAGGACTAGCAAAACCAGTTTTCTTCCACAACGATATTTCTGGATGACAGGACAGGAAGGGCCATCTTCAGATTCTGCTAAATAGGATTTGCCTTGGTCTTGGAGGTCACTGTGGTATCTTGCAATGCAGGAAAAATAGAAATGGGTCCTCTATGTCACTGGAAACCTACCTTTCTGGAAAAAATAAAGGAAAAAAATTGTTATTCACCCAATATTTTATTTCTTTTTACTAGAATGTGTAAGAATAGAAATAAATGCCCTCTGTTCAAGAAGTGTAAATCTATTGTGGAAGTATTTTTTATACTGCTAATTTGCATTGGCTGAATGTAGTAAGGAAAACAGTATTCTTTTTAGAGGATTGTTTTGTAAGGAAAATAGTATGCTTTTTGGAGGATTGTTTTGGCTTTTAGAAAAACTATTCCAAGACCTATAGAGATGTTGTAGGTATGAAAAAGGGATCTGGATCCTATTCCCATTTTGTGCAACAACTGGACCATAAGCCAGTATCCCCTGGTCAGTCAGCAAAGAATTGCACAAACATGGAGGGGGGGAGGGGGGAAGTGTGGATGCAGACACTTTATACTGGAGTCAGTGGAAATCCTGAGCACATTTGCTGTGGAAGCCATGGAGAATCACAGTACAAGTTGATACTCAAAGCAGTGCAACAGACAGAGCAGAGGTGCCCTGTTCCCTGCAGCGTTACAACTCTCCTGCTGACACATGCTGTTACTGCTTATCAGTCCCCAGCAATTTAATTTCTCCTAACAGTGTACATCACATTTTAGAAGGTGCTTAAAGAGGAGGATCAATGGTATCTAGAAATGTAGCAAGCAAGGGGTTTAAGACAGTTAAGTTGCAAACACCAGTGTATACTCAGTCTACCAACTGTGCTTTTAGGAATGTCTTTTTTTTTTCCTTTATGTGATGTAGTATTGTTGGAAAATCAGATGCAAATAAACATTACTTTGGAAAAGATGGAGAAGGAGGACATTATCACATTCATTTAAATAAAATGAAGTGAGCACAACTGACATTTTTTTTCCTTCACTGCTCGATGTGGTATAATAAATCATCCTTGATGTTTCCCCATTTTATTATCATTATCTGTGAACAAGCTAGAAGTAAGTTGATTCTTTATCAGCTATGACATCCATCTGAAAAAACAAGACTAAAAATTCAGTCTCCAGAGGAAAAAATTAAAACCATTAGGGAAATATGGAACAGAATGCCTAATCAAATGGTTATATTGGATGAAGGAAAACCATGATTTGGCAATGAGGCATTTTGCTTTGTAGTCAGAATTAACTTGGCAATTATAATGAGTTATGAATTTTGCAATTATTATTTTTTTAGAAATGCATAACGGTCCAAGAGAGTGGATTTCAAAACAACAGTGTTTTCAGCATCAGGATAAAAAATATACTAAAGTACTAAGTAGAATTAAAGTTTATATACACAAAAAATGTAACTGTAACTCCACAAGTAACCTTAGTTTGCACCAAAACCAGTACTTACAGGTAAAAGCAGGGACACGTGATCTGGGAGGAATATAGAGGCACTGTACAAACTTGCAGGAACAGGATTAGAAATGTCAAGGCCCTTCTGGATTTGAATTCAGGAGAGGATATGATGGGCGATAAGAAGGCTTCTGCAGATACATTTATAGGAAAAAAACAAAAATAGTGCAAATGTGTTCCTGCTGCTGAACTGTGCAGTGTACCTGGTGAGGAAGGATGTGGAAAAGGACATGGTGCCCAGTGTCTTCTTTGCTTTGGCCTTTACTGGTAAGACTGGCTTTCAGCAGTTCTAGGTCCCTGAAACCAGTAGAAGTCTGGTGAAAGGAATAATTACCCTTAGGGAAGAAGGACCAGATAAGGGAACACTCAACCAGGTAGTGCAGGATAGGACATGCAGAAGTATGAGTGCATTCCTCATTGAGTGCAAACATTGAGGTTTTTTACCCATTACTGCTGAGGGAGCTGGCCAGTCAGCACAAGGCCATTGCTGGTTGTATTTGGAATGCCACAACTGTCTGGAAATGTTCCTGAGGACTGAAAGACAGCAAGTATTACTCCTATATCTAAGAAGAGAACAGATGAGGATCCAAGGAGCTGCAGGCAGTCTTCCCTCACTTTAGTCCTTGAGAAGGGGTTAGAGCAAAAAATCTTGGCAGCCATTACTAAATACAGTAAGGACAAGAAGGTGACTGGAAATAATCAGTGTGAATTTATGAAGCAGAAATCAGGCCTGATCATGCATTTGTGCAGTAAAATAACTAGTGTGGTGAATGAGAGGAGAGCAGGAGATGATGTACATCTTGACTTTAGCAAGGCTTTCAACACTGTGTCCCACACTATCCTCAAAGACTAACTGATAAAGTATGGATTAGAGAAATGGCCTGTAAGGTGGATTGAAGACTTCTTGAACTGCTGGTGCAAAGAGTTGTGATAAGCCACCCGAAGTCCAGCCTTTGAGGCAAATCTGTAATGTTCAGGGTAATAATGAAGCAACAAAAGCATCCTGCTTTGCAGGTGTCTGTGAAATTCAAAGCACACTTTGTGGACAGGCTGCTGCAATACAGAATAGATTTTTTTGGGGATGGATGAACCAGCTACTCTTCTCAGAGTAGTCAGATCTTAAAGAGCACCTACTCCTTTGTACTGGCATGGGGATTGTATGACTTGTAAGCAAGCTTGGGAACTGGTTTTGGGACAGGATTTTTCCTGCAGAAGTACCTTGGTCAGCTTTGGGACAGATCAGCATCTTGAACTAACACGATGAATGGAGGAAGAGAGAGAAGATGAAGCCATGGAAAATTTGCTTTTTACTGACATAAACTGCTGTCTCTTTCTCATTGTGAAACAACAGGAATAAATCAAAGAGCAAGATTTCAGGAACTAGACCGTTATGGGGGCACAGTTGCAAAGATTTTTACCTACCGCAAATACATCCTAAATTATCTTTCATGTATTTATAGAGTGATTATCTTTCACTGTATAAATCACTTGATACTATAGAAAAATGTTGAAAGGAATAGCAGTTTAGGCAAAGTCACACTTCTCACATGGAAACAGGACTGCTATGAAATGTTCCCATTAGCTTGACTTTTTTGCATATCTGTTGTAAATTTTACTGGACAGAGAAATATTCCCTTTGAAGTAGTGTATCTAGATCTATATTTTCTTACAAACAAGTTTAGAAATATTTCATTATTGATTGTGTGATTAATTAGAATGGTAGCTAGAAGGAAACCTATATTAATGTTCAAGTGAATTTGGTTTGTTTTTCATTTATTGGATAAAATGCTAACTGTATCAAGGGAAATGGCTTTGGAATGGATCAGCTGACATAAAAGGGTTAACTGCATTTCTGGAAGGGCAAACCTATTTATTTCCTTATCTGTCTTGTTCCAGAGAAAAGCAACTGGCATGGAAAGTATTTTCTAACTGGGGCTAGGCTGTTAATTAGAACACTTCTCAGAAACAATGGATTTTGTGAACAAAATGAAACTGATCTTTGATTGAAGAGAGCAATTCAGAGTAGTTAGGTACTACTTTTGCTTACAATTTCCAGCATCCTATAATTTAGGAATTTCAGGCTTTTAAAAATACATATTTTTAAAATTTGTAAATGTGTATTAAAATATGTATTTTTAAAATTTGTGTCTTAGAAAAATACCCAGATCTCCAAGTATGGGCACAAAACTGTAAGAGCACAAAATCTTTTTGTTTTTTTTTCTTTTTCACTTAAATGTGCACATCCATAACACAAGGCAATGTTAAGGCAGTGATAGTAATAGGCTTAGCTATTGGTGACTTCCTGAAAAATGCAGTTCAGGGATTAAACTCCATTTGATCTTTGCTTTAAGCTCTTATATGAATAACAGAAAGGGAAGGGAAATATCTCCTTTCAACATTTTTGAAACTAAATATTGCAGCTTTTTTATTTCTAAGTATAACATTTAAAACCCTATGTATAAAAGTGAGATTTTTTTTTTTGGTTAAATACACTGGAGAAAAAATACTTGGTTTTTGAGGTGACCTCCGACTTTCTGGTGATGTTACACAAATGAAAAGGAACATATAACTCGATTAATTATCACAAAAAAATAAGAACTATTCAAGCTAGGAGAGAAACAGATGTCCAGAATTTACTTGACTTTGCCACTGTGATGTAGTGTACATACATTCTGTATGAAAGTTAAGATTGGAATACAGTTGTTTCTACCTGAAATATTCCTCAGAATTTTAAGTAGTGGGATATTGGGTTTAGGCATTCATTTGCATTATGGAAATTGGTCTTTGTTGGAGCTAGGTAAATTAAAATAATTGAATAAAGTGCAGGTCCCCTAAAAAACTGGAAGAGTAATAGGAATAGAGTCATCATATTTTTATATACTATTATTACTGTAATACTTTCTCTTTAAAGAATTTCAGTCTCTAAACCTTATCCACTCATTTTTTTCTAGTGGGATTTGCTCAACAGGGAGACTTCTACATTTGTTAACAAAGATATCAGACCAAAATGTAAATCTCAATTCTTTATTTTCAGTTATCTCTCTTAAATTAAAATCATGCAAGATAATCAGTCATTGTCACTCATGTGGATTGGCAATGGGAAGAGATTGTGATCTTTATAGACTCGGTGTGGAAGCTGAGGTGCACTTACACTTCATGTCAAGCAGCTCTTCTCCAGCCAGAGAGGAGCCAGTCTGGGTGAACACTGTGAGGAACTGTGCAACTCTTTTGAGTTTTATTCATTATGTGATGGTATGAATTACTAGGCACACTTCCAAAAAGAAACAAAACAAAAAACCCAAAACAAAGAAAGAAAAAAAAAAATTAAGTGAATGCTTAATTTTGTTTTTGTCAAACAAAACTGAGCATCCAAAGTATCAGCTGAGGTCAGTAGAAAGCGTTATGGCTCAACCCCTCAGAAAACAGCTGAAGAGACCTTGATCAGACAGTGGGGGAGAGAGCCTCACTCATAGACCTCTTGGCTTTTCAAAACACAACCAAACGTAAGACCAAAAGACCTGCTGCCTTCCTCATAAATCCAAGGTGAACTATGAAGACTGGCAATTAAATATAAGCAAGTGGGTTTTAAAGCACTTCATTTTAAAAATTGGAAGTTTGATGTAAATTCCTAAAAATAATTTATGCAAAAAAAAAAGATCCAAAATGGAGAAATAATTTGTGGTGTGAAATATAGTAAAGGAGAACTTTCAAAATCAGTCACAAATACCTGTATTTTTCCATTTGAATATACAATCATTTTACATTTGCTAGAATCAAAAGATTTTTTTTTTCGCATCACAAAACGGGGACTTATTGCAAATACAAACATAAATAAAGTACCCGCTCCTGATGCGTTTAACCAGTAAAACCCACTGCACATTACTGGCTGGCTACTTGCCATGAAAACTACAGACTGACAAAAGAAATAAAAACGTTTCTTTAGTGAACAAGAAAGGTTTTGCAAGTATTGAAATTAAGTTCATGCTGTATTGTCTGTGTATGCATCTAAGAATTCTCATCTCTCTTTTGATGCAG
Organism: Bombycilla garrulus; assembly: GCA_013400315.1. NCBI lineage: Eukaryota > Metazoa > Chordata > Aves > Passeriformes > Bombycillidae > Bombycilla > Bombycilla garrulus. The sequence goes on along the minus strand of VXBU01013692.1, from coordinate 778,743 downwards.
ACACTGCAAATAACAACCTCTCTTATACAGCATGAGAAAGAAAGCAAATACTGAATTTTATTCAGACTGAATAAAATATCTGAAGAAAATTATGCTGAAAGATAAACATGGGGCACAAATTTAATTTTATTATTTATATGACTTTATTTGAGTTTAGCTAGAGACATAAGCTGCTTCTGGAGGTGCTTGGAGAGTAAGAAAATCAAGCATTATTCCTTAATCAGAAATAACACTATATTATATATTACACTAGTTTTGAAGCACCAAACCTCTCAGTGAATTGATTCTATTAAAGAAAAAATGCACGTCCCCAATATAAACACCTGTTTTTGCATCACTCTTTATGGCAGTATCATTAATTAAAGTAGATGCTGAATTTTTCTTTGTGTATTCATCAAATTATGACTATAGGCTGTGGCAATCTGAAAGGAATTTGCTTTCAACAGCATTACTTCAAAATCTGCAAACCACCTTTCATGTGGAACTGCCTCTGGAACCAGTGTTATGCTGCATCCCAAGTGATGTGTTTTTGCTCTCAAATGGGAATCAAGCTTTTTTTTCCTGTGCTCCTACTGTCCTACCAGCACAGTGACAGAAGGTGAGGAACATCTTGAGATGAATAAGACCAGTAAAAGTGGGATTTTGGTACTCATAGTTGGTGACTGAAATGCAATGTTGGCTTGTTTGTTTGTTTGTTTGTTTTATTTCCTTAACTTTAGCATTGTCTCAAATATAAGCTGCTTCATTCAATTTTACATAATCTGTTCCTACTGATCTTAATGGATCCTGAAGGCCTGATTTTGAATGGCATCTCAAGTACTTAAACAGGTAATTATTCACCTTTTGTTGCAGTGAGTAGGTAACAGAGCACTTCAAAGGTTGGTTTGCTATGGCATTTGCCTTCCTAGTTACGAAATTAGAAAATTCTATTCCCAATTCCTCTACTACAAGTTCTTTAGTGATAAATTTCGAAACGTGACATATTTTATTGTTTGACAATCGTCCTTTCTACCAGATAAACTATTAAATAAATAAATCTACTTTATAATAACCTTAGTGACTTATTCAACCACTGAATCCTCATCAATCAGTAATATATGGGTACCATACCTGAACTGCTACTCCCAAACTACAATCAGTTGGTCATTCTTATCAATGCTTGTATTTCCTAACTTTCTCTTCATCACCTATCCACCTCTGTCTTTATAAAAAGAAACAGAGATTTATTTTTGTCCTTTAGTCTCTTGGCCTTGGAATGAAAATTAAATACACACCTTTCTTTATTACCTTTTCGCAGATTTGGTGTGTTCGCTTTTGCTGAATGAGCAAACTTTTCTCCATATAGCCAGTTTCCTCCTTCAAATCTAAATGTTTTGTTTTGCTCTTCAGAAAACTGATGTGTTTGCATGAAATTTTACATAGTAGTTTGTCAGCACTTGAAATAAGAAATACTGTACAACAAATTGTCCATACTGGAGTAATGCTGTAACAGTATAATTAATGCAGCTTTCAGGGCTCTCCTGCCTTCATTAATGTGGAAGAATATTTTCCATTCATAATTCTCTCCATGACAACTCATAAAATGAACAGTTTGTGCTCATTTTGTGCTAGTACTCGTTTTGTTTCTCAGTCATCCAAGACCATCTGCACACTCTTTTTACTCTAAAGATATATATTTCCATTTCAAATCAACTCACAGTTTGCTGAATATAGCAACCCAAATACTGTGATTGAAGATCTCTTTAGATAAACTCAAATACTTTAATTTCTTCTTCTAAAATTCCTGTGGACTAGGTACTTCTTCCAAAAGTATGCTCTCTTGAGTTTGTATAGACATCTAATTTTGTCATTAATTCAGAAGGCCTCTAATGATTTGCTGTTTTCCATCTTAGGTTGAATGGGTTTTAAAGCATAGATCCCGTGTTTCAATTTGCACATTATTTATGCTAAATAATATTATCCCAAAAGCCAGCAAAAGTTGGGAGTGAACTCAGAGCTGACTTTCTAAAAGACAAACCCTTAACTGGTGGTTATTATGGTAAAAAAAAATTCTTAGATAAACTGTCTCTTTCGGAGTCTGCCACATTTCCTTTCATGAAAGCAGAAACTGACAATAGAACACATCTGTCCCGCCCCAATACATTTTTCCGTAGTTTTTCTTTCTTCTTTCAAGAATACAGTCCTTCTGCACTATCTGTCTTTAGGTAAAAAAAAACTAATAGGATGAAGCATTTTGAGATAGCTCTCATAAAATATAGGAGTTTTTTGCTACGTAATTGCCATGTATTTTGCCCCTTTATTTTAAATTTTGTTCAGAGCTTTCTTTTCCAATCTCTCTCTATATTATGTCTGATGATTTTTTTTTTTAACTGGAATTTAAAAGGTAAGTTAATGATACAGGGATGGCCAGGGGCAGGCATATAAAGTCTTGTAAAAAGGAACAAAACATTTCAGTCATGAACACAAGGGGTGTGAGGAAATCAAGTAACAATTATATATTTCACTGCTCCATAACATCCAGCTTAGTTTTCAACTTAAATAATAAACAGTTCATTTTTCCATGTTCAGGCACATTCTTTCACAAAGAACCAGCAATCCAGCATGTTCCTTCACCATCCAGGCTTCATGCTGATCATTAAGAGCCCCCTGCAACGTGCCTGAGGTCAGGAAATTTTGGCCCTGTCCATATCCTTTCAAAACTAGAGATCTGTAAAACATCTGCCTTCTTTCTTTGTACTTAGAAGCAGCGTAGCACACAGAGATTGATGCTATTTAGGTTTGAGAAAAACTAACAATCCATCTCGCTTACTGTCTTAGTAACTCCAGCATCCAGTGATGGGAATTATAGGAATAATGGGAACAATGATGCCTCTTCTGATGTAGTAATGTAGTCAGGAGTGGGAAAAAAAAAAACAACTTTCTTCTGCCTAATTGCAACAGTAACTCACCTTTCAGCTTCTGCAATAGCTATATCCACTTAAATCAGCTTCAAATCTTGTATGAAAATGGGTTTGCTTTTATATTTTAGCCTCCATAGATCTTAAAAGACCAAAATCAATGTTTATGAAAAGTAGTCCAATGTATTCATTGAAATATATGAGTTACCTACACAACAGAGTTGCCCTCTGTAGCCTGATTCACAAGCTAACCAACACTGACCTGTCAGATTTAAACTGTGGGAAATGAGGAAACATAAAATTAACCTTAGCTCTGCCCTTGCTAATCCATGGCCTAACATATATATTTTGCATTCTGTTTTTGCAGATAATATAAAAGAATCATGGAAAAAGCATTTCGCTTACTTCACAGAAACACTTTTCTTCCCTTTAACTCACTCTGTATTTTACTACTCTGCCCTGTCATGCACTGCTTTGGAGATGGGCTGTCACAGATATTCCCACTGGCTTTTGCAGAGGTAAAATTGGAGTGAGTTAGACTGAGCTGTCATGTACTGTAACTCTTTATTTTATGCTTTTCAGAAGGTTTAAATTTTCTGAAGTGGTGCTCTGTAAGAGATACTAGGGAGAGTCTTAAATGTGTGTTAACAAAGGTTTTTTATCGGAGAATGTAATTTCTTAATGTAGGAAGATATATACTTATATTTGATTTCTGCCATTCAGGAATATTGTCTTTAGATTGAAAGCCTAATTAAAACATAGAATCCTCCTACAGCAACAGCAACAAAACAAAGAAAAACAAACCAAAAAATCCCCACAAAGTAACCCAAACTAAAAGAAAAAAAAATAAAAAAGACACAAGAACTGAATTGGGACTGTTTGGTAAGTCAAAGGCACCACACAAGGAAATTTCTCACTGTCCGAAGAGGCAAGGACATTTAGAAGCTGCTGAGGATGCAGTTGCCTTTTCAGCATGACAGTATCCAGAAAAGGATATATCTAACAATGCTTGAAAGTTTTTATGGTAAATAGTGAAATAGTTTGCTGAACCGTTTTGTCCTGATGGTAGTGTAAATGTCATAGTTAAAGCTATCATTTAGCATAGGATCAAGGATCCAGTCATAGTTTGTGTCTGTGGCACCATTATGAACTATGGACTTTTAGATTTTGATACATAACCTTGACTATCTTCCAGGCAATTAGAAGAAAAATATCCTAAAATGTTATAGATTTTTGTATGTGGGATGATGTTGGATCCTCAGCACAACAATAAAGTTGTGCCATTTTATCTTAGTTTTTCTTTTTCTAATTATGTGTAATTTACTGCACAATGATGGCGAAAAGCATCATGTTTTACATCTCCAGTCCTGCAGATTACGTCTTTTATCATTCAAGGAACTGTTGATACAGATGCTGTGCTCATAAAATTTCACATGCATTTATCTCCTACAATGATCTCCTGTAACTTATGAGTATAACTAAGCTCCGCAGCACAGTTAAATGACAGTCTGGTTTCATAAACAGGTAAACTGAGGCATTGCAGTTGTGACTTGCTTAAAATTACACTATTTTAATGATAACATTATTGGTGCAAGCCAAGAACTCTGACTTGCAGTTGTTTGATTCAAATTGTAACATACAGCATCCATTAACCCAGACCAACTTCAGCTACAGCCACACTTCTTTATAACTTTGTACTACAAATGTTTCACTTGCATTAAGCTATAATGGTTGTTGACATTTATATTTCACCAGCTACCTCAGTTCCAAGTACCTCTTTCAGAAGGTTCAGCTTTCTAAAGCCACGTCATAAATCCCTTTTTATACACTCACATTTTTCTCTTATTTCTTTCCATTGAGTTTCCACCCTGCTCTGCAAAACCTCGTCACTCTGACCCTGCAGTGTGCTAAGCACACTTTAAAATTCTCTTTCCTTTCCTGATGATTTGTTTCATTAGTGACATTCTTCAAATCAAATGTACCTAATCCATGGTTCAGTCTACTAACAGGAAATCGGTTCAGTGAACAGGGTTTTATATAACAAAAGAAGTGCTCACTTAGAGAGTACTTTTAATACTTTGTTCATTGGAAAAAATGCTGACCTTTGGATTTTTCTGGGTTTAATGCTCTGGTGTTTCAGTTTGGATTTAACTGTAAATGAAAGCCTTCGGAGGCCATATAATCCATCGATCCCATACTTGCTGAAGCATAAGTTCCATGGTACATGAGTTTTTTATTTCTTTATTTTTTTTTCTGCTGTAATTATATCAGCTATATTACTTCCAGGTATGCCTAGTACTGTTGTCTATTCTGCCGTACATTTCCTCACCAAGGTCTAAATGTCCACTTCATTTTGTATTGTTTAATTTTGGAATTAGTAACTGCTATCCCATCACCTGAATTCATTTGATGGGAGGAGGGGGTGCTATCTTTTTTATGCTATCTGTACTTCAGTTATTGAACTGTTGCACCTTAGATGTTCTGCTTTGAGATTTGGCTATCTAAAGATATTGTCATCTTACTTGATAGATTGTTGTCGTTGTTGTTGCTGTTGTTGTTTACACAGACTTTTAGCTATTTCCGGAGACATTTCTTGTGACTATTTTGTGTATTCTGAGAGGAATATATTTTTATTTCTCTTTGATTTAAGAGAGGGTATAGATAACAGAAACTACAATAGACTACAGACCATTATATTATCATCTCTCAAATCAGTTTAACTAGCTGCACAATTCAATGTTCTCAGGAAATACCAAATTCTTCTGTCACCACCACCGCTGTTAGATTGGCTGGCTTTCCAAATTATTAATCTATTGGTAATACTCCAGAAAGAGAGAAAGATGAATGTTAAGGTCAGGGAATGAAAACAAGAAAGACCAATTATGCTAAAGAAACTCCATCTTGAAATTGTAACAGTCTAAGGAATTATTATGCCAATTAAATACATTTATTTATTAATTTGTTTCTTTCCTCAGGGAACAAGGATTTCAGTGTTATTGATTAGAATATTTAGGTCCTAAGGTAAAAAAGCCTTTTTACTGAATCATGTCATACTTCTTTTATTCCTTCATTTTCAAATCTAGTGAAATAACCTCTACCTCACAGAACACAAATGACCTTGTGCAGCTCAGCTATCATTAAATTATTAATATAAATACATTTTACAGTAGAAGTATGCATGGTGATCAGATTTCAGGGAAAGCTGGTTTCTAAAAAAAGGAAGTGAGAAGAACCCATCCAGAATGTGAGCAGTAATTATATAACATGTTTTTTTTACTCTTAGTATGTACTTGAAGAGCTTTTTTCTTATGCTTTGTCTCATGGATTTTACATTGCTCCTCAGTGGGATACAGGTATTCTTTGTAAATACTAGCCACAGAATCACAGAATCACTAGGTTGGACGAGATCTTCAAGATCATTGAGTCCAGCCTGTGCCCTAACTCCTCAACTAAACCATGGCACCAGGTGCCACATCCAGTCTCTTTTTAAACACATCCAGGGATGGTGACTCCACCACCTC
>VXBU01013692.1:735119-772204 GCA_013400315.1 Bombycilla garrulus | reverse complement strand
GCTCATGTCCAGCCGGCTGTTGACCAGCACCCCCAGGTCCCTTTCCATTTGGGCCCTGTCCAGCCACACCGTCCCCAGCCTGTAATGCTGCAGGGGGCTGTTGTGGCCAAAATGCAGGACCTGGCACTTGGACTCATTAAACTTCATCCTGTCAGACTTTGCTCATCCATCCAACTGCTCCAAGTCTCTCTGCAGAGCCCTCCTCCCTTCCAGTAGATCGACACATGCTCCCAGCTTAGTGTTGTCTGCAGATTTACTAATGAAAGACTCAGTACCCTCATCCATGTCATCAACAAAGATATTGAACAGAACAGGCCCCAGCACAGACCCTTGAGGGACACCACTGGTGGCTGGCCCCAGCTGGATGCAGCACCATTCACCACCACTGTCTGGGCCGGGCCATCCGGCCAGTTCCTAACCCAGCAAAGATTGCTCCTGTCCAAGCCATGGGCTGCAGCTTTTCCAGGAGTATGCTGTGGGAGACAGTGATAAAGGCCTTGCTGGAGTACAGGTACACAACATCCACAGCCTTTCCCACATCCACCAGGTGGGTCACCTGGTCAGAAAAGGAGATCAGATTGGTCAAACACTGCCTACCCCTTCTAAACCCATGCTGGCTGGGTCTGATCCCCTAGCCATTCTGTAAATTCTGTGTGATGATACTCAGCACAAACTGCTCCAAAACCTTACTGGGTACTGAGCTCTGGCTGGCTGGTCTATAATTACTAGGATCCTCTTTCCCACCCTTTTTATGAACGGATGTCACATTGGCCAGCTTCCACTCATCTGGAACCTCACCAGTGAGACAGTACTGTTGGTAGATGATGGAGAGTGGCTTCACAATCTCATCTGCCAGCTCCCTCATGACCCTGGGATGGATCCCATCTGATCCCATAGATTTATGACTATCCAAGTAGTTTAGTAGTTCTCTGACTGCCTCCTCTTGGACAATGGGGGGACCATTCTGCTCCCCAGCACCATCAACCAACACAAGAGGACAGTTGTCCTGAGGGGAAGTCATCTTTACACTAAAAACGGAGGCAAATAAGGTGTTAAGCACCTCTGCCTTTTCCTCATCGGAGGTCACTAAGTTCCCACTTGCATCTAATAAAGAGCCAAGATCGGTCTTACCCATCCTTTTACCATTGATATACTTATAAAAACATTTTTTATTATCCCTAACAGAAGTCATCATTTCAAGTTCGAACTGAGCTTTGGCCTCCCTAATATTTTTCCGACATGCTCCAGCAAACCCCTTAAAAGCTTTGTGGGAGACTTGACCCTCCTTTCAAAGATGATACATCCTCTTTTTATTCCTAACTTCAGCCAAAATCTCATTTTGCATCATGAGATGTGCATATTTTCTATGTACAAATCACTGGTTTTCAAAAAGGACTTGTTGTGATACTTTCTGTCACTGCTCCTAGAAGTGATGGTCCGGCTCATCACTCATCTCTGACTATTCTCTTCCTTCCCTCTACAATATGTATCTCGTGAAATGAGATGCACAGATGGTGGTTTTAACCATGCCCTAAATAGGAAGGAATTTCCTCTGGGTACATCCTGCTCTACCTTGTAAAAGAGAGGACAGAAGCAATCCAGCCATTCATTATCTAGTTTTCAATTCAGAATGCACTTTATCTGACTGTAGCCTGGCTTAAAAGAAATGGGTTCTCTGCATTTCAGTCATCTTTTTTTTGCTGTTGTGATGAAATGCTGATAACACTCAATAGCCCGTGCTACTGGCAATAAGATCATTGTATTGATTGAGGAACTCTTCCTTATCTAGGACTACCCATAAAATAGAATATTTTGCTATGATGTGAAAAAGTTGAATAGCAGAAAAGTAATTCCAAAAGCTCAATGTAGCATCTGCAGTACATCCCAGTACTGATGAATAACTATTCTTTATTCACAGTTAAAAATACCCTTAATTCTGCATATGAAAATTGTTGCCTGTATCATCACTGGAGTCAGATGCAAGGCAAAAAAATCCACAAGTCCTCTTATAACTCCCCTAGGGAACATGAGACCAGCATTAAAGATCTATAATTTAGTCAAAGTTTCAGCTCTCATTTTGGAGTAGCCGTATATAAGTTGCTCATTCTGTATCATATTGTAATGGAGTAGCAAGCTAGAGATATTTGCAATATAGTGTTCTGTTTGTATTTTTTGCTGGCTAGGCTACAAGATTATGGCAATACTCAAAAGTTTGTTCTTATTTTATCAAATTTCAGATAAGGAAGTGGAAGGGTTGAATGAATATGCACTGAATTTTGGTGTGTGTAATCCTTGTTCACAAGAATTTTTTTGTCAGTGGAGAACAGTGAGGTAAACTGTGATATCAGAAATCTTGACATGTGTGTCAAAAATGGGTTTCTCTTCATGTGTGAAGGTGATCCACAGAATACAGAATAATACAATACAAGGAAAAGTAAGATTAGGCTCTTGGTGTTGATTCTGACAACTGCATACAGGCCTGACACTATGGAAAATGAGTAGTGGCAGCTACCTACCTTCTAAGGAGTCTGTAAGCTGTGTGCTTGGGATGCAACTCATAACTGTAAATCATAAAATTTCCACCTAAAGCATAATTAAAAATTGGGTGTTTAGTATTTATTTTTGGCTTTCACATATAGGAACTACAGTTGTTCATTTGCATTTTAACCGTTTCTAATGTTCCCACTGCATAAGACTTAGGAAACCTTCATTTTCTGTAGTTGTACATTAGGAACTCCTATTGATAATAGTCAACTACCTGTTGGCCATTCTAACTTTTAGCTCACATTTGAATTCACAGATTTCCTTTAAAATCTTTACTTGTCAACTTTCTTTTGCCAAATGTGGGGTTTCTTAATTCCAGAATCCTTATATGGAAAAAAAAAAACTTCTTTAGGAGGTTAAATAAGTTGTGATTTCCATCAGAGTCAAGTTATCAAAGATTCTCCTAGAAAAAAAAAATTTTATTTGTGCTAGGAAGAAAACCCGACTTATAGAAGTAAAATATTATTTATTAGGAGCATACTGTACCAGTTTTGGTTTCCATTTGACATTCACTTAGTGCCTACAGAGTGAGTGGCATTATTTCCTCTGCTTTTGAATTTGAAGGCATGGGATCTCAGTAATAACAGCTCCTGCCTTGCAATGAGGATGGCTTGCCTTCCTCTTTCTCTGCATATGGAAGTAGGACCTGTGATTTTGTGCTGAAGAAAGAGTTTCTTCAGCCCAATGAGCTTTGTAGAGTCTAAAATTCATTTCAGACCTACGAAATTTGTCTGCCTGGCACACTGTTTTTTTATCCTCAGTTAGCAGGTTATATAAGGATCTATATGTTAGCCAAATGGAGTTCTGAGTGATCCAGGTTAAGGCTGTAATTTATTGATGGTGTTTGAATGTGACTGCATTTGTAGGCCCCTTCGACTTATTCTTGTCTAAAGGACACATATTTATATTGCCTGATTTTCCTACTGTGTATTGATAACTGCTTTGACTGAAAGCACTTATCAATGTTTGGTAAAAGGTGCCTTGTAGCCACTATAAACAGTCCATCATGGCATGTCAACAGTTTGACCGGATTTTGTTCTGAGGATTTTTTTTCATGTGTCTGAATCTTCCAAAGCACATAGCATGAGTGTTTTTGTTTATTGTGAAGAATGAGAGGCTATTTCTTATTATGATGGAGGGGCCAGTGCTGAAGATGCACTCTGAATTCCATATAGCTGAGTAAACCTACAAAGCCACATTTTGAAAGAGAGACGTGAAATACTTTTTCCAAACTCCTATGGCTTTTAGAAAGAAAGAATGCTTCCATGATGCCAAATCCACAAAAAGGGTCTCTTATTAATCTTGTGGTTGGTCTCCAGAATGTGCTCATTATTCAGGCCTTCCAGATTCCCCCACCCCTTTTTATCTTCACAAAAATTCTAAAAGCTCGATAGGTTGAGGATAGCTATTGTATTATAAAAATAATTTGAAATTGGCCATTGTGCTCCAACGTAGTCTTGGAGACTGAAGGACTCACAGACAAATGCAGGTTTGTGTATATGCCATACCCACATCCTCCTTTCATTCCTTCTTGCCTCCTCCTGTAATGCCATTACAGAAACTCGATTCTCTTTAAGAAATCAAAATTTGAAAAATTTCATTGAGTTATACCAGTGAGTCTGTACTGACTTTTGGGAATCACTCTTGATTTGTATCTCTCTGAGAGTTAATTAAACTCTGAGGCTTAATGAGATAATTTAGGAACAGATCTGCAAGGACATACCGTGTGGCTTTGTGCAGGTAAATAGGTCCAGTGAATGGACTGGGATTATTCACCCCTGTAAGTTTTTGCAGAATCAGGTTTTTAGTTATAATTTAAAATTTTAGCTTTTCTTTCAAGTTCAGAAGAGAATCTGAAATATTAAAATGTGTTTAATATATGCAAGGAAATTAATACAACTGCATTGTTATGGCTGTACTGAACTATCTACAAACAGTAATTTCTGATTCAGGATTTCTATAATGTAAGTTTTCTAACAGTACACAGTGTAAAAGAATGCAGTGTATAGAGCCAGGTACATATTAAAACAACAAAACTGTAATGCTTGACACAGTAATTATATCTAATGTCCCTTGATATTGTTAACATTAAAGAAAAGTCAGCCTTAGTAAAAGAAAAAACAAAACCCCAAGGAAAAAAAAAAAAAAAAAACAACAAACAAGCATCAAAGAACCAACCAAATAAACAAACCCTCCAAAACCAACACACTTCGAAGAACGAAAGGGAGAGCATTTTGTTTCAGACAAAAAAGTTGCTGCGACAGTAAATGTCACTATAAGAGAAAAAACAATTTGAGGAAGAGGAAGGGAAATATGGAGAAGTCATAAGAGACATAGAATAAGAGGAGGGGGTAAAAATGAATGGAACATGAAAGGGCAGGGCTGTGCGTGTTTCTGTGAGAGCCGCTGCCAGAGGGGCTCGGGCGCTGCTGCTCTCCAGGGTCCTGAACTCTGAGAGCCGCCAGGTTGGTCAGGAGGAGCAGGGAGAGGAGTCATTTAAAGAGGAAATTTGAAGTGAATGGGGCCAAAATTACTGAATAAATTTAATTCCTGGATTAAATTTTTTTTGCAAGTGAGAACATTCAGTAATTTTATTTATTAATTTATTTAGTTATCTACTTATTTATTTATTTACATTTTGCAGAACGGATTGTGTTTTGTACATCCTGTGCATTTCACTGCAGTTCTTATGGGGAATGCACATGTTTTTGCATACTCATGCACAATATTTAGAAAAGAGTTTGATGTGTTCTGCTGACACAAGTTTCCCATTGTTGCATTCCTTGTGCATTAGATCTAATCAGAGATAAGCTTCCATTCTGCTTTTCATACTGAGTTAATTCCCTCTTCCAGTGGGCAAGCACACCACAGAGTGTTTCATTTACTTGTCATGGTGAGATCAGGAAATCTATTGTTAATTATTATGGTTTCAATTCCCAACTCAGCTGCCTGTGTCAGATGTGCCACTGTGTGTGTGTTTGACTATTAATGACTAGATGGAATATTACTATGTACACTGTGCATATGAGGCTTTCTTTCTTTTTTTGGGCAAAATCTTCTAGAAAGAAAAAAAATCAAAACAGTACCAGAAAAGTCTATTGCACACTTGTCCAATAATTGATTTAAATACAAAACTATCAATTTTATGTGTGCATGTAGGAATTAAGTGAAACAATTCTTTGGATTTTAAAAATGAACATAGCATGCAGACATAACATTTAAAACACAGCATGAATACAGAGGTGGATACTATTAATAATAATAATAGCTGATTCTTATTAATGAGAAAATATTATCGTACCTAGTTAAAATACTGAAAGTACAAGAAAGATTAAATAAAATAATTAAAATTGTAGCTATCATATGTCATACTTAGATATAAATAATATCATTTCATATGTATTTAAGTAATTTAATGATTGTCTTGTGTTAATTGGAAAGAAAGAATACAGAATTTCAGTTTAAGCTCCTAGCCTATAGAAGCCCCAATAAGTTCCCCACATTTGAAGTTTCTGAGTGGAAAAGTAAAATTGTATGAAAAATTATTATCCCCTCTTCCCATATAACACAGCAGGAGGGGGAAAGGAAAAATGTGTCATAATTTCCAAATGTTTGGTTTCCTCAGAACAATCATCTAAAATTTAAAATTTAAATTTCAGCCACTTCCCAGCAAAATATTGTTGCCTTCAGAGGAGTATTATAATCTTTGGTCAGTAACCATTAGGAGTCACAATAGTGAATGTGTTCCCTTTCTGTAAATACCAAGCTGTGGAGTTGGACTATTTCTGCAATGGACTTTCCATTTTCTTTTGCAAAAGCATTCCAGCAACCCCATAAAAACATGACTTATTTTTTAAACAAGTATCTTAATATAGTATATACATGCAGAATACTAAAATGTATTCTGCGCTTTTTTGTGAGTTCCTTTACTTTAATGTGACATTAAATAAATAAAAACATTTTATAGTTACAACTAATAGGAATATAATAAATTAGTAGACTTAATGCATTAAAAATTGGTTTTCTTATTTTGTGATTATCATTATCTTAATCCCAAATTTGCAACAGAAATTTTAAGACCTGTTTTAGAAGGAGGTTATATATGCAGAGACTAGGGAGGACTGAGCAAACATGCAGTTGAACAAATAATCTCTGGCAGGTAATAACTTGGAAGCACAATGCAATAATACTAGTTTGAGAAGGCTCAGTCAAGAGTCTTGTTAGTTTGTAATATTGCATCCATTCCTCCTTCAAAGTAAAATTTTCTTATTCTATCTGTTTCATTCCTACTAGTTGTAGCACACAGGATTAAAGAATGCTTGCTAAAATGTAATTCAGGTCGTCTTAAACCATTATGCAATAACAGTTGAGTAAAAACATATCATGTCATATTAATGTTGATACAACCACAGTGATTTTTCACATGTACATTTTAATTGACATTTACAGATCGGGAAATTATTTTTCTCCATGAAAAACTTATTACACTTGGCTATTTAACAGAGGAAAAAAAAAAAACAAAGTTGCCAAAATATTATTTTTATTTAAAATTGTAATTAATCAAGATATCATTTACATAAAAGGAGAATTGGCAAAATCTTTGACCAGTTTTCATGGATTTAGGTAGTTGTCTTTGCAACATACTAAGGGCTTTTAGCAAAAATGTTTGGCATCTTTATGGTTTCAGGTCTTAAATTGGATAACAGAGAACTAGGGAGCAGTCAGAAAGATAGGTTAAGGATTTATTTTTATTTAATTTTTACACATAACTTATACACTTGAAATCTAGAAAGATTCTTTCCAAACTATTCTATTTTCTCAAAAGAACAAACAAAATTAATATTTTTTCTGTCGGACAAAAGATAGTTTTGCATGATTCAAAAAATGGTATCTTCTCAGTTCCAGAGAGTGAAACTATCAACACCGATAGTTTCAACACAGTTTCACTGATAGTATCAACACATGGGCAAGTCATAGGTGCAGGAGGACATTCCAATTAGCTTCAAATAAAGGAGGCCACACGCTATAAACTCAGACCAGGCAGAGCTTTGATTTTTGCAATCAGTGCCACAAGAGTTGTGTGATTATGCTGCTGTTTAATAAAGAATGTGGTATCTTGGTACAATACTTATTCTCTGGGAAGAGGTCTTCTAATAAAAGAAGTGTGCTGAGTGAGTCAATCAAGTGCCATTGGAAGAGGAGTGAACTCTGTGAATAAACCAGTAATTGACATCTTGTGATTACCCCTATTGTAAGTCAATTAAACTGTATTGAATTCCAACCGGGGAAAGCAGTAGGGGCGCAGATCCCCACAGCCATGCTACCATGGACCATCCTACTGGCAGGCACTGGAAACCAATTAAAAAACTGACTTATCCAAAATAACACACTTAATGAACATACTGTCTGAGGAGGGCTCTAATTATCTTTTCCTTCTCATCATAAGCCTGAACAGGCAATATTACAAGCTCAAGGATAAACAGTTGAACTATCCGAAGAAAGTTTAATTAATATCCTCAAAAAAATAATCAGACATTTTTATGGGACTTTTTTTTCCCACGCTGTCCACTTTGGCTTCTGCCAAAGTCATTAAAGCTACTGTGTTAAGCAGTTAGATGAAGAACTCAGTCTTCTCTGAAACACAAGTCTCAGAACTGGTTGGCAAAGTAGTTTTGTTAAAGTTTTGCTGAAAGCTGTACATTCCATTCCCCAAATCCTCCACAAGTTGAATTTTATGGAATTTAATTGTACTCTGTATAAATTTTGTACAAGGGAATAAGTTTCCTCTCTACTACTGAGCCCTAGTGAAGCTGCATCTGGTGTGCTGTGTGAGCTCCTCAGTACAGGAGAGACCTGGTGCTCCTGGAGAGGGTTCAGTGCAGTTCTGTGAAGATGACTGGGGGACTGGAGCATCTCTCTTATAAGGAAACTAAAAGCTGAAGGAGCTGGGCCTGTTCAGTCTTGAGAAGAGATGACTAAGAAGGAACTTAATGAATGTCTGTAAGTATCTGAAAGGAGAGTGTCAACAGGATGGACCAGGCTCTTTTCAGTGGTGCTGAGCAACTGGAAAAGGGCAATGGCAGAAACTGATTCACTGGAAGTTCTCCCTGAAAACAAGGAAGAGCTTCTTCACTGCGTAAGTGACCAAACACTGGATTTTCCCAGAGTGGTTGTAGAGTATCCCTCACTGGAAATAATAAAAAAAAAAAAAAATCTGGATGCAATCCTGTGCCATGTGCAACATACCCACAAGGGAAAAAAAGCACGGACATTCTAGCAGACTTGATGGTGAATTTCCTCCTTGCTGTAAAAGGAGTTTTGTTACTTCTCTTTTTATCATTCACCTGCTTCTTAAAGAAGGGAAAGTTTCTGTAATTTCTTCTTGTGGCTTCCCATAATTTGACAAAGAAAGGTCATAAAATCCAAAGGATATTTATATTAATGTAGCTAATCATCTCTCTGTTCTTTCTGTCTGTTTTAAAGTCAAAGATAACGACGAATCCATTCCATGGAAAGGCCTTCTATAGAGGCTTTCTCTAGCACCAGTAACAGACCACACATCGAATGGCTTATTTATAATGTAGGTGCAATCAGACCACATCTCTATCTCAGCCTTCTTTCACTTTCTTCATTGAAATCTTTAGCCTATGATGACAAAGGACTGTAGTTAAAGCCCAAACTGAAACCAAATCTACCTCAAAATTGTTCAATTTCCCAATTATAATTTACAGTATTTTTAAAATACTGTAAATGCCATTTTTGTTGTGGTTTGCCCCATTGTATAAATTATGTGTGTAACTTGTATGCACTTGGATATTTCCACTCATCAATAGTACTGATGTAAAGGATCTGAAGTCAATAGCTGTTTTTTTCCTTTAGCACTAATTTTGAAATATAGACTTACAAATTCTCCATCTGAAAGTAATGGAAAAGGAAGCCATTTGTGCCTGTTTTCTGAAAAAAATCAAAAAGACTTCATAAATACATGAAATACTATTTTCTTACTGATTAAATATAGTTTCATTTTTTAGTATATACCTTTTTGACTTGCGTATAAATTAACTGTAAAAAAGGTGCAACCTATTTCTATGGCTTCTTTTAGGAATAAATCCAGCCTTAAGGCTGATATTATTATGAATAAAATAGGGATTTTTACTGTTATTTTATGTAGATATATGCATTTTTTACTGTTTTGAAATTAACATTGCAAATATTGAGACTGTTTCTATCACAAAGTAGACCATTAATTTATTTTTGTCATGCCTCAATAATTTGATTATGTCTGTGTTGTTGTTTGAATTAAAGCTCTAATTTTTGAAAGAGTATGATTTAAAACTAGTGATTCTTCTGGGAAACTCTCAAACTCCTCTCTAAAGATTACAGGAGATAAACTTAATGATTAAAAAAACCTGTATTTATTTCTTGAGTAGGGTATCAGTTTTTACTGATTTTAATTTTGATAAGTATTACTGCACACAGTTTCCAAAACATAATTGTTATCTGCATGGTTGAGACAGGTTTTCATCCATATTTATTACATGGTTTTATTAATTATGTATACATGTCTGTACACATTATTTGCATATCTACTTGCATGTATACATACAGCCTTTAGATGGAAAATTAGCCTCCAGTTTCTTCCAGTGGATTAGGCCTGTGCTTTTTACAGCATCAACATGTAAAGTCTGAGTGTCTTGTTCCTGTCAATGTGTATGGCAGGCCAGCCATAATAAAAGGCTTTTTTTTGGAAGCCTAAAATCATTGCTCTCTTTCTTAGAAACGAAATTACTTTCTTTTGAGTGTCATAAACCATACTTTGCAATAGATGGTGACCGCAGCACTTCATTGTTGAAAAGCTCTACTGTACTCAGCTTTGCTAAAGTGATTTTGATGACTGTAATAAGTGTGCATAAGATGTGATCCTCTTGCTTATCAAGAAACTCATCCTGTTCAGTGGGAGTCCTGTGCAGAATGACACAACTGCATTCTGGTAGTTGGCTACATTTTGTTGAGCAGTCCCATGATTTACACACTATTGTTACTCCTAAGTAACAGGCAGGGTAATTTGTGTCTATTTGCCTTTTCAGCAAATACATTTTAGGCCTATTTTTTTTTTTTATTAAAAACAAGTTTTATGTTGATTTTATAACATAATAAAAAGGTTGACAGTATCCAAGCTAGAAAACACCAATATATATGCAATTCTGAGTTCTGAAGGCGTGTATCTTGGCTGGCCCTGCTAGCCTCTCCAGGTGACTTAGCTTGCTCTCTCATATTTGACCCATTGCAGCCAGTAAACCTCACTACTCTGCTGGCAATATTGTGGCTTCAAGAGGGTGAAAGGAAAAAACTGTTACTAGAATAAATACATGTGGCTACACAGAGTGCGCAAAAGAACTGCAGAATTCCACCTGTAACCAGAAACTTAGGCAGTTGAGATGAAGTTGTTTTGTTCCTGTCTTGCGTTGGTTCCTATGGCCTTCATTGTTGGGATCATCTTAAACATGTTCTAGTGTTAAGTGTACAACAGTTGTTAGATATCTTTCTACAAGGATATGCTTACCTGGGCATGACAAATGTCCCACTTCTGACTTTTTTTTTTCAATATATAATTAAATGAAATGTAGCAAAGCAAACTTCCAGTGATTGTTTTTTTCCCCATATATAGATATAGATATAGATATAGATATAGATATAGATAGATAGATATATAAAATAGATGTAATAGTTACGAGAATTTTACCAGCCTCTTGGAGTCTTGGCTTCTGGCAAAAGCTCACAGACTGTGGCAAAAATTTTGGCTGTGATAGGAATGATATGAAGCACTCTTACTAGAGCATTACTGAAAAGGATGTGTCGGGGTTAAAAACCATAGGTCTCTGAAAGTCAGAGCAAGATAGAGTTGTTAGTATCAATCCTAATAATATGATGAAGTTAATCCATGCTCTCTCATATAACTCTCTTCCCTCAGTATCCTAAAAGAAATCCAGGTTGCTCCTTTGTGTTCTTGTCAAGAGAATTACCTTAAATCGTAAGAGATAGTACAAAAAGTACAAGGTGGAAATCTGTGTTCTGTGTGTAGTTCCAGAGGAACTGAGGTGCCTGTGGACAGATCTGCAGTTAATACCACATAAGTAAATGGTTATTTGTTATATTGTTGGAAACATTGGGAAGTATTAGTGCCTGTGTTGGATGGTGGATGGATCAGTAGGCTTCCTGGTTTTAACCTAAGTCTTTAAGAACCTGGTGTTAGGAAAATGGGTTTAGATTTCTGCTGGGATAGATGGTACATTACACAGTTAGTTTCTCTGAAAGACTGGTTAAATGTGGATGCCTACATCCCTGTGGATCCTGTGGATCCCTTTGTGCCTAGTTTTGCAGGTGTTTCCTGTTTGTTCCCTATGCAGTCATCATTTTGTTATGATGAATGCATAGGAATATTCTGCATGAAATTGTGGTCTCATTAACCATGATAGAAAAATTTTAATGGAAACTGGGGTTAAAAATGCAGTATTTTATCAAGAATCACAGTCTGTTTCCTATAAGATGTTATTGTAACATATTTTTGTTTGCAAGTAATTCTGACTTTTGCAACAATATCTGGGTATTCCGTATTACTTGGCAATAATGAGGATTCTCACAGAATCTGAATTCTTTCAGTCATTTGGAGCCTAAATTCCAAAGCCCTGCACCGTATGGTAGCTTTAATCAGGGTAATCCCAGGGAGCAGGGCGATTGGATAGCCTACAATTCAGAGAGTCAGTTTTTAATATAATGGCCATTACATCAGATACTTTGAATTGCAATATAATAATATGAATAAAGAACTAATAATTGTTTTTAGTTGAGTACGGTCCATTTGCTGATGAGAAATTTAATATGGCCTCGGCATAAATATTTAAAGATTGTATTGTAAAAAAAATGTACTATTGGGAAGAATCTGTAAAGAGATACAGAACCAGCATAGCATCTAAAAAAAATTATGTTTATTTAGGAATAAGCCCCTAATTTAAAATTTTTAGGGGTGTCATGGTATCCAAACTATGTATGATTATTGCCACTGAAAAGTTTAATTGCATATCTTTGCGGTGTGCCTTCTTGTGTGGATTGCCAGCGCAGTGCTGGAAAGCAGAAGGACGCCTGACGATCTCCTCCGAGCCCTATTTCCCTCCCTGCTTTGTAATGTAAATGGCTAGTTTGAATCCCACCACGGATCCGTGCGCTCAATCCCCGAGCATCCTCTCCGTTTTTAACCGGAAGATCACCTGACCGCCCCCTGAAGCTGCCCCTTGACGGAGGAATCTCGGCGGCGGCTCTTGCTGGGGTAGGTGGTGGCTGCGGGGGCCGGCGGCGGAGCCGAGCGCTCCGGCGCTGCCGGGGGCGGAGGGAGCGGGAGCGCCGGGAGCGCCGCTGCCTCAGCCCTGGAGAGAGGGAAAACAAAAGAGCTCAGCTGCAGTTTTGTGTTGCTGTGTCTGGCTTAAGCAGAAGATTCTAGGCATTCGTGCCGAAAAATCAAAGCACGGCTGAGACTACGTCTACCGGGAAGATAATTTCCGTCCCCAGAATGGGCTGGATCCAGTACAGGTGGTTTGCAGATCATGCGAAGACATACGGGCTGAGAGCCATGGAAAGGTGGGATAAGGCGCTGCCTTCTCTTTCTTGCCTTTTTTTCCTTCTCTCTCTCTGGATTTGTAAAGCAGTACAGCTGGAACCTGAGTCAGGGTCACTTAAAGAGATTAGGTGGGGTTTAATCTCACAAAACAAAACCAAAATGGGAGGCACTACTGTGTTCAGACAGATGTTGAACCCAAACTTGGGCTGAGTTGGACTTGCTGTGAGCGATGCTTGTGTAGCTTTTGATGTTGTCTTTGTTTAGAATAGTTACTTCATGAAATACAAGGCTTTAGGACAAGCTGCATGCTTCTGTAATTGTCAGATGACTGTTCCAGTGCTAGTAGATTTTTGCCAGAGAAGCTGCAAATGAAGGCTTTGGAGGTGAGTTGATGGAAATAAGAAGAGCTGTTGACTTGAATTCCTTGTGATGTGGGCATGGTTAGAAGTTGAGTCGTGCTTGTTGTTGTACATTGTCTGAATTGTAACAATGGGCAGTTCAAGTAGAGCAAGTTTGAATGGTGTTTCTTCAGCAATACCAAATGCATTTCACTCGTGTGATCTTTGGCTTTTCACAGATGGCAAGGAATTTCTTCCTTTTTTGAGGAAAAAAACAACAGATTTTTTTTTTAACATCAAATAACAGGAGCAAATTAGCATTTGTATTTGAATGGTTGTTGTTAACACCAGCATGCCGGAACATCTAAAACATATCCCAGCAATTTCTCATTTCTTTTGCTGGGTAGATGCATTTCTTTTGTTCCTGAAATTTTTTCCCTGCCTCTTTNTTTTTTTTTTTTTAATGACAGCAAGAGAGTTACATACAAATTAGCAATTTTATACAGGTTAATGCTCTGCTTCATTCTGAAGTAAACTGCCTTAAGGTATTAGGAGGAGAGGGGGTGGGCAAACTAGGGGAGGCTTGACCGATGCCCAAGAAATACTGAATTCAGATGGATTTAGATCATACAGAGAAGCAGACATTTATCTGTAACTGGATTTCAGCTCCATGTCATGCAAAATCTGCAGACTATAGCAGGAAGACTCTTAGCAACTAATAAATCAGATTTGTAATGGGCCTTTAAAAATGTCTGTGAGGGGTGACTGCCTGGGTCCCCTTTGGCCAAATTAAGATGCAATCTGACAGTACAGTAACATCTGTGTGCTGACATTTTCTCGTGAACCTAGTGAAAAATGGCTCCAGATCTCTTCTTCAGTCCCCAAAAGACAATTTCTGAATAGCCATGCATTTTCCCCTTGTATTGTTGTTTGTTATAATCACCATTCTCTCTGGTAATGTCTGACTGGCTTGTTTTGCTTTGCCTTCTTTGACTGTTTGACTGGCTGAGGGGCTGTAGTGGGCAGTGGCTGTTTTACCTGAAATCAGAACCTCATGCCAATACTACTGCTTACAAAAAAGGAAATAATTTTAAAGAGTGTGTATTGCAAACATGTTGTATAAATACTGTTAATAAAGCAGCTTCTGCCATTTCTGCTGGAATTAGGTAAGTGGGTTGAAAAACATGTGTCTTTAATAATGTGCCACCCACGATACAGGTGAAAAAGAAACGCCAGCTGGTGGTGAGTGCAACTGACAGGTGAAACTGAAAATCCTAACAAAAGGCCCTGGAATAAAGTCCTTAAAGGCCAGAAGTACATGTGTGGGTACAAGTGTTTGTTTATCCAAAGGAGAAGTTCACATTCAGATACTACAAGAGCGAGGGGGAGGAGGAGCAGGGGAGGCACTCCTTTAATTGTACTACAAGTGTGCTGGGTGGAAGGAGCCCCGCATGGAATGGCTATTCAGTCTGATTCCGCAGCTCTGCTCCAGCTGAGCTGTAGCTGCAGCCCAGAGGTAGGAGCAGCCTCTGTCTGTCCACGTGTGGGGTGATTGCAGGGGAGTGAGGAAGTGGACCATGTTTCTCCAGAGGAATCTGTGCCAGGGAATTCATGGGGTGACTGAGAATTTCTCTCCAGTGAAAACCGCTTCTTTTAATGTTTCCTTAGACAAGGTGGCTCCATAGCACAAAAGTAGGGCAAGTAGGAGGCAGAAGGGTAGCTGTGAGAAATTGTCAGTAGTATGGATCATCTCCAGAAAATGTGGCCAGTGTTTTTTGTGACTGCTTAATAGTGCCTACTATTTTTATTAGTGCTTAGAAAGCATGTTGTGTGCAGTACTTATAAAACCCCCAAATGTTACTTGCCAGACTTGTCACAGTCTTTTGAGATTAATTTTCATAGACCTAAATGCTTCCACTAGTGCTGGAAAGGAGCAAAATAGGAACTTTACACTGCGTGCAGATCCCATTGCTCCTGTACAGGTAGATAATTTGACAGTAGTAAACACTCGCTTCATGGAAAGTGACAAAATTGCACAGTGGGATTATGAAAAAGAAAACACACATCTTGAAAACCATCAGACAAACAGAAATGTCAATGAGAGATGTTCAAATAAATAAAGTTAAAAAGCTTTGAGTGACAGAAAAATTCCAGATGCCTTATTCACATTGACCATAGTTACAAAGCTCTGGAATGCAGCTGCAGTTTTGGAAGGTAAACCAAATCAGGCTGATTTTCAGGTGTGTATGTACATAATCAGAATAAAATGGGAGTCTAATACTGAGCAGGAACAAAGTAGATTTCTGAACTTTCCACATTAAGAAAAACAGGACTGAAGATCACTACAGGTAGAAAAGTTTCCAGAAGAAATTAAATGAGCAAATTAAACCCTAAAGAAACACACACATCCAACAAGAAGCATTGTCTATTGATTATATGATTATTAACAACAACACTATTTAAAGTGGGATTTAACAGTGAAAATCCTATTTAAGAAATTAAGCATGACTTTTGACTTCTATTTTAATTACAAAATGAAAACTACCCAGGGACTTGGCTTGGAAATGCATGTTTTCTTGTGGTGCAGCACTGACACACTGGACCCCTCTAAAGGGGGAGGGGAAACAGTAATAAAATGGTGGCACTTGGAAAATTTCTTACCATCATTTTCTGAAAGCTGTGTAAATACATCCTGTGGATAAACATAGAGGTCAGTATTGTCTCCTGGTTTTGATGAAAATAAATACTAACAAGAATAAGATAGATTAGTATATACTAACAGGAAAAAAGACTCAGACCCAGAGTATTGAAGTCTGAGAAAATTATAACAACATTGAAGCAGTCCAAGTATCAATTGCCAGTGTTCCAGCTGATAGACTCATCAAAAAGCCCACCTATTTTCCATTTTAGTAGCAAATGCCTATACAGAAACCATCATGCTCCCACTGCAAAATAAGCTTAAGAACATTAAAGGCCATATAGTATTCCCGGCTGCCCTAATGCAACCAGCTTAAATCAAGTTTGTTGTAAATTATGTCACTATAACAGAGCTGATTGTAGCCCATAGGGCCAAGAAAAGAGTGTGGTCAGCATAATTTATTCTTTTTTTTCCCCGTAAGAACATCTGAGCTATTCCTATTCCTCTCTCCTTGCTTCCTGATGTATATAGCACACCCCAGACCTACATAAAAGCACCAGACAAAAATTTCAGAGATGTCTCTGATCAGGGTAGCAACTGTTTTCTGACTACATTATGCTATGGGATAAAGAGGAGGATGATTCTTATGGTGACCTTTGCTGTTTGTGTATAAAGCATACCTATGTTTAGACTGCCCACTATTTTTTAGAAAACATCTATAGCAGAGTTAGCTGAAAACTGTAAACTGAAAGTTGGCTGGGTTTGTTCTTTCTCTAACCATGGAAGGTTAGGTCAACTTTTTCAACTAAATAAATAAAACCACTCTCACCTGGAAATATCCAAGATGCTTCTAACCTGACATTACAGTCTTTTTCCTATCACCCTTCTAACTTCTTTGTATTTCTTCTCTCATACCTTTTTTCTGACTCTCCACAAATTTCTCTATTTATGTAAATCTTCTTTGATTTAACTTTCCCAGCCATCTATGACTTTTCGCTTCTGCCTCAACTCCATGTTCTGAGACAGTAAGAAGCAATTTCTGCCACCAGGCCTTTCTGTAGTCCAGGTGAAATCAGAATTTGGTGCTGGAGAGCTAGGTTTTAGAGATGTGCATATCCAGATGCCTACAGAACACAATACTCTCAATCTCATCAGTCTTCCTATGACAAAAATGAAATAATTTTTCATCCCATCATCAGCTAAGTGAACTGTAAAGAATTTAGCCAATATTCCTATGGTTCAAACTGCTGAAGAGAGCAATGAAAGCTGGTGGCTTTCTTGGGACAATTTTATTACATGAATCTGTATCCTGAATACCTGTGTGATCTTATGAATGATACTAAAAGAGAGTGGGGTTTACAGCTCAGTTCTGCCTCTGCTGAAATTGGTGCCAAGTTTCACTCTAGAGATGAGATGAGAACATTTAGTAGAGAAAATCTGATCTTGCAGAGGGGCTCAGGTTAAATGCATTTTATCACCTTCCTGGCAAAGAAAACAAGCAAATAGGATTGACAGTGGGGGATCACTGGACTTCTAAACCCCCTAAATGTTATCCCTTATGAAAATATGAACAACAATAAAAAGTGCCTGGAAAAATTCTTTAATCTGAAGGTATTAGGAGTTAAGTCTTTACAGCCATGACAATCCCCATTGACAGAATTCCTCATAACCCAGAGGTGATGGAATACAAATGGGCATGGATGTGGAAAGCATTGCAATAGAGAGCACATCACAATAAAAGCTCTCTTTCTCAGTTATCCTTTCCTTTCCAGTCAAATAAATAAATTGCAGTGAAGTAGAGAGTGAAGAATTATTGCCACTAGAGTGCTTTTCTGATTATAGAGATGATGTAAACTATAAAACTCTGTCCTAGATAACAGAAATTAAAGATTTCTGGAAGTTTGTAAAAATTTAGGAACTCTTAGAGTCTGATTGATTCAAGCAGAGTAATTGGGTATGGATTGTGTAACTTCAGACTTGGTCATCTGCTGAGAAACCTGCTCTGATGGAAGCACAAAGCCTTGGCACTCCTGTGCTGCTCCTGCTCTCCATCTGTCTCTTCTCCCAAGGTCCTGGCTTAAATCTTCAGGATTGCTCATGACATGGGCCAAAGTTATTGGAGTGAGTGTACTCATCTCTGAGATGGCAGAAGCCACAATGAGTCCAGGAGGAGATAATATTTGTAATGAAACTTTGGTGAGCAGGGCCTCTGCAGGAACAGGACCTTCTGGGCAGAGTTCCCTCTCATTTGAGGATTTTTCACCTTCAGGATCAGCTTCTTGGAAGAAATTATGAAAGGTAACTTGGCATCACACTGTAATGCTATTCAGTCAGATACAATCCAGCATTTTTTGTATTTTAACAGTGCACATAACCCAAGGAGAGGTGAGGAACAGTGTCTTTATCACTAATTAAGGTTCTCTATCATGTGGTTGGGATCAAGAACATCTAAAAGCAAAGCTAGATTATGACACCAGCCACTGGAGTATTCCATAAATCTAGAACATCTGGGTAGAATTGCAGAAGGCTGAATAAAGGAGATTGATCACATCATAATTGTTCAATGTTTGATCACATAATTTACTGGGACAACTGTGTGCCTTTGTCTTCAGTGCTCTGCAGCTCCTGCTGCAGAAAGACTGACAGAAGGAGACTGCAGTTTTGGTGTTTCTTGTTCAGATGATGTAATAGAAAGAGGTTCTGGAAAACACAAGTCAACAGTTTGTGGGAATGTGAGTATTATTGCACCCCAGAAATCCTTCTGGGATGAGTGGTAGCTATCCCTTGGACAGCACTAGGAGGAATTTGCTATACAAAAGGAAAGGATAACTGCAAACTTTCTTAGCTTTTCCATGGCTGGATTTTAAAACCTTGAATAACTGAGGGTATAGTCTGTTCCCATTCTGTCATTGCAGCCGTCAAATGCTGTTGTCGAACCAACTGCAGCGACATAACCATCAAAAAACACCTGCCTCTGTTCTATTGGAAAGTCCTCCTGAAAAAGGAGGAGTATGCCAGTAGGGAGCTCTTTATTGTGTTAGGTTTTTTCCTTGTGCAGATTCAGCAGGTGCTATATATTATCCTTTACAACCTTCAGCCATTTGGAGCTAGGACACTGTAATTATGTTCCCTGTCCATGGAAGTTACTGGCTATTACTGTGTGAAATACGAGCGCTGCTCAGAATTCAAAACTAAACTGAGGAAGCATGTTTGCTGCTGTTTTCATACCAACAGAATAACAGCAATGTTCATTTACATTACTGTGCATTTACACTAGTAAGTGCTCTCTGCCCCTTAAATGGTGGAACCTGTATAAAAATACTTAATTGCTGATATGTAAAGATGTCAGATTTCCAGTATTTACAGTTCTTGCCTACAAATAGTAGTTTACATTTGTGTAGTTAGTTTTATTAAAAAAAAATCATAGAGGTTCACTCCTTTGTAAGTGTGAAAATAAATTGGGAGGCCGAGACAGAGAAAGTACACAATCATTTTTAAATAGAAGTACCTTTGAGTCATCATTGTAAAGACGGTCAGGCTCTTATGGCCCTTCCCAATGAGTTGTCTTGATTACACGTTGTTCTTGACTTTGTGTGTGGGTCAGTCAATAAATAACTGCACCTGGCTCCCCCAGTGACTCAGTAGCACAGGAGAAAACAAAGTTGGGTTTTCTGTCTCCTGCTGCTCCTACTTTTGCAGCCTCATCCACATGAGAAATGCCTTCTTTGAGGTTTCATCACTTTCTGACTAAAAAAAGTAGCCTGTTTTTATCTTGCTCTGTTCTCTCCTGAAGTTATTCAGAGGAAGTGAGATATGGGGGCTGCCTTGCACACTGTTCCATTAGGATAAATAATGTATGCTGTCTATTGTGTTTCGAAGAATGCTTCAAAGAAAACTCTCCATGGCATAGTTATGATAACAAGCAGGAAAGAAATAAAAGAAGAGAGAGCGCAAGCAAGTGTAGGTGCTTTGGTATTATCTGCTAGTTCAGCATTGCTGTGCTTGATACTAGTGTGCTTCTTTTGCCACAGCTCTTGGTGATAGCCCAGCAGTCTATGGAAAAAGATGTGTAGTCTACACCTGCCCTAAGAACAAGGAGAAAGTTTTTGTTGCTCTGTACCTCCAGGAGATGAGGTTGCAGACTGTCCTTGGTGGAGGCACACTGCACTGTGACCAGCTCTTGAATATTTTCTTGTCCTGTTAATTTCTTCTTCCCACTTTCATTTTAATAGAAAGTCCCACATGCCCCCGCACTGTCTCAGGGGAATGACTATGGCTTTTAAAAAACACTGATGTTCTCGGTTTGAGGTTCTTGGCACACATCAGGTGAATTAGTCTGCAATAATTGCTACAACTGTTGGTGCACCAGACCCACCCACTCAGGTGTGGTAACTCTTGAAGGTAGAGGACACACTCTTATCTCCTACCGAGCATTATTTTTTTTGTTGCATTCTGCGTTTTTCAATCACTTCTGTGTATAAAGCTTTGTATACATGAATAATCCACTGTAATAAGAATATGTGATCAGACAGTCCAGATTTCACCTCAACAGCAAATACAAAAATTACTGGCAAAATATCTTTAATGTTTAATATGGAATTTGGTTCCCCTGCTGGAGTAACAGCAGGGTATTTGGCCCAGCATCTTGCTTTTCACACGGGGAAAGAGTAGCAACACCAGGCCGTGTGGGGTAATACTTTCCTTTTATGCCTCCCAATTTCCAATACCACTCGCCAAGATACCAGGATATTTTCCAAATGATACAACATTCTTGTTCTAAAGCACAAATTGATATTTATGTGGCCACACAATGCAGAAGGAATGTCATTTCCAGCGTTGGTCCCATGGATACACGCTCAGTGGTGTGTATGTAGCCAGATGTTTGCACCTCAGTACAGGGTGACCAAGTTATGGAGGAAAATTGGTTTGTTATGCCTTCACTGAGCTAACTGCTGCCGTGGTGATGAGCCTTATATCTTTAAGCACATCAGACCTTCCTGCCATCATTAGAAATACTTTAAAATTTTAAAAGTCAAAAGCTTTGAGTTTTGGCTAAGTCAGCATGTAAATCTGAAAACGAGTTTCATTTGTGATAAAGACATTTCTGTGTATATGAGTCATGCCTGGCAAAGGCAAAGTACAGTAATCCAAAAGGATAAGAAAAAAGAGAAGAAAATAAAAGGAATCAGAATAAACTCTTTTTTAGGAAATTACTATCAAAAAAATCTAGGAAAGTGTTTGACGTGAGAATGCGCCTCCTCTTCTGGGATCATAGTATTCTCCATCAAATCACCTCTTCTCTGTTACTGGAATATTTTTTCCTCCTTTTTTTTTTTTTTTTTCTTGAAATGCCAGTTTATCTTATCACTTTGCATATGAATTTTGTTTGCCTATTTGTTCATCCTTTTTAGGGTTCTTCCACCCTTCCCCAAAGGTGTGAGGGGAGACTGGATTGAAATAGATAGATGTTGATGAACAAATATTTTGTCTTTGAGTGCAGTACAGTTGTCTGTGAGAGACAGCCTGTTTGCCCTTAAAACTACTGACCCTCTCACTGAAAATGGCTATCCTTGAGTCTTGGCATGAACACCTTACACTGACAGAGAGAACTGGCCATTGTCAAAGGTTTCAGCCATTGTTACAAAGGTTTGTAACCAAGAAATCAGTGGGAGGGAGAGTGTTTAACAAGCTGAGTGAGTGGCACAGAGCAAGACAGGGCATGGAGGGGAGCTGAGAGCAGAGGGCTTGGAATAAAGCTCCAAAAAAGAAAGAAATCAAACAATTCATAGAGCAACAGAGAAAGCAACCAAAAACAAAATTAAGAGAAATGAGAAAGAAAAAGTGAAATTAATGATGGCATCTTTATGCACATCCTCAAGCTGTCATGGTGAAGCATATAAGCCCAACAACTTTTCCTTCACTTCTCCATGGAAATAAAACAATTATCAGGAAACTATTCTGTTTTATTCTTCAGAGGAGTTATGTAAAAGCAGTTCCCCATTGTGGAAAGACTTGACATCAAGAATAGATATTGTCTCTTATAAGTGTTCTTTATGGTTACTGTTTAACTCAAATGCCAGAAAAATGACATACCATGCTACTTAACAGAAATGGATGGTTTTGCCTTATGGAACCTGAGGAGTAAGGAGAAAAATGTATTTGAAAAGAAAAATAATTGTGAGCTGTATTGTGTCCAAGGAGAGTTAAACCAGTGATAAAATTTCCTTCCCCATGTGGTAAGGTTTTCAGGGCAGTGGGAAACTTCACTTCTACCCCAAGCTTTTCTCCTTGCCCCTGATGCTCATGCCATTCCCGTCTTGCTCTAAAACATCCATATCCCATCATCACAATTTCCTCCCACCAGAAGGACCCAGGGTCTTGTGTGCTGTACTGAACTCCTCTCCACCACTGCGGTTTGGGGAGGGGTTTGATGTCAGGGATTTCACTGGGGCAAAAAGTGTTATGCAGATTTTCAGCATTATGGTGAACCACAGGCTGTTAAGGAAGAAGAGTATGGAAGGGTGAAGATGGAGAAAATCAGTCATCATGGCGTCTAGGCAGCATCCGTACTCATGAGAAAAGGCAGAGAGGAAACACTGTGAGAGAAACAGTCCAAAATCCTGGGTGCTTTGTAATATAATATTATATGAGAGCAAGAGAGAACTGTAGTTTTTGGCAGAAAGTCACCTTCTAGCACTTTGACACCCAGGTTTCTTGAAGCTCAGTCTGAATGAAACCTGGTTAAATTAAACTCTAAAACAAGTACTTTATCTTAAAGTCTTTGAAGAAGTGTCTTCACTCCTGAATCACACTGAAGCTTTATTACAAGGCATACTCTGATCTGAGGCACTGTGGTGTAAATCTGCAATTACTTGCTCAAAATCAGTGGTATTTTCCAAGCAGTGGAAGAGAGGAAGTTCACCCCTTCCTGCCAAGCAGTGGGATGAAATCGTTGGCACTGTAAACTTCTTCTGATATAGTGCTGGCACCTACTTTCATCTGGAAGATTAGAATTAAGTATCACCTTCATTTTACAATTATACTAAATTAAGTTAAATCATTATGTTTTAAACCTTCTGTTACACTATAGAAAACTTGCCTCAGCTAAAACTCATACTTATCATTTTACTTTAAATTCTATGCTCAGGAGTGTTTCCTAAAAAATGGGAATGCATAATAAAAACATGGAGAGCTAGTTGTCTCTGAAATGTTGCTATCAGAATTTGTTTTCACAGTTAGAGATGCATTAGGGTGGTCAAAGGTTTGTCAGTTTTTAATAATGACAGAAGTGCCAGGTTTATCAGAGAAGAGGTGTAGATGGTGGTTAATGAGGAGTCAGTGTTGCAGTTTATATTAAAGTGGCAAGAGGCAAAGACTGAATATGCACAAGAGAGGTGAATAATTTCATTTGCTTAGACACTCTATTCTGCGTTCCAGGTGGTAGTGTCAAACCGAGAGGATATTCCAGGAAATAATCAAAAGAGTTCTTTTCTAGGACCATTAGTCCTAATCCTCTCATCATCTTCCTTTTTTTACACTAATATCATGTGCTATTTTAGTCCTCTTTACTAGTCCTTCACAAATAGTTCCTTTTTCTCCTCATTAAGATGAGTATTAACTTATTAGTGATTGCCTCTGATGTAATAGGTACTACAGATCTTGATCATTTGTACACATTTGTAAACAGAAATTCAGTGGCTGCCTTAAAGGGGTAGTGAACATGCACTTCTACATTTGACATGTTCTGTAGCTGCACAACTGTATTCTACTGTTCAAGGATTTAGAATTCTTAACATAAAAGCACATTTTACAAAGGCTATTTTTAGAAGTGTAAACCATGCAGTATTAAAGCATTTCAAAGAACTTATTCATCCATCCATCCATAATAGAGAGACACTAAGAGGTTCATATACAAGATTATAGTTTTCCACTGATTTTTATTTTTGCATAGGAAGGACCAAACCTGAAGCCTTTCTGCATACAAATTAAATTATTTTACCATTTCCTTCTAATGAAAAGCAAAATTCTGACTACTTATTGAAATTAGTAGAGAGATCTCTGATCTCTGTATCAGAGATTGCTTTTTTTTTTAATTAAAATACCTGTACCATTTTTTCAGAAGTGTAGAACTGGAAGAGACCTCTGAGCCGTTGAATTCAATCCCCCTATAATCACACACAACTATATAAAAAAATCTCCTGGATAAGTAAATCAGCTTTTCTGTACTCAAAAACGATGTGTGGAGCACCATCTATGTTCTCATCAGTCATTAGTGTTTTTCATTGATTTCAGTGCTGTGCTCTATTCACCAGTTAACTAGGCATATCACCTTCACTGACCCAAATACAGACATTTTGCAGAATAATCTCTCATCCAGCAGCCAGATTTGCTGCTTTATACTCTTCCACCTGTCTAGCTGCATTGTGATCATACTTTTTTCCTACTGAATTCTTTTTCTTTTTGTTTGTTATTTTAAAGACATAGTCATAATATAAAGTAATGGGTGATTTTTAAATGTGTCAGTCAATACAGGGGAGAATAATTTAAAATTCATGCTTTAAAAATAAATTAATAAAAAAAAATTCACAATAGAGATTGGTTTCCCTTTTGTTGCCACAGTACACATCCAGTTTGTGTCAAACAAATCTAATAACACAAATCTAGTGACACAAACAAGCATTGTCCTTGGTGATTGAATCAAGGCATGTACTACACAAAAGAGTAGATCATTAAACTGTTTAAAATGCTTGATGGTGAGACTTCCATTATGCCAAATCTTCTGAACTCCTGGTTCTACCTATGGTAATGATGGATCAGTGAAGCAGCCTTTGTGTATAAACATGATTTCTGTGTTTGCTGCACTCTCATTTCTGGATGTCTGTATAGTCCTTTAACTGTGATTTTTGCTATGTTCTTATTAAGTCTTACTTGATTTTAACTTTAAAGGATAAATGTAAAACCCCTTTAATCATATCACATTTATTTATTTATTTATTTATTTATTTGTGCTTACACATTTCAACATTATCTTAAATCATTCTTCCAGTGACCTTGCCTGGTCCAGACTTTCAATAAAGGATTTTCTTAGAAAATTAATACAGAACATTTCTTCTATGCTGTTGTGTTGTTGGGATCTCAAAAAATCTGTAGTTGACTATTAAAATTAATATTCTATGAGACTACTAGAATAAACTCTTGAGTATTGGGAAACAGCTATGAAGAAACAATTTTTGCCTATAGAGCACCTAACTTTTTGTATTAATAGTCATCCTTTGATCTCCTCCTGGAGCTGACAAGATTGGAAGCAAATTGGTAATTTTCAGGGTTTATTTCTTCTAAAAAAAAGAAAAAAGAGAGAGAGAATTGTAAAAGCATGTTTTACATCAATATGGGACTTTCCTAGCTAAAGACCCAGACAGGCAGAAAACAAAATCTGGATTTCTAAACAGTAGTTAAGGTACTCTGCGAACACACAAAATAATAATGAAAAAATAGGTTAAAAATAGTATTTCCTGCTCTTAAAATAGCAATTTGTGACCTAAATCCTATTACATAAACAAACTGTTCTGTGTAGGTGAGGTAGCTTTTGTTTCTTGAATATTTATCTAGCTCTTCAGTGTTACTTTGGCCATGATGAGCTGCAGTGACTCTGGGCTGTTACATTTCTAGACCCTTCTGTCAAGAAGGATTTGAACCACTTGTCAGTTTACCAGCAGCATCGCCTGCAGAGAAATTAGAGACTGTTCAGTAGTGAAGTGGTAACTTTTTGCTATATTCACAAGTGTCTCTCAACCCTGAGATGTCACTTGAGAAAAAGCCACATTCCAGAATGCTTTAGATTCTGTTTTTGAAATGAAGAGACGAGACTGACAGATGGGAGAGCAGGCTGAAGTCAGGTACAACAGAAGTAAGAAATGACCACATATGGATGACTTGGTGCTCTAGCCTTTCATGACAGAGATGAGTGACTTAGAATTTATGCATAAAAGCAGATGACAAACTTTTATTGTCCACAGCACTTACAACAATGAAAGTGAAAATTAATTTATTTCCCATTTGGTTGGCGAAGATATTTAGCTTCCTGAAACATTTTCTTTTCTTTTTTCCGTGAGAAATGTATGACCTGTAAAGAGATGACTGAGGAATAGAAGTAACACCATAACCAGTGAATTCTTCATGAGAAATACATTTTCACATAAGAATTTCAAAACAAAGAATAGCTTAATAAGCCCTGGAAAGCTGCTATTTTGGTAAACACACACAAAATATTACTGGGAGATTTCTGTAGCTGACATTAGAAATGGAAATTAAAAAGAAGTTTAAAAAGCTCTTCACACATGTAACATGAAGTAGGAGGAGTATGGGCCATGCTTTTTGTCCTATGTAGCTTCCTGACCAATGCTGATGTCCCAGGAGTGAACTTGTAATTGGCTCTGGCAGGCCATGCAAAACCAATGCAACAGGAAAGAAATGTGATGAAATTACAAGAAACCAAAGCATAACAATCGGAGGATTGTACACCCACATTTATGAGTTCTGATTCAAAACTAACAGAAATCAAAGAGGTATAAAGTCACTCCAAGAAAACTGTTAGAACCTGTGAAACAGCTAGTGGTAAATGGGGAAATAATAAAGAAAAATGTTGTGCATTTGTTTAGAAAATAACAAAGGGATTGACAGAGAAGGAAGCTGTGTAATTGCTAAAACAAGGATATTATTAATTTTTTGCATTAAGCTGATGAAGTGTTAGTATAGAAACCAAATCTGGAAAGGAAATATTATTGTGAAAGCAAAATCTGAAAAGGTTGTTAAGCAACTGGAGGAATGAGTAGAAATTGCTCCTCCTGTTGACATGCCTTTCTAAACAGGTTGAAATCAGGAAAAAACCTAGATTAACTCAGTATTTTTGAAATTACAAGGAAAGGATTCAGTGGCCACTGTGCTATATTTTTGTGATTGCCAAGCCTTTACTGGGGCAGCATATTTGGGTACATGACTGTGTCAACTGAAACAGAGCTCAGTCCAAAATGAGAGTGGGAAGGAACAGGAGGCACTGGTATGGCTCGACTCATTGTTATTGCTGTTTTACACAGTGCTTCTGACCGCATTGAGACTCATATACTTAATGAAAAAAAAAAAAAGGCATGCTTAGGAGTTTGAAAATGACACTTTTACTTTAAACATAATCTACATTATATAAAGCTTCCTGTGTTTACACTGTGAAAGTGCTGACACAAGCTGAGAGTCACTCATAAAGCAAGTTTATTTTTCAAATACGTCGAGTACAGAATGCATGAAAAAGCTTACAAAAGATGGAGGCATATCTCAGAAAGACAGAAAATGATTCAAAATACGTTTTATTAGCCTAGAAAAAATGCTGGTTTCATATAAACCTTTTATTTGTTTTCCATAAAGACTTAACCATAGTCTATGACAGAAATGTTATAGCTCTAGAGATACATTGTTTTCAGATTAATTGTGAAATATCCAATATTCCTTCTTGAACTTTTCATATAACCTTAGCTAGAGGTTTTACTTAAGGCTAAAGCCTCTCATGAAGAATTAAAGCTGTCCCAGCTTTTCCCATTTCATTTCTTCAACCATGCAGTTGAAGAAATGAAAGTACTAATCCTTCTCAGCATGGCTTTTAGTTCCAGGCAGAACAGGAGTTCACAGAGCACTTGGACTATCAGATTGCATCATCCTGGAAGCCACATCCACATTGCCATGGCAATGACGTGCAACAGTTTCTCCCAGCTGAACCTCCTCCACTGAATAGCAGCTCCCAATAGGTGACAAACACGGGTTGAGCACTGCATCTGATTTTGGAGTTTTTATAAACCACGTTTGGTAGAGATGCGTTGTGGAATCTGTGTGTGTGTGTCCTGTGCCGTTATATCAGTAAAAACCTGACTTAGCGTGTGTTCACGTAGGCTCTGGATAGCAATGGAACTCATCAGCTTTCCATACAAACAGGTTATGCTATACTAAGTGTACTCTCCTGAATCCTGGAATAAATAATATTACTGATCTCAAGTACACTAATACAAACACAGATATTAATATTTGTGGCAAAGTTAGGTATTTGAGACAAGTCCTTTCATTGTGTCCTTGACAGATGTGACTTGGCTCAGCTCTGTTGGGCACAATAAGCTGTGACTTGGCTTCCTAGAAGCAAAGACAACACTGGAGATTGGGCTGGGATTCCAACGAGTTCTGAATTTCTTTTTAATAGTAGTCTAGTCTATATTCATACCTAAGTCCCTAATGCTTTTGATCTCTTGACAATGAAATACAGAACATAATCGCCATGTCATCCCTCTATACAAGATGCTTAAAATTAGGGATGTGATTATGTGTGATTATGCACTACACATTTTTCCAAAGTGGCCTGGTTTTCATTATCAATAATAATAATTACAGCTTCTTGTAGGTAATATTTGATGTCTACCTTACATAAATACTGATAAACTCATTCTTAAGGGCTTGTTGCTGATGACATCTTGTTTTTGTTTATATCTTTCCTGAGAATGTTGACACTTCTGTCAGGTGCATAACGTGTTCCATATATATCCACCTCTGGGTGTGCAAGGGTAGAGAGAAGACAGCTTACTTATAACAAAATTGCACTCAGATTTCGTATATGTTAGCTTCTTCTGCGTTGGAAGTTATTGGAAAACGTGTAAGATGGAAGAAAAGGATTGCACTTCTCAAATACATTCATCTTATGAGACTTGCTCACCATTGATTTTTCCTCAGGATCTCTTTGACTCATGCTAACTTGATGACAGAAACCCTTGCTCTATAGGGAAGAAAACACTTCAGCTATGTAGCTTTAAAACTGATGAAAGGTTTGTTTAAACACTGGGGGAATAATCAAGTCACCTTAAAACCATCTCTGTACTTGAGATGAGCGTAGTTTTGTCTCAGTTTGGGAAAATGAATGGTGTTGATGTGTCTAGTACTTTTTTATAACTGCAGATACGGTGTATTTAAAAAGCAACACATCAAAGTGATTTAATGCATTAATTGGATAAAAGGAAAAACAAGTAAGTCTCTAAATGAAGGAAACTTAATAAAGCTGGCAGATCTTCTGCAAATAGAGAAGTATTTTCTTTCTATGATGCAGAATTCTTCTGAAAGCAAAATTTTTCTTTGATTTAGCCATGATTAAGTGTTTCAGGGGTAAAAAATCCAATTATGCCTAAACTCAATGTGTTGAAAACACTCAAAAGAGAACTTAAAGCTAATTGATGTGTCTGAATTCATATTCAAAGTGAGGAATTACCTAACATATGTCTGTAAAGCATTGTACCAAGGTGTTCATTTTTTTGCAGCCTCTTTCCTCTTTCAAGATACTGCCCTCAAAACTTTAAAAACAAGCAAATCCAGTATCACAAATGCACTGATTGCTTTTCAAACTGTCTGAAGAGTTCAAACCACATGCTGAATGAGTGGATCAGAATTCTCTAGAACACTTTCCTTGACTCTAATTAACTTGTTTTCTGACTTCAGCGAAAGTCATTGGACATCCTTTTGGTCTGTATATCAGTAATATAAGGATAATGATGTTTATGAAGTGATGTTTGCAGGTTTTTTTTTGAAAATCAATTTATCTTCAAACACAAAATTGTGAAGTCCTATTGTTAATAACTTTTAAATCTCTTTAAACCCAAACATCTCCAATTTGATGTTACTTTTTTTATGTTTCTTACTTCATGCTCCATTACTGTGTGATTACAGGGGTATTGGTAATGTTGCTGCACCATTCAAGGGCAAAGGTATATTGTTATTTTTCAGTGGCCCGGGGGTACAGACATCAACAAAAGAAATCAGTGCTATAGTAGTGAGTTTCCAATTTCTCACTCTAAGGAAAGAACATACTTTGGCCTTTTAAATGAGAAAAGTGTTATTTTTCCTTTTCCTTATGAACTGAAAGATTAACTTTTCCCCAAACTGAGAAAGATTCAGGACCACACCAGATAAGCTGGCATATTTTATTGGCAGCACCCATCTGCTTTCTTTATGTTGTGCAAGCTGACATGAGTAGGTTGTAAAAAGAGGTGATAATACAATGAGAGATAGTTACAAAGAAAATTGGGAGAAATGTAACCAGTTCATTTTCCTTTAAAATGTAATTTATTTTTTACAAACAGCAATAAAACATAGGTATTTAGTATAGTAAGTGGAGGTATGTATATGTTCCTGATGGACTTTTAACTGGAGTACCATCATAATGATATTGGTATCTGCTAAAAAAAATCAGCGAAGATCACTTATATGTCATGTTAAAATAGTGGGAAAAGTATATTTCCTGATGGTTTTTAAATTTTTACATATGGTCAAATTTCAACAGCAAGGGAGACACTGGGGTACTTCTTTATAGAGCCAAATTGTGCCTAGCAAGACTTTCCATAGCTGCAGTGTGGAATGAGTCCAGAAAAGCTTTTTCAGGGCTGGTCCAGAGCTGGGCTTGCAGAGCAGCACTGGCTGCTAGCTGTGCAGGTAGCTGGGCACCTCTGCAGCACCAGGGCACAGCCTGCAGGGACCCCTGGGACTGGGTTTGGCACCAGAGCAGGATCCAGAGCGGGACCCCGGGGGGCTCCTTAGGGCAGCACATGGGGAGGGACTGATGGTGGTGATCATTCCCAGGCAGGTCAGGCTCAGTGCTGCACTGGGGAGTGGCTGGTGTGCTCGTGGGCCCAAGCTGGTAAAGGAGAGGGGTTGTGAAAGCCACTGTGGACGGTTTTGCATCTCTCTCCCAGCCTCAGGGACAACATATATCCAGCAGACACAAAAGGCAGCTTACTCCTTAGCCCTGGCTGATGCCACCAGAGCACTATATATTTATAGTGGTCATGTAAACATAGGTACTTCAAAGACGTTCTTTTGGATATAGCAAAGGCTCTGGGCATCTTTCCTTTGATATTCTGAGTTGTGGATGAAGCCTGCTATGCTAAAAGAATTTTTCTGTGTGAGATCTGTTTAGCTCTCAGTTTAGCCCCAAAAACCTGAAAGTATGCTATTTTTGACTTTGTGGTGTTATCACTTTTTACACAAAGCCCTAAAGTGGATAAGTTTAAGGATATTTTGAACAGTTATTTCTAGTGTGCTTAATTAGAACTGAGTTAAGTGAGGACAAACCCAGACTTGAAAGTGATTGTTCCACTTAACCACAGATCACTGGTCCATGAATCTTTTTTCTACTAATATAATTGCTTCTCTCCATTTTCAGGTCATATTGAATGGATGTCTGATATGAAAGATGTTCACTAATGCTTACTCTGCTTATCTTGGGGTGTATCAATGCATTTAAAAGTGCCTAAAAGGATACATGTGTGTAGGCAATACATAGCAACTGCCTATTTAACTCATGGCTTTTTCATTCGGATGAATATGCATCCTCAATGTCTCAGATAAGGGTCAAATAAACAAAAATAATTAAGTATTTATTATAGAATTAGCATTGTTTTCACTGTTATTAACTTCAGCCATTCAGCTTTTGTTATTGGATGATGTGAGTGAACTTTTCAGCTGTTAGAGGACCTTTTATCAGCTTTGCTAGTGACATGCATGTGCTTCTCAAAGGAAATGCACTTTTGTCCATGGCTTGCTTCAGGGAATAAAAGGGAGGTTTAGAAACTGTGAAATGTATTACACAGAATGACTGTTAACTCCTATCTGATATAGCTGGACTTTAGTCAACAAAAATGCTGTGTGGCTAATAGTAGTCTTTGAACTATGGAGACTGTGATTAAAAGTAATTAAATATTGAAATGTTTAAAATATCTCTATGAACCCTGACTCAGTGGAAGTATATTTAAATATTGTCCTTAGATGAGGTACATATTTTCTTAGTACCTCATGATTTTACCAATTTCAAGTCCTGTACCAGTATTAAAATGACATCAGAGAGTTCAGTTATAGAGCAGGTTATGTCATCATTATATGTAACAATCTGCCTGTGTAAACTGTAGAAAAATGTGTTTCAGGTGCATTAAAGGAGCAGCATTTCATTAATTAGAGCATCCCTCCCTGAAGGTCTTTGCCAATGCATTGTACAAGGGTGAACTGGCAAATGTTGATGTAATTTCATTTCCTCTGTAATCTCTGGTAGTTGTTGCTTTATCTTAGCAGGCATATGAGTTCATAGTGTACTTTGGAGAACAGTTCACAACTGAGAAAATATAATTCTGTCCCCCAGAAATCAGTAGTAAAACTTCAGATGATTTCTACTGAGCTGAGACTGACGTACTCCTACACATATGAGACAGGACCAGCAGAAATTTAGGAATATTCAGAAGTAATACTTTGCCCACACCTAACATTTATTATGCAGCATGAATTACACTGGCTTTTCCCATTAGAAAACAGGCATGGTTTAGCCTTTGTCAGTTATGTACATGTTTGTGTTCAGCTTTGTGTGTGGGGATAAACTGATCCATGCAAGTATCCAGAAATGCCAAGCAGGCAGGTCAGGGGCACTGCTCATTGCTGCACTGCAGTCACAGGCTTCCCTCCTCACCAGTAAACATGCACTCCTTTTTTTTTAGTTTCTCTACAGCTCAAGAACTGCAACAGAAACCAGAAAGAATACTGTCTGCTCCCACTGATTTTCAGTCTGCTGCTAATTGAGACATAGCACTAACTCTGTGATGCTGGTGTATGTGACAACTCACACCCATTTACTGTCTATTAGTGTTATTCTTCTGTCTTTAGAAACTGAATCTGGCATCCCATTTTACAGCTTGGGAAAAGATCCTATGAGGAACAAAGCTCTAAGATGCAGTCAGAAGTGTCTAGTCACTAATACCAATCACCATCTCATCTCATAAAAGTGCCTGGATTAGTGTTTGACAGAAGCCTATTTGTTAAAAGAAGCAAAAGGTTTGTTTTAAAAGGGAGTGTCTTGGTAGGATGCCAATTAAAATAACAATTACAGCCTATAGAAACAGCAGTTTTAGAAGAGCCCTGGAAATGTTCTACTTGTCTTCTACCCATCCAGTGCAAAAAACTTGTGTAGATGTGATGTCTTGAGTTCATTAAAGGGACTTTTGCCAGGCTGACAGACCACGAATCTGAACTCCTAAATAGATACAAGCCAACCCTACAATTTTTTTTTCCATATAAAAATATTGCAATCATAGCAAACATTTCAAAGACTAGACATTTTAAAATTGCAGCAAGCAGGGGATCACTTGAAACATTGTTCATGAACCGGAGCGTCCCTTTTTTTCTAGGGATGCTGTTTCAAATTAGGTAGCAATTTAGAAAATATCTGTACTGCAGAGATAAATCGTTGTATCCCTTCAATGTTGCCACAAACAAAACATGCACAAAAATGCCTTCTTTGAGTGTACTGGTGTGTGAAACCTGCCCTTTCTGTCTCCTTGCTGCCCTGAGATGAACTCTTGCTGCACTACACAGGGTTGCAGTGGAGATGAGCAGGTAGTCAGCCTTCCCTTTCTTGATGCTTCCCAAACCTCCCAGGTTCACTTTGGAGTCTCTAGTTGCTTATTCCTATGTTCTGGTATGGAAATGTCCTTCAACTTTAATAAATTGTAAAGAAATTTTTGGCCCAACTCTGTTCTTGCAGCATTTATATATGACTTATAAAATTTTTCCATCCTTCAGCCAGCTGTCTGCAAGGCAGCTGTGATCCAGTGTGCTGGTCTGGTCTTGGTGATTAGGGAAGTTCTTCCCTCTCTGTAAAGTCTGCTAAGTCAGATAGTCCCATGCTCAGGGATCCACATGAGGCTCTGCCACAGTTTGCTGCTATCTGAAATTAATATTTAAGCCTGACAACATATTTAAGGACCTGTGGTGTAGGATTAGGAAGACTCAGGCTTCAGAGCCAAACCCAGAACTTCCCCAGCATTTTCTCTCCAAAGTCAGCTGGAAAAAAATCCCACAAAATTTCTGTATTAACCATCAACTTCAGAAAAGAGAAAATCCACAATTCCTAATGCAGCACTTATCTTAAAATATACTTGCTTTATTAGGAGGCTGAACCTTTGCCTGAAGCTCCTCTGCCTGACTCAGAGAAGCTGCATCTGGAGCAGACAGTAGCACTCACTACCTCATTGTACCTTTAAAAAGCTGCTTAGAGAGAAAGAAACCATAAAGATTAGGAAAAAATAAAAGAGTAGAGAAAGGGGCAGAGCCATATTTCTTAATGACAGGACAGTATGAGAGCATTGAATGGTCAACACTGTCTGTTTAGGGCCAGGCTCTTCATTTAGTGCACTGAGGGATGCTTCATGCTAGAAGAGAGGCTTTTCAGGCAGTGTTGGTGTACATTTGGCCAGAGGAAGAAGGATTATCATCTCCTTTCCAGCAATGTGGAAAGGAGGCCACCATTCCACTCCTCTTCAGGCATGTGGAAACAGTGGGGGAAATTAAACTCACAATAGCTCACACTGTTTCCTGTGTGCGAGCCGGAGCTGATGAAATCCAAAGCAAACACTGCTTCCCATACACTGGCTGCAGGGACTCTGACAGACTGCAGTGAGACTCAAAACAGTGCTAACTGACAGCATTTTTATGGGCATTCAAACATTAAAGAGGGATAAATGGCTGAGGAAATGGGTTTGTAGCCCTTGCAAACGCTTTCACCAATTTTTTTTAGTATCTTTGGGAGTTCTGTTTCTGCAAGCTGGCCAGATACAGCTGCAAAAGCACACAGGGCCATCAGCACGCTTTCTTTGGATGCCTCAAGTCTAGCCTACCTGTCCAGATACTCCAAGCTAATTTATGAACACAGCAAGCTTTACACAGCCTGTCCATGCTGCTTTCTGGTACAGTATGCCCACAGGCCTACAATATGGGCCACTTTCAGCCCATGACCCAGTCTTCACACTCTGCTTCATGGCTTCACACAGGGCTCAGCTGATATAGATATCTTGTGGCTTCACAAAGGACTTCACTCTCAAGATTGTCTATTGATCATCATTTGTGAGCTCTGCAATTCCCACTATTGCTCTCCTGTGAATCATTCCAAGCTACTCTGAGAAATTTGCTGCCCTTTCTGCTCTCCCGATAAGTCACCACCTTCTTCTCATGAGCTGGCAGCTGATTGAAACGGATATGAGGTTTTCAAAGCATTGACATAATATTTAGCATTCTAATTATATTTTTGTAGGTGCTAGTAATAATAATGTAGTATTGATTCATCACATCTCAGGCTGGAAAACTCAGCAAGTCAGCAAGACTGGAAAATGCAATATTATTTTTAAAGGCACTCTGTAATGAAATACTGACTTAAAAATTGTAATTGTTAAAAAAAGAGTGAATATTTCTGTACATTTTTCCCTAAGTGAAAACTTGCAAGATACAGATTTTTATGTGGCAGAATTATGTTAGAGCAAGGGAAAAACAAGGAGTTAAAATAATTCATACTAAGTTAGGATGAAAGGAGTGCTGAAAGAAATCCCACTGAATCAACTCAGCACAAGCTGAGTTTGAAGGGACCCATCATGATCATTGAGTCTAGCTCCTGGCCCTGCACAGCGCCATTCTCGAGTCACACCATTTGCCCAAGAGCATTGTCCAAACACTTTTAGGACTCTGTCAGGGTTGGTGCTGTGACCACTGCCCTGGGGAGCCTTTTCCAGTGCCCAGCCACTCTGGGGGAAGAACCTTCTCCTGATACCCAACCTAAACCTCCCCCAACACAACTTCAGGCCTTTCCCTCAGGTCCTGTCACTGGTCACCACAGAGAAGAGATCAGTGCCTGCCCCTCCTCTTCCCCTCATGAGGAAGCTGTAACTGCACTGAGGTCTCCCCTCAGTCTCCTCCAGGCTGAACAGACCAGGTGCCCTCAGCTGCTCATACAGCTTCCCCTCAAGGCCCTTCACCATCTTTCTTGCCCTCCTTTGCAGACTCTCTAACAGCTTTGTATTTTTTTTTATGTTGTGGCTCTCAAAACTCACCCCCAGGACTCAAGGTGAGGCTGCCCCAGAGCAGAGCAGGGCAATCCCCTCCCTTGCCTGGCTGGCCATGCTGTGCCTGATGCAGCCCAGGACAGGGCTGGCCCTCCTGGCTGCCCAGCCACTGCTGGCAGGATGGTGAGGTAAGCTCAGGGGTGAGCATTCAGTGCTGGAAAACAGAAGATTGAGGTGTGAATTTCTGCCTTGTTGACTGTATTTCTTTCTTTGGAATCCTTGCTAGTGTTAAAATTAATTTATCTTTCTGTGGCTGCTCCTCTGAAATACATTAGTTATTCATAGGCAAGGAGATCTATCGAGCAGGAAAGGCTCAGGGCGAGAGGAAATTTGCATTAGCTAGTGTGGTTGAGGGTTCATGTAAGCTCTGTGGCTGAGAATATGACTTATTTTGTAAGCAAAACATTCCTGAGGCTGCAAAACCTTAGAAATTGGTTAGTATTGCATCCATTGTGCACACATCTACCCCTCTCTGCTGGCAGTACTGAGGCAGTTCTTCCACTGAACAGCAGCTGCCAGTATGAGATGCTTGGGAGATCCCAAGGACAGCTTAGCTTTGGGTTTGAGACATAATCAAGGGGAAGAGGACCCATGGAACAAGAATGCCAAAAGGTCACAGAGAGTAAGGCCATTTCATCCCTGTTTTAACAGCTGCCACCTGCATGGGCATAATGAAGAGATGCTCAATGTCTGGAGATCCGTGTAAAGGTGCACACAGGGCACAGGGATCTCAGTTAAATGAGTGCTCCTCACCTGAGGCAGCTCTGTAATTGCCACTGCCAGTCTGTGGCTGAACAGGTCTGGCTGCCTGAGGACTTAAAATTCTCCAGGCTTCCACAGATCTCTTCCTTAATGTTCTCTAATGGATAAATGCCAGCACAATGCAGTAGATAAATATGTGCTTCTAGTACTATTGACACTGCAGATCAGGCATTTGTACTTAAGGCTTATTTTCCTCATTTGTTACTTAAAAAGAGAAAGAAAAGGGAAAAAAGGAAAAGGTGCAAGAG
>VXBU01013692.1:707058-733083 GCA_013400315.1 Bombycilla garrulus | reverse complement strand
AAGGGAAGGGAAGGGAAGGGAAGGGAAGGGAAGGGAAGGGAAGGGAAGGGAAGGGAAAGGAAAGGAAGGGAAAGGAAGGGAAGAAGGAAAGAAGTGCCCTTTCCCTAGTGAATAAATGCAGTATTGTTTTTCTGCACTACTTTGTAAGGCTTTCATTGTTCATTCATTTGCAAAGAGACACCTATACTTTCCCATGAGACCAGAAAGAATTCATAAAGTCCGTCATTAAATATACCTTATGAAAAAGCCCATACTACCATGATACTGCAAGACTTCAGCAGAAACACTGTGATTTATGAAGTCTCATGCAAAATTCAGAACTGTATTTAG
This sequence comes from Bombycilla garrulus, assembly GCA_013400315.1. NCBI lineage: Eukaryota > Metazoa > Chordata > Aves > Passeriformes > Bombycillidae > Bombycilla > Bombycilla garrulus. Next base: position 732,753 of record VXBU01013692.1, on the reverse strand, counting down.
CACTATAGATTTTTCCACTACAATGTATTTCTAGAAATCAACCTGTTGAGAGTAGAGACAGAGGTGCAGAACTTGGAGGATTAGGCTCAGCCTTCAGTATTGCCTCGATATTCTATCTGACCAGGAATAAATTCCAGTTTAAAGGTTTTACATTTTTAAATTGGGATTATGATAGTGCTGAAAGTCCTGCATGTGCACATCATCAAGTGACAGATATGGGCACAAATTGGTAGCACCTTTAATCAATTCCATTTCTATCGCAACCTATCCATCTTGCCCAGCCCTTACCCACCCTATTTGCAAGACCGTTCTTCCTTTTCAGATGACTGCATAGGTCAATGCACAGTTTTTTATCAGTAGACATTTCATTTCCTTCAGTACTGCGGAAGGTACAATTCCTTTAAAGCTATGGGAGAAGTCCCTTGGAAAGCATGTTCCATGACTGCCAAAATGGGATGTTAACATGAAAATAACTCATAATGCCAGGTACATAATTAATTCCAAGCATTATGTTGTATTCTTTGGGGTTTTGTTTAAATATCTTCTCTACTTTGAGAACTTCAAGCAAAAATCTTCAATATATATTGTCGTACTGATTTCAAAATGGAATGCTTTCTAATATCTGTGTTATTTTTCAAAGACTCTAAATAATTTCTGGTTTAACAGTTTTATCAATTAATCTGTGTTAGGAAAATGCATTATTTGGTCTTTATGCTCTAGATGGATCATGAGAGATCATTGCATAGATATTTATAGCTAGGAAAGACTGTTCTGGTCTAGTCCAGCTTTATGCATTCCTTTAAACACAGAATTTCACCTGATAATCCCTAAAGCAGAGGGAATTATTTTTCTTTAATTTATTAGCAAACCTTATTAGCCCTAAGAACCTCTGGTGGAATTTGAGCATATTTTTAGGAAAAGCTTTGTATCTTGATTTTAAGATAATTTAAAGATGAGGATGCATTCCTGGTACCAGCCCATCCCTTGCCTGCAGACAGCAGAACAATGGACACATAGGATAATTAGCAAAAAACACAGTGATCCTTTCTCATCTGTGCCACATCTTTAAATGGAGGAGCCTCTTCTGGAAGCCCAGAAACAGGCAGAAATGTGCCCTTTTCTATGTCTCTCTTGCCTGTTTCCTTTCCCTAAAATGTCATTAATATGAAAATGCAATTTTTCCTTGTTCACTGCACTTGAAATGCCAGTTGTGTCATTGCCCTCTTGCCACTCTGTGCTCTTCAATAAAATCCCCATACTGTTCCTTCTTCCTGCAGCCCCTGCAGGCCCAGCACAACAGAGGAATACATCCAAGTGTGTGGACATCCAGTACGTGACAGGGTCCTCTGCCCCTCCCTGACCTTGCTGTTGTGCAGAGGACAGGACACAGAAACATTTTTGTGCGCTGCTGATGTTGTGTTAGGCCACATCTGGAGTGCCAGTGGGAGTGTGTGGCCCCTGGGACCAGGCTGGGAGCACCTCGAAGGCAGAGGATTGCTCAGTGGCAGATGATGAGCTAATGAAGCTTCAGTGATGCTAAATCAGACTTTGGGGCATTTAAAGTAAGGAAGTAAGGTGTCACACAGTCACACTTGGGGGAGGGGAGAAAAAAAAAATCTTTACGTTATCCCAGATTAGCAAAAGGAATTGCTGAATTAAAAGTGTGGCTTTAAAATGCCACTTTGTGTGTTGCAGGCAGGAATCTGTGTCCCGCTCTCCTATCCATTTTATAGTACAATAATCCCATTGACTTTGCTGTAGTTTTTTCCTGATTTACACTCATCTGAGATAAACACAAAGCCTAGTGTCTTTCCAAGCCATCCATCTTTGTTTGTGGAGAAGTACTAGTGAGAGAAACAGCTCAGCCAAGCGTAAGGGGAAGTCATAATCTGACTGTATGATCTGCGTAGCACATTGTATTATTAGCTCCTGAGTACTCTGTTTTATAGCACAAATGGACTGAAACACCCCTTTTTTTTCCCCCAGCTTCAGAGAAACTATTTTTAATGCAGATCCAACCACATCAATAATCTAGCGTACTGGTTTTTCTATTTTGTTCATATTTTCACTGTATGAAAGATTGTGCTGCCCTGGTGTATTTTCTGCAGTGAATTTGAGCTTGTTAAAATTGGAAAATACATTCCAAAGATGTGAAGCTCTCTTTCCAGAGACCTTGATTTTTAATCCTTTCCCAGGATCCTAAGATAGATTATAGCCTTCACTGCCTACAAGACCTACTGTTTAAATTGTGAGCTCTTTAAGACCAGCATCTGGTTTTAGTGAATCACATTTTCTTCTTTGGTGTGTTTCTTTTGCTTCTGTTTGCAAACACAGGAGGAATGTAAAATTATACATCCTATGAATTTAGAGTTCTAAATTGATCCTGATTTAGGACACACTCAGAAATAATGTTTTTTTCTGCTGTACACAGTGAGTGTGCAGAGCTGCACACACACAAAAAAATTAGATTAAAATAATGTAGATTTCTTTTTTTATTATTTTAGTGTACTTTAGGTGGTTGATTGCATAATGAGATGAGAAAGATATTAAGCATTATTTTATTTTAGTTCAAATTATTTTCTGTACTTTCGCCCTCAGAAAAGGTAGAAAAATAGGAATATTCCAGTGTTCTTTGAAAAACTTTAGATTATTTTTCCTTTACATGGACATTTCCAGTTAAAGCGTTACTGTAATTGCACAGCCCTTCCTAACTCCCGGAATCAGGATTTTTCCAATTGCTCCTCACTTGCTGCAGAGAGCAAACTGGAAACAGTGTTGACCACATACTTTCTCATGAAACTTTGATCTGTGTGATATATCTTCCCACTGTGTTCCTGTTGTCCTTTTCCTCACTCTGTAGTCATGCTGGATTTATAACTGAGAGTACTCCAAGGCAGTGACTTTTTCTCTTTTCTTATCCATGCTTTGGTACAGTTATTCTGTTATTATCATAATTTCCATAGTGAAATATATGTAGCTATGTATAGAAAGTAAATGAGAAACTAACTCTACTTTAGACAGTTAATTTATCCTTATCCCCTGGCTTTGCATTTCCTTCTCTGAAGGAAATTTCATGCCACTGCTTGTAGCAGTTTTTTTGGGAAGCTGTACTGATAGCAGTGGTATCCACCTTCTGACTAACTGATCTGTGTTACGGATTTAAAGGTTGCAACACTACAATGTCAGCTCCATTTTTATAAAGTTATTCCTTTCATCAAAAACCTTTGGGAATATCTACAACTTTGGGGATTTGCTTTGTAATTATTTTCTGTTGCAAAATAAAATTCAAGCTATGCACCTGAGAAACTAAGCAAAATAATGCCTCAAAGTAGGTAACACTGCAGTGAAATCCGGGGTACAGCTCACCTTCCGTGGTATTACTGGAGATATTAATTTATACTGTACACAATTTTTTTTCAGAAATTTCCTTTCTTTAACAAAAAGAAATCTGAAATAAAAGATACTGAAACATTCTGACCATTCAGTAAGAGATATTTTGAATTAAATATCAATACTCCTTCCCGCATTAACCCCTGATTTTTACATATACTAAATTTCTTCAGATTCTGTAGTTGGAAAATGCTTGGAATTCTAGAAAAATGTAAATAAAGACTAAGATGGCTTCCTTTATGTGCTTACACTTGAAAAATATGGCCACCATGAGTAAATACTGGCCATTGATGTGGTAAGGAGAACGTACCAGTATTGTTATATTTCTTTTACTGGCTTTAGATTACAGGCTATATATTTCTTTATGTGCCAGTGCTGGTGTGTTGTAATGGTAAGGCTAATTATAATAATAGATGCAGTAGTGACTTTTCAGCACTGGATGGATTTTTCAGTAACTTATTGAGGTCACTAATTCCTTTCATGCAGGCTATGAATAGAAGTGATTTTCTAGCACTACCCTAGAAGAAAAATACTCTGTGATCTGTTATCAATTCATAAATCTATGTCTCCTAGTTCTCACAAAGAAACAGATAGTCTATTTAAAAAAATAATGTAAAAAGTGATGTACTGCATGCAGTATCAAAGGTGTAGGTTATATTTATACTTCATAATAGAACATTCTGTACACTAAAAGTAGTGCTAATGATCCCTGTTATAATTTCCAGCTGTAGAAACTGCAAAGATATGTTTTATTTAAAACATATTATGCACAGAAGAAGACTCTAATCAGAGTGCATTCGCCTTTGAAAAACCAAAATTAGTGGTAGTACAGACTTCTGAAAGCTTCTCTGATGGTTCAGTGCCAGCCTGTAGCTCATTTCAGTGCAGCTGGAGCTGTCTGTGTCTATTTGAGTAGGTGCTGCTGTGGGTGTGCTAGAGGACAGGAGTACATGTGCATGATTTTGGTATGTGCGTGACCGTATTTGGTTTTCTTAAGGGACCAGAAGCCGTGTAACATGAGGTTTTCAAAAAAAACCCCACAAATTCCTATCGGTTTCAGCCAGTTGGACTATTCCTGGAAGCACAACCTCAAGATTTAGATGTAACTGGCTGGGTGCCAGTTCGACACCTGCACGTTGTCTACATTTTCTGTGCTCTTCACTTTTCAATGGGAAATCTTGAGACACCTGAGAGGAGGTGTATTTCATGTGCTATGGTAGTGATGACTGACTAGGCAGAGCATTCCAAACCAAAGGATATTATGGTGAAGAAAAGGTCTTTCTTGTAAATCTAGGCAAGTGTGATCATATGTATTTGATTTCAGAGATTTCACTGAAAGCTGCCTTAGAAGAGAAAAAAAAGTGAGAGAAATAATTATAAAAAAAGCATTAGGAAGTGTATCTGTAATCTTTCTTCACAGGAATCTCCAGAGTCTGTTAAAGTTAAGATTTTATCTATGGGAAAGGACATTCTCCCTCCTTCCTGTGCTGTCTGGTGACCATTGTTCTTCAGTCACCACTGTCTGTGACTAAAGGGAAGAATAAAGAGCATTTTTGTAATAGTAATGTTTTTAATATTGGTTAGGACTATATAAACAGGGAATATGGGCTATTAACAGTACAGTTACAGATTATCCTCAGAAGAAAATGTGCTTGGTCATCACAACAGGAAAATGTGGCAGCAGGACCCTATTTAGGTGGCTTCGTGTGTATATGCAGGTGGAGCAGTAAATGACATTGCAATCCTCTTATCTTTCTCTTCATCCAAGTTCTTGAAAGTTCAAGTAATAAAAGTGAAGTGTATTCACTGAATGACGCTTTACATGCTAGTTTTAAAAGGCAACTTGAACTTGTGTTTCTTTTAATATAAAGAAACCAAGGGCAATTAGTTTTCAATAAGAGATAAATCTAAAATTCAAGTTTAACATTTGCAATGCACATGTTGTTGTACTGCTTGTCTTCTGAACAAAGTCATAATTCCTTTTTACTGAGACACTAAAAATAGCTGTGGCTGTAATATATGTCATGAGCCATAAATCAGTAAGAATGTTCTGCAAGACAGTTGATTGATTTAGTGCAATTAAAGTAGAACATCTATTTTGCACTTCCTTGGTGTGTGAAAAGAGTAGTACTTTTGTCAATGGATTGTCTTTTGGATAAAAGGTTCATTCAATTCTAGGCTGGTATTATAAAAGAAGGATATTTGATACAATTGCATGTTTGCCTATCTTAGGAAATAAGGAGACTTGGTTAAGAGATAGGCAATAAAGAGAAGTGTTTTAGGCACTAAAGGGAAGTCTTTAATCAAACACATAAAATCAAATTCTTCATTTAAAGTGCAAACATAACAATTTTTAAGTGATAAAAGTGATAAAAGTATTACCTGAGCAGTATTTGCACAATCAATGTACAATTGAAAATGCGACACCATAGATGAGTTTGGAAATATGTTAATCTAACTTCTTTTCAGAAAAATGAGAGGAGCCACTGACACCATGTGGAAAACTTGGAAAGTGCCTGTGACAAAATAATTTCCGACTTGGTAGCCTATTCTATCTTTCTTTCTGACTCATCCACTGTTAGTAAGACAGGGTGAAGAAGGAATGGTTTTCCATCACTCTGCAGTCTTTTGAGGGTGAAGATGCTGTTCCTTGTGCTTATAAGGCCACGTCCATCGCTAAAACCCATGGAGTAGGGATGACTGTGTTCGATTAAAAGAATTCATGTCAGCAAAATCTTATTGTGTGGTTTGCAAACCTGGGAGTCAGGGGAGGCTGTTAGCAGCTGAATACACAGGAGAGCAGCACAATACACAGTGCTTTGAGGATGAAGATGGGCACAGTGTGTCTGCATGCATTCTGTGTCTGATCATACCTACTGTAGCACCAAAACCATGCAAAAATGTTCCTTATCTTTTGGGGAGTTGGGAAAAAAGACAGTAGTATTATCTTTTTTTCTCAATACATATTATTCTGTCTAATGTTAATGTTTCCAAGAATAAATCTTCCTCCCCACCAAATTTCGCAGCAATATTTAGATTATCACATTACGTAAAACAGAATTTAGTATTACCTTCAAAAAGATAATCTTATCAGGTGGGAAATGAACTACAGGCAAGCTACAGGATTGAAAGACACTCTTTCAGAATTAAAACTTTTTATTCAATATTCCTAGAGATAAAAATGTCCCAAATAATGTACTAGGAGAGGCAAGAAGCATAAATACACAGGGAAAATTACTCAGACATTGTTTTGTCTAAATAGAATGGCTTTGAAAGCACAGAAACACTAACAGCTTTCTAATGGTACAGTTTTTCAATAAAGATATTCAACATAGCCATCATAAATGAAACTTTTGTTCCTTCTCTTTCTGAAGGGTATGAAGAATATCATAACAGAATTATGATGTAACACTGCTATTTGTGACAAAAACAGTTGAATGGATTTTTGAAAGATTTGTTAAGACATTCAGTTGAGCTGCAAAAGGAAAAGTGTGTTAAAAATTCTTTGACTTCATTCAACTTTTTCTTCAGTGAAGTGCTTCTGTTTTGCTCCGGTGTGCATGATGTGTGCTTTAAAATTAGGATTTCATTCATTTTCCATGTAATTATATAAACTGTCTGCTTTCATTATTGAACTCATTCATAATTAAGTGAGACCCATTAGGGTCTTCTACAGTGGTGTCATTAGCAAATATGGATTGTTGGATCCATTTTCTGCAAATAATCACATATTCTATTTTTTTGTATCCTATGTTTTATTAAGATATATTAGTAGTAGTAGTAGTAGTAGTAGTAGTAGTATTATAATCCTTGAAAAAAGTATTTAATTAATAAAATGTATTATGAAGTACCAAACAGATATATTGAGCCATTCTCATAACTTCCAATTTATTTTTCAATTATTTTTTTGTTCATATAGGTAATCTATTTATTACATCACAGCATTATATAAATAAAAATGCTAATTGATGAGGGAACCTGATGACTTTTATGAAGAAAGACAGAAATAAATTTGACATTTAGGTCAATATTTCACAAGTAGATCAGCAGAAACTAATAATGAAAAGTGCTTATTCACTTAAAATATGGAGTCACACATTGAATAATGGCACACAGATGTTCAATATCTTATGTGAGATGATTCAACATCTCTGTGTAGACTTAAGATCTAATCAGTCTCAATTTTTTTTGTGTTTGTTGCTATTCAGTGTATCTACTGCTTATTTGAAGTATGTTTGTCAGTCTGTGCTCCGGTGCATGTAGCATAAAATCATAATGATCTTAATAAGTCTATGATTGAAGAAGCTGTGTAATAAAATAGTATCTTGGTTTATAGAGTGTATTTTTGTGTAGCAGCAATAAAAGTACTGATGGAATAATCTTACAGCATTGTGACATTCACACTATTTTCAGTCATGTTTTGTTCCCCTTTGGGGTCCAGTCTTCCAAGTGCTGGTTATTTGGAAGGACACCTACATCTAATCAGATCCCTTTGTAAAGATTTAAGGAGTCCTCACAGGTCCAGAAGCCTGCCCAGCTGTGGGCAAATGTAGAACCAGGGCCTTGTTGAACAAAGTTAGGACTTAAATGAACACCAATAATTTTTATTGTATTTACATTAACAATTTGAGGATTTTCTAACTGCATATATTTGCGGCATTTGGAGTTGAGAAGACTAAGGAGCTAAGGAGGAGATTGTCTTCATTTTGCTGCACACAATTTTTATTTACAATTATTTTGGTTTATTATCTACTCTACATTCCCTGTCTTTAGTAAGTTATTTGTTCAATATTACCTATTGCTGACCTGATCTTCCAAACACCAACTTTCACCTATTTTTCATTTTTCCTATAGGTTTTAAGTTAAATGTTGTGTTTATAGCGCTGTTAATATACATTATAGTAAATTGGAAAATGATACTGGAGTCATTATTGTGGCATTAGAAACATTTCCTCTGTAACCTGTAAGCTATGAAAATTCTAACAACCTACATAAGCACTTCAGTAATATCACCATTAAAGGACTAAAGATCTGAAGGTCCGCTTGGAAACCTACCATTTATGTCTCCTTATTACTGCTACATAAGAAATTATTCCTTGCTCTTCATTAGTTACTTAGGGAACTTGGGCTTTTATTATATAAGCAACTAAAATGTGAGCAGGCAACCAAATGCTATGACTACACAGAGAATTCCATTGGTATGAAAAAAATTATGCTGAATTACTCAGGATCATAACTCCAATACCATTACATAATATTTAAGATGTTATTATCTGTATATGAGAAAGTAATAGTCTCAACTATTAAAAAAAAAAAAACTAACAAAAAAACCCCAGAACTTTTTCCTCTTCCTACATCACTTGAAGCAGCATGTTTTGACACATTAAGTGACTTTTAAGAGAAAACTCTTAAAGGCAAAAGGTATGAAAGTGGTTCCACATACCACCAGTCTTATTTCCACACAGTGTTTCGAAAAGTATGAATCTTCTAACTCTAACTCATTTTGTGTCAGTTGCATGAGTTAGAGTTAGAAGATTCTTGTAACTTTGTGCAGGAGACAGGGCACTACAAACCTGTGACATAATCTCTGTGTCCTTTGACCAGTTACCTTTCAGCTTTCCAGCATAAAGCATTTCCTGCATGCCAATTGCAAGCTCCAGACTCCACTGTCCTGTCATTCAGATGCCTATAAAACATTTGGTATTTTCTTCCTTGTGTTAGCTGCCTTTGTTGGACAGAAAAGGAAGAGTAACTCCTTTGTTCCTTTTTAGGCCACAGTTCTTTTTCTTTAGCAGCTGTGCTGGGCTGACCTTACCTCGATGCCAGATGCCAAAATTTGATACTTGGAGTGGCTGTGGCTGTTGTGTCTTGGTGGCTGTGGGGCTTGAGTTACACAGATCTCAAACATTGTTCCAAAGCTTTCTGCATCTGTGTTGATGTGCACAGAATTAAATCCTTATGCAGGCTTTAGACACACCCTGGCTTTAGTTGGGTCTGGGTTTTAGTACACAGTTCTCTATTTTAGCCCTGATAGACCACTTCCAAAGAAGAACAGATAGCTTCTGCAGCCCAAATGAGTTCTTGGAAGATTGCTAAGGAATGTGAAAAACATCTGAGGAAGGAAATAACTTCTTGTCATGCTATTATTTGACTTGGACATTGGTATCAAGTTACTATTCTTCACATTGAATCTAAAAGAGACATTTACAAACAAAACAAGAAAATTACACTAGAAAAAGATGCTGAAAAGGTTTCTTCACATCTACTTTCACTAGTGACTGATTCCAATAATTAGCAGCTAACATACAGATCCATATTTGTGCCTTCAGATATCCATGTTTAACTAAATATTAATTAATTTAAAATTAACATAATTTATCCTGTTGATTTTCAGCAATATTCTCCTTATTGTATTGGTATGAAATGAGTAAAATTTGAAATGGGAATGGAAACTCCAAGACTTTTTTATTCTAATGAACTTCATTTTACTATTTTAAAATCAGTAATATCAAAATTTTGAGACATTGGAAAAACTGAGTCTAAGTTATGATAAATGTAACTCAAGGGTCAATTTAGTCTTTGTCCATACAGGTCCAGGTGTCTGAAAACCTATGTTTATATTTAAATATGGCCAAATGTGTTATAATTTGATAAATTTTCAAAATCCCGTGTTTTGCCAATCATGCAGAATTGGTGACTTCTTTTGAAAATGATGGTTTAAACTAATTACTGAAAATTACTTTTTCTTTATGAGGTCCTTTAAAATCTGGTCATTGTTTATGCAGTGAGACCTCAGCCTGCTGGTGTTTGGTGTCAGTAACTCAGTGGAGATGACTGGGATTGCTCAAGTCCACAGTTTAAGCTGGTTCAAGACGGCTTTCAAGGAAGAGTCACTTCCTTCCTGTTATCAGTCTTGTGCATTCTCAGGTCATTTGACAACTCATTTTTGATCCAGAGGAGGTACACAACTGCATTTATGCTGATTTAGCAAGAGCAAGCATTACTGAGTTTATGCTGCTTTTAAAACCGGTTAGACTTGCAGAAAAATACCTAGACTGCCAATGCCTAACCTAGGGGGAAGAAAAAAAACAAAAAAACAAAAAAACAACACCTCCCATTATAATTAAGCTATCAAAAATATTTTGACCTGTTTGAAATGAAAATGTGTGTTAGAACAGGATCAGTACTCTGTGTCATATGGTTATGGCATCTTTGATCTGGTACTAGGAGCTCTAAAGCTGGATTTAGTTTATCTCTGAACCTCATCTGGGAGACAGCAGAATCATCCACATGGAAGTTTTCTGTTTGAAAACCCAGACAAAGACAGTGACATCTGAGTTTTTTCCACTTGTAATGCCACCAATCTTTTTTTTCTAATAGGTGATGTTAACACATTTACACAGCAAGTAAAGAAATTTCTAGAACGTATATTTATCATATATTAAACTGAACTGAACTGAGATCCAGCAGACTAGCATTTGCTGCAAGTCATTCCAGAGCATTGGATAAGTGCATAGTTACTTACATTATTTAACAGACAGAGATAAATATGTAGTAGAGGTATCGGTGAGGAAGGTCTTTAGCTGCTGTAAATTGTTACAAATTTCTATGGAGAACATTTATAGTAGCTTAAGTTTTAATCAATATTATGCATGTATTTATGGTCTAGACTGTTGTACTACTTATGTTAAATGAATAATAATGCCATTAAGGCAAATACTAAAGAGGAAATTATCTTCAATTTTATTGTGTGAAGAGCAGATCTTTACCTGTGCTTAATACTATTGATTTTAGTGCGAATGTATATTAATTCTGTTGTTCTTTTCCTTAAATGTTTGTCAGAAGTGTTTTTATTAGATGCAACCTAAAGGAGAGATTGTGTAGGATGTATGAAAGGCAACTTTTTTTTGTCAAGCTTTGTTGTAATTCTGACAGTTTTGAGTTTCTGCACTTAGAAATCAGTATTCTTTCCTCCTGGTGCATATTTATTATACAAAAATAATGGGATTCAGCTAATCCTATTCATTCTCAATAGAGCTAAGAGGACTTAGTGAGTCAAGTTAGTCATTCTTTAATATGATGCTCATTAAACATGAAATCCAACAAAGTTAGAATAGACATCACTGACCATGGGTGAGATATACCCGTGAGCCATAGTCTTGCAAATTCTTTTTCTGGATTCTTTTTCTGAGATCTTGAGGCAGCTTGTGTTACCCTACCATGACATGCAGTTGCTAGAATCTGAAATGAGATGAGTTAATGGCATTGTATTATCTCCTGATGACAAATCCATTAGAATATGTCACTGCTCTCACTTTTACTTCTAGTCTCTGCTTGTTTGGTGCTCATTGCAAAGGAAAATGTGCAAGTTTTTATGCCTCCATTTCTTTACAAATGTTTTCCATAGCTTTATAAGGCTGAGCAATGCATTCAAATGAGGAGCTAATTTGTGTGTTCTAACAGCTATACATAGATTTTTTTGTCTTAAATTATTTAAAATCCTTTTTGTCAACTGGAATCACCTACAGTATATAATTCATAATTGTATTAATTATGAATCGCATGGGTTATTTTACTCTACTAAAATGAAATATTTAGATAACTATTCTATACTCTTACTGAATAATCTGCTAAGCAGCAACTGTATGCAGCATACATAGTTTTTATTGTGTTTTTCTCTGTGTTAAAAGATTTGGGATGGAAGGAAGAAGCCTTCTTGGTCCCCATCTTTACTGATCCTCCCAGAGCAGCTATCAAGGCAGGGCAGCACTGCAGAGCCTGGGAACAGCTGTGCATTCCTGCATTCCCTAGGATGTGATGAGTTAAATTAAGTTGGCCCTTCAGAGTGGTGTCACTTATGGGAATCACTGTTCAAACACAGGGCAGCATTGAGCTGGGAAGCATCACAATGGTTGGCAGACACCGTAACCTGTCTAGCTGTTGGGTTTTAGTTCTGTTCTTTGCCTCCTAAATTCAGTGCAATAGGCATGAAAGATTCGTACTGAGAATTAGAAAAGAGGTTTGTCTGACTTTGGTGAGACAAGGGTCAGCAGTAAGGGAGGGCAGGAAATGTGTTCAATGCATAATAGTTGGAAAAAAGCAAAGGGAAGAAAAAATGGGAGAAGTGAGGTCACAAATGGATAGATAATTTTCCTGGGTGGAGGCAATAATGAAACATTGATCTTTTGAAGTGAAGATCAGGAATCTGTAAGAAGCCATAGGTGGGGAAGAAGTTATTATGGTCAGAGAGTCAGTTAAAGTACAGGACATAACTGCATCAACTTAAGAGCGGGGCATAATTGCCTTGCCAGAATACCAGTCAGTGAAAATATCCATATACTATTGCATTAAATTTATAAAATAAATGGGTTGAATAGCAGACTTAAATAATATCTTTAAACTAACTACATCTGTGAACAAGGGAACAGCTGTCTATTCTATCTGGACTTCTGTAAGTCCTTTGACACAATCCTCCACATCCTTCTCTCTAAATTGGAGGGATATGGACCTGATAAGTTCAGTGGAAATACTTGGGTGGTTGTATCCAGTGGGTAGTGGTCAATGGTTCCATGTCCCAATGGACATTGGTGACAAGTGGTGTCCCTCAGGTGTCCCTCTCCATACTGGGACCAGTACATTTAATATCTTCATCACTGAAACATTTGCAAATGAGACATTTGCAAATGACACCAAGCTGAGTGGTACAGTTGACCAGCCTGAAAGGAAGGATGCCACACAGAGGCACCTGGGCAAGTTGAGGAATGGCCCATGGGAAGTGTGTGGTGTTGAACAAGGCCAAGTGCTGGTGCTGCACCTGGATCAAGGCAGCTCCTGGTACCAGTACATGGTGAGGGGATGAAGTGATTAAGAGCTGCCCTATAGAGAAGGGCTTGGGGGTGCTGGGGGTTTGAAAGGTGGACGTGAGATGGAGATGTGAACTCACAGTCCAGAAAGCCAACCCTGTCTTTGGCTGCATCAAAAGCAGCGTGGGCAGCAGGTCAAGAGAGGGGATTCTGCCCCTCTGCTCCTTCCTGTTTCCACTCTGCCTGGAGTGCTGCACCCAGCTCTGGAGTCCTCAGCACAGGAAAGACATGGACCTTTTGGAATGGGTCCAGTTTCACTCCCCCCACCTTTCTGTGTTCCAGAGAAGGGCCACAGAAGGGATCAGGGGTCTGGAACACAGGCTGACACTCTTGTGGCTGATTTCCCAGGACAAGAGAAGGCTCCAGGGAAACTGTATTGTGCCATTTCAACACTGAAGTCTTCATTTGGGGTGGAATAGTTGATTTTCTGCCTAGTAGCTGTCAAAGTGCTGTGTTTTGCATTTAATATGAGAATAATTTTGATAACACACTGATAGTTTAGTTGTTGCTCAATACAGTTTGTTGTAAGTCAAGGACTTTTCAATTTCTCAGTCTGTGCCAGTATGCAGGTGCACAAGAAGTCCAGAGAGAGAGCATGGCCAGGACAGCTGACCCCAGCTGGCCAAAGGGATATTCTGTACCACAGAACTACACCATACCATACCATGCCCAGTATACAAGCTGTGTGGTGTTGGCTGGAAGGGAATGATCACATCTGTGTGTCACTTGTTTTTCTTAGGTTTTGTTCTTCTCTCTGTTTTTGTTATCTCCCTTTTCATTACTATTACTACTGACACTTTTATTATTCTATTTTAATGTATTTCAGTTATTAAACTGAAAATCCTCAACCCATGGATTTTACCTTTTTCTGATTCTCATCCCCATCCCACTGTGGGGGCTGGGGGGAGTGAATGAATGGCTGTGTGGTACGTAATTGCCATGTGGGGTGAAACCACGACAAGGATGCCTACTAGAAGGATGGGGATAGACATTTTAGCAAACCTTGTTGTCATAGGACAAGGGCTAATGATTTTAGAGTGAATTAAGGTAGATTTGGATTTGAGAAAAGGAAGAACTGTTCTACAATGAGAATGATGAAATGCTGACTCAGTTTGCCCTGAGAAGTGGTAGATGTCCCACTGCTGGGACATTCCAGGCCAAGTTGGACAGGGCTCTGAGCAACCTGGTCTAGTTGAAGATGTTCCTGGTTATTATGCAGAGGACTAGATGACCTTTAAACTGTTCCTTCTGACCCAAACTATTGTATGATTCTATGAAGATCAGCTTTTTACAATGAGATATTTATTATTTATTTTTAACATGTTTTGAAATCTGAAGTAATATGGCCTATATTCACCCTACCTAGCTTTAAGCATTTAACTGAAGCATTAAATTAGGTCAAATACCAAAGTTAAATAATGGATTGGTATTTAGTAAAGCAATCATATTCCAGGAAGTGCCTTACTTCTTTAAAAGTAGCCAAGAAATGAATGTCTTAGCAGGAAGAATTTTCCCTCCTAGCATATGTACTTCATTTTTATTGTCTTCCTAGGTATTCATATTCTATAAATTTGGCTTTTCATTATATGAATTCTTACTGAGTGTTTTGTGTTTTATAAGATTCATTGCTAAAGTTATGGCCCCATATATGTTAAATACCTACCAGCATAGAAGTTCAGCTCATTTAACCAGCTTTAGCTGTCAAATTCTCATTTACACAGCTTCAAAATTTAGCACATGCATTTAAAGTTCTTTCCCACCCCAGTAAAGGCCTTCAGGCAGAGAGAATACAGCAGTGGGGACATTTTATTCATTATTATTCATCCATTGTTCCTTGCATTATTATTTTATGCTTTTCTTTTTCCACTCTAGTTCTCTTTCTCTTATTTTACAATGGGAACTGATGAGGATTCTCCACTTTAGGGAATCATGGCATGCTCTTTCAAGGCTGACCATGCCGTGTTTAAATTAATTGGTTTGGTTTGGCAGTGGTTTATGATCTACCTTTTCTCGGTTGGGTTAAAGCCATCAGCACTGCTCAGTGTTATTATATAGGGCGAACACAGCACCACAAAAAGTACAAAAAATGCAAAGTGGCTTTAGACTGCACACATAAAGAAGGGCAGGTTTCTCTGTGTCTACCTCAATATCTTCAACCATTTAAATCTCTCGTTGTTTTATTTTGACCTTTGGGCCAGGTTGGATAGTTTTAATACGTTCTTTTAAGTTAAGTTTGCATTACATTTATTATTACAGTTTCCTTCTTATGAGTTCAAGATATTACCTTCTTGGGAAATAAATTTTTATTAAATATTCTACAGATATAGAATGAGTAATTAGGCTTCCCTGGAAGTATTTAACAGAGGAAGAAAGCCCTCACTGCCACCATTTTATGCAGAGACTGACTAAGGCAGAAAGGTAAGTTACCTGCTACCTCCATATTTCCAGGGCCTTTTACACAGAACCTAAGTAACATTTTACTTCCTCAAATTCTAAAGATTTTCTGAAGAAATCTGGGAAACTTGTAATTCTATATAAAACAGGTTTATGTATCCTCAGTCTTGCGTGGTGGTGAGCAAACTCCTCATTCACTGACTTTGGTAGCTGAGAGCACTCAACATTTATTAGATGAAATCCTTTCTAATTATAAATGGGGAATGAGTCAGGCTGTTCCAGTCATGATAAATGAACCTGATTAAACATTTTGTGTCGAATATAGCACAGTGGAAAGGAAAGTTAGGAATGAGTGGATTGAAGGGCTGCATAATTACCAGGAACAGAGCTCATTCATTTCAGGGAGGCAGCACAGTGCAGCAGCATCAGTGCTGTGAGGTTTGGGGGAGAATTACAGGAACTACAGGTTCTCCACTGGAAATCAGCCTGGAAGATGTGTATTTATTTTGCTTTCTGGCCTCCAGACACCCTCTGAGCTTTGTGTGGGTTTGCTGCACATGCCTCAAACTGTAAAGGTGAACTCAGTGACTGCTAGTGACCAGCTCAAGGCTTGGCTAGAGGGTTTATGAAACTTCTGCTGGAATTGCCAATGAGGTGCTTATGCAGACTTCTGAGCAAAAGCCAGCTGAAGCACATAAATAAGAAAAGGAAATGATTAGTAATGAAATAAATTTAAATCTGTTCTATATTATGCCATATTTACACTATACTTTAATTGATTCTGAGTGTTAAATGTCTGATTTTATATTTGCTCAGTTATTAAGGCAATTTTAAAAATCTTAATAATTTCTACTTTTATTTCTGCCTGTGAAGGACTGTTTTATAGTTTTCTCTTGATTAAGAAAAACCACAACATTTTTTGGTTTTAAGTTTTGAAGGGAGTTCTGATATATATACTGTCAAATGAGTGAAAGAGTAAAAGAAAGAACAGATAAGTAATGGTTTAGTGTTTTACTGAGATTTAATAAGTAGAGGATTTTTTGTTACCTCCACTAAAATTTATAGAGCTGCTGGACAATGTTTGCTGCACAGGACTGGAATTTTAATTCCTTGCTGGGACTGTTTGCTGTAAGGTTTTTTTGCCACAGCTACTTTGCAAGTTCAAATATGCAAACTAATATTAAGATGGCCACCCTGGGAACACTGCAAAGGGGGCAGTTAGGGTCTCCCATGTTTCAGATGAAATATCAGTAGCACAAAAATATGTAATATCACAAGGACCCATCCATGAGCTTGACTCTACATACACCACTAAAGTATTGGGGCTATTCGGGGCTGCAGAATTAAGCATTTGCGTCAGGATCAGACATGGGAGAATGCATGAAAGCCTCTGACATTTTGCCAGTCATGGGCACTGCAAGAATCAGTGGCAGACTTCTGTTTCAAAGCACAGCTGCATTTCTCAGAACAAATGCGAACTTCTCATCAAATTCGTGCCATGAAAATGAGGATATGGCAAATCTCACCCTGGTTTTCATTTTCAAGATGTCTTGTTTTGTAGCTCTTTTGTTTTGCATGTGGAGTTCTTGGGGTGTACAGTAGAAATGTCTCTCTTGTGGTTTATTAAAATCTCACAAACTCAGAAAGCTGAGAAAAAATAGTACTGAGAACAAATAGGCAGAGTTCCTACTGCAGAAATAATTTGGTCTTAATTTTTATAATAAATGTCATACAAAGATATAGAGTCTTTGATTAGTTTTTAAAATTATCCATTTTTATATCCTGATCACATTTCAAGGACACATTTTTTAGTGATACCCATTCCACTAAATTTCAAAGACTTTGTGTACTGTTATAGAAGGATATACTCCATGTGCTTTCAGAAGGATACTACAGGTACAAGATGATTCAACGAATCAGTTTACTATACAATAAAAAGCAAACACAAAACAACAATTTGCTTTTTCTCTTAGAGAATAAATTCAAGGGTGATACTTTTGGAGAAATTAAATAATCCAGTTCCATATCTCTCTGGACATGCATGAACATTTTCATTTCAGAAATACAAG
The DNA here is from genome assembly GCA_013400315.1 of Bombycilla garrulus. Classification (NCBI taxonomy): domain Eukaryota; kingdom Metazoa; phylum Chordata; class Aves; order Passeriformes; family Bombycillidae; genus Bombycilla; species Bombycilla garrulus. The sequence goes on along the minus strand of VXBU01013692.1, from coordinate 715,037 downwards.
CAATAATGAAAAAAATGTCATATTCTGCCTTCTTCAGAGCTCTATGATTTAGTAATGATCTTTTTAAAGCTGTATTCATAAAACATCTTGTATGAGCAGAGCCTGTGTGCTGATACAGACTTTTGCACATGAGGTGTTGTCATTACATCCTATCTAACTGCTGAATGTGTTACTAAAACTAATTATTCCTTCTTCATCATTAGTGATTTTTTTTGTTTGATTTACTGTGGATAAAGTCACCCAGAGGCCGAAAATTTAAAGATTACATTTTTTTGTTGTGATAACTCAATTAAGATCTTTCAGTACCTGTTGCTATTTAATCATTGTCTGAAACAATGAGAATTATCTTCTGTGTGTTGCAATTCCCCATAACTCAAGACTCTGATCACATTTGCCGTATGTCCCCCACCTTTCTTGGACATTGTCTCTTAATGTCTTCTTGGATTCAGCTCCTAAATCCTCAAAAAATGAGAGTTCATTAATAAAAGGTGTGCAAAGCATAATCCCTAGAGTATTCTGGACCATGATGGTAAACTATGGTGCCATCTGAAACAAAGAAGAAAAAAAACCAGTACCTATTGTCATTAATGTCAAGTAATTATTGTTCAAAGACAAGTCAACCTTCCAGTTTACTGACAGGAGTACATTAATGAAACTGTGCTTATAAAATTAACAGGCTGTAAAGGAGAAGTCTGAGTGAATTAGGGAAGATAGGTTTATAAGTATTAGAAAATTAACTAGGGAGTTAAGTGCATAGTATAAAGCAGTATTTGGTGAACACCTATGTCATAGATTATCCTCCACTAACTAGTATGTCCTTAAAGTGAAGGAAATACTCCAGCTTTGCTCTCATCCAGGTATTTTTCCAGATACTTGTGTTGGACACATCATGCTCCTTGAATTCTTGGCTCATCTAAACACTGATCAGGAGTTTCTGCTGACACTTATGAAGAATGAAATTTAGTCAGAGGATTAAAAGGATTAGAAGGTGGTTTTAATTATTCAAAGAATGAGGACCTGAAATGACATTCCAATATAAGGGTCAAGAACTTGCTAGCTTTCATCTGAAGTCTTGATCACTTGATGTTCAGGGTTATTTGGCAGGGTGAACTCCAGCAGGAGGCAAGTGGATTTGAGGACACAATTTCTCTTTTGGTAGGAGTGGTCTGACTGAAGGTCTTCTTCTCTCGAAGAAACTCTGGAGTCCTTGCATTGGGAAAGATTTAGTAGAAAAATTCTGTCATGATCCTTTCCCTGTGGTTGCCTGAGAGAACCTCCCCAGATGTAGTCACACTGGCAACAATAAAGCCTCAGGCTATAAGCACATTTTGGTATAAAATTCCTGCCTCCCCCCCTGGAGTTACAGTTCTGTCACCAAATCAAGAAAATAAATTAATTTTTAACCATTAATTACTGAGATTTTATCTCTCTTTCTCAAACATATACTGTGACTGGTTTTGGACACCTCTAGGTTCTTTGTAAAGATCCTTTGTGGTAGCAAAATTTTCAGTCTTTTATAGTGGAGGAAATCTGGTGAAGAGATTTTTCAGTAGGATTTAACTCTCTGCCTTTTGTCCTGGTAAGAGGGGATTTTTGCACAGACAAATAAACCCTGTCTCCAAGAGCAGCCAGAGTGGCAGAACTCTCTGCTCTGTGGTAGCTATTAAGTGTGGGTGGTACACCACAGTAGCTCATGTCAGAGGTAGTTCTGCAGAGCAGTGCATTTTTTTCAATGGACATACCTGACTTTCTGGCCCAGTTGCCATTAACTTATTTTAGTCCCCAAGCCACTGCCTCATTTTAGATTTGTACCTATGCTTTGAATGTATTGAGACATTCTGGAAACACATGCTCTGAAACCAGTGGAGAAACTGCCAGTGATTACATGGCTTCCTTAGTTAATGTAAAAATGGTGAAAAGTAACTGAGACTCCAATCAGCTGTGATTGTCAACACCTCCTTCAATGCTGGCAACCTACTGGCAATGCTAAAACAGTATATAATCTGGCCATGGCTCAAGAAAATATCACTCCAAACTAGTAGTCTTGCCAACTGTTATCCTAGTTCTAATCTTTTCTACTTCAGTAAGGTAAAACTGTCTCACTTTTACCTCAAAAACTCAAGAATCTTTTGAATATATTTTAATAAGACCCGTGCATATTCTTTTAACAATTAAGGACAAATTATAATTTTAGGTCTATAGCAGATTTCATCCTGGTTCATCAGGAGCTATTAATGTGCTTAGAGGAGCTAGCAAACAAAGCTGATTTGAGCTGATTCTCTTATCTCTTCTTACTGAGATGAGTGGTTGTTTCCTCCTGCCAGGCATTCTCATGTCAGTGTCCCTTTAGCAGATCCTATTTTTCATAGTTTTCATCTATTGTAACAGAATGCTATCCTGAAATAGAAACCCAGGCAGTATTACTATAAAAAAGTTAATTCTTCTTAAGCAGTATTCACTGCGAATTTGGAACCATGGTTGTTTACCATTTTTTGTATAAATATCTGCGTGAATGTATGTGTGTGTCTGAATAATGTCTGTCTCTCTTTCTCTGTATCAGAGGTGGGGACATAACTTCTGATTGTTTTCCTATTTGCTCCATAGTTGTCATCCCTCTCCACCCTTCTATCTCAATACCTAAATAATTGCAATTTCCTCATAAAATCCAGTTTTGTCATCATAATTTAAATATCTCATTACTAAATGCTTTGGTTTTGTCTTCACTAATTGAAATATGATTATTTCTGCCAGGTGTACTCAAAATCTCTAACTTTCCTTCCCTCCTGGAATCCCTCAATGGGAAAGCATGGGGAAGGATGTCTTCATTATCTGTTTTTTATCTGCCGTGTACAGTCCTACTGTTCTAATGCAAGTGTGAAGGCACCATAAAGAATCTCTACACATTCTTGATCAAAGACAATTCAGGAACAATTTGATTTATGCACATCCAAATGTAGTGGAATTTTGGGGGAAATATCAGCAAAGTCAGGAAACTTTCTATCTGCTGAAAAATTCTGAGGAAGTGAGGAAACTGAGCTCTGAGAGATGGGGGAGGAAAGGGGGTTTAAATTAGGAGATACAAAATAAGATGTTTCTGTCCTTGCTTTCTGCCCACAACTTTGTCAAAGGTTATAGTTCCAACAGCAGTTGAAGCAGGAGCAATGTTCTTGTGCTGATTCCTCGGTTTCTGCTATTCACAGTCCTATGCTTTTTCTTAAAGCACCTTAAGATGAGATTTATGTTAACACCACCCTGTGTCTGGGAAACCAGTATGTGTTTATTCTGACATGACAGTTTTGAGACTAGTAATTGCTTTCAGTGCACAAAGTGGAATCAAAGTGCTGGTATCACCTTCCCGTGTCTCAGCTGTATCCAAGACCGACTGTCAGTGTCCAGCTGCAGTCTTTAAAAGTAAAAAAACAGAATTAACGGGAAATTAGAAGGTCTTCTGTTTGGCCTGAATATTTTTAACTAACTTTATTAGTCCCATCAGTGACTAATGTGTTGTTCTCCATAAATCAGCTTTCAGTATATGTGGGCATGCTGCCTCCATGTCATCAGTAAGATGATGTAACATCTCCACATTGCAGAGTGTCCTAGGTTACAATGCAAAATATTACAGACTGTCTGTATTCATCTCTGTCTTCATGAGCTGTTGAAACCAGGAGGGGCAGTGTTTTCCTTGCCTCCTACCCTGGACCATCTCCTGTTAAAGGGCCATCAATGCCTTGCCCCATGAGTCATAGATAACTGCCACCAGGAGCCATTCCTGTTTAATGGGCCATTAAGGACCCACCAGATGACTCAGAGAATGACATCAGCCCATTGTGAGATGCTCCGCCCTGGGGGAGGAGCCAAGCATTCCCACCTGGATATAATGTGGGAATTGGGACAGAACAGGCATCTGCCTTCTACTGGATTCCCAGAGGAGCAGCCTTCTCTACCACTGAATTCCCAGAGGAAGGACCAGACCTTTCAACATCACCACTGGACCATTGGAGGAAAACTCCGCCCTTCTACAGGATCTCTGCTTCAGCAGAACCATCTGTCACTCCAGGAGGACTACTGGAGCCACCATTCAAACTGGACTGCTACCAACACCCTGACTGACAGGGTGTCAGGTTGTATTCTAAATGTCAGATTTTGGTTTTGTAATACTGCATCTTGGTCTAATTTTCCTATTAAGTTGTAGTTTGTTGGTTTTTGTTTTATTTTATTTTGTTTATACATAGTAAAGAACTGTTACTCCTATTATCTTATCTTTGCCTGAGAGCCCTTTAATTTTCGAAATCATAATAATTTGGAGGGAGAAGGTTTACATTTTTTCTATTCCAAGAGAAGCTCCCACCTTCCTTGGCAGGCACCTGTTTTTCAAAACCAAGACACAGAGAAAAAATGTCACCCAGATTGTTTCTGATGCTTTCTGTATTGTTATGAGCACTAAGAACCCTCAAAATTAAAAAAAAGTAGGTTAGATTATGGGATTTTTGTTTTGTTCCCATTCAAATTGCACCAATTTGTTTTACCAGCCCAGGGTGTCACTGTGGTGTTCCCCTTAATTACCCTGCCTGGAGAAGTTGAATCACGTGCTAAAGGTCTGGTGCCTTATTATTACATATGTGTGAACAGCTTGAAATGAATAGAAATACTACAGGATTCACGTAGCTCCTGTTTCCAAAGAAACCAATTTCCTGTTGTCTGGGCATGTTCAAAGAGGGTAGGTCAATTGTAAGACCAGAATAAACCTTGCTGTTGTTTCATGCTGAGAAAACAAACAAGTAAAAACCTAAATTATGATAGAAAAGCTGATTGTAAATAGCAAAGCATTAAAGAAAATTCTTTTAACACTTGGATAGATGAATGGTTGAGAAGGTGTCTCCAGGGATAAAAGCAGAAGCTTATGGGAATGTCCTCGCTTTTCTGAGTTTCTTTGATTAATTCTCTCCCTTCTTTTTCCTATTTTCTTTCCTCTACACAATTATTTGAGTTGACCAAGGGAAGGGGTGCTGGGGCAGGATGAGATATATCTTGGGAACTTTAATGTTTACACGTAGTTCCTTTTTCCATACTTTCATTATGGGAGACAACATTTTAAAAACCTGTTCTGGAATTTGTCTTTTTTTCTCTGAGATTTAGATTTACATTTATCAGCATTGTCTTGCTTTATCCACATACAAAAATACCTTAACCACCTAAAATCCTGGGGTTTAGATCCCTTGATTCTGCCTTTCTGCCTCCAGATCAGCCGGACATTTCATCCACGTTCTAACAAGGGCAGCAGTGACCAAGGCCACATTTGAGTTGCACATTTGAAGAGGAAGACTGCTAAACAGCAGGATGTAAGCAGGGGCCAGCAAGTCTTAAAGGAATGACTGATCTCTAAAGCTTTTCCTTTACTTCAGTGGGTTCAATACAACAGTCTATATTGCAGTACTGGCTAACAGGTACTGTCATTAAGAGCTATTCTTCAAGGCACAGCCGACAGGAAATGTTAGTTCTTATGGGGAATTAGTATGGATCAGTACATATCTCTGTTGCCTAAGACAAAAGAAATAAACAAGTTGTTCAACTGGGGGACAGACTATAAAAATCTTATTTGATCTGGATGTTTATCCTGCATTCCCACTCAGTCTACCCCAGATATAGACACCATTGTCTCCCTTAGTCCACATTAATTCTTTCAATACCATTAGTTCTTCCAGCCCTATGGATTGGGTATCACACCCCAGTGTGATTTCCAGTGCACTCTTTCCTTTCCTGGCGATGGGAAGCTGATACAAACCTTTCCCTTTGAAGCACTTCCATTTGGTCTGAGTAGTGAAATCACTTTAAATCTGTCTGTAACAACAGGATAGCCCTGACAGAGCAGAAAATCCACAAGAACACTTTACAGAATCAGAATTTGGAAGGGAGCTCTAGAGGTCATCTGATCCAACCCCTGCTCAAGCAGGACCAGCAAGGTTGTCCAGGACCATGGCCAGATGCCTTTGACTTTGTCCAAGGCTGGAGACTCCACAGCCTCCATGGGCCACTTATGCTCGTGCTCAAACATTGTCTGCAGGGAGAACTGCAGCAGCTGGTCATCCCAGTCCAAACCAGAATTTTTAATGTCTTATTCTGATCACAGTTAACTGTAAATCTGCTGAAGTCAAGAAAGTGACACTTCATTTATACTGGTATTAGTATGATCAAAATCTGCCCTGAGGCTCTTATTCTTGTAGATGTCTTGCAGGGAATGATGTGTTCTTTAAACAGCCAAAATACTTGGTTTTTGGGTTTTTTGGTTTTTTTTTTTTTTGTTGTTGTGCTTTGGGGGGGGGATTGGAGGTAGAGAAATGCAGAAGAGGTTATTTAGAATTAAATACAGCAGTAATGTACCTGGAACAGGTTTCTGAGGGTTTTTTTTTAATGAGAATATTTATTTTGCTGATATAAAAAATGATCTTAGTAATAGGTTCCCAGCCTATTTTTTTTCTCTTGAGAAACATGAGTCACTAATGAAAAGACTTAAATTAATTTATCTAAGTGTTCAAAAATTGTTTTCAAGTCCCCATTTATTATTCTTAGTTTTGCAGTGGGAAAAGAAAAAGCAAACACCAAATCAAAAAAAAACAGAATATCCAAAGTTACCGTAATAATTAAGTGGCAACTTTTTTATTGAAAAATAAAATAACTCTATTTGGGGAGGCATGTTGTTTGCTGATCTGTTTTGCTTGGCTAGATAAATGCTTAGCAATTATGAAATTGTTGTACTGTTAATCAATTCCTTATCAGTACAGGCTTTCCTCTTGAGAATAATCTCATGTCCTTGGTGACACTTGCAAAGTACAAAGGAGTATACTGAAGATGAGTAACATTCAATACTAGTATGAAAATTATAATATGCCAAGTAATACAAGTGGAATATTTCACTTGGTGTAAGTGGTATCACAGACCTTGATGCATCAGGCTTTCAGTAGATTCTCAGAATTTTTTTATGAGATATGTTTTGTATCTAGATACTTTATCAACACTAAGTTGCACTTTCAAAAATCTAATGATTTTAAATAGAATACAGCATAATAGTAGATGAATGAAAGTCTATCTCATCCAAACCATCTTTCATACTGTGTGCTTCTGCAATCCTCCACTCTGTTACTCCTGTTGCTGTTTTTCATGTAGTTTTCCCCCTATTTAACATTCAGCTCTTTACCAAGATTTGCTTTTATCAGTATTCCAAACAATTTGTCCAAGACAAAGCTGTATTCAGAAGAGAGCATCTTATGAAAAAAAACCATATGGCACTTGGCACTTTCATGTGCCAATAGGTCTATCTAGAATGAAATTATTCATTTTTTAAAGTAAATTGCATTTTCTATTCTATGTTTTTGTTTTTAAAAATAGCAAGATACTTTTCAAAGATATTTTAATAGATTAATGCTAAGTATTTCTTATCAACTTAGTAACATAATTAAATCAGTGATCCTAATGCAGTACATTTTAGCTATTTTTGAATTTGTCTTTTGAATTTTATCCACTAAGGATTTCTAAAATCTGCTTAAAGTAGATATTATACCTATTTTAGAAACTTGGATCCTTGTCAAGTTCCCACAGTTAATTGGTCCTGTGCCTAGTAACAAATAATAATTTGCAGTTCCCGTTGCAAGGCTGAGTGATGTGAATCCACACGTTCATTTTTATCCCTGTGCATTTGTGCTGAAACAATGGAAGACATTCTGAATATATTTAGTGTATGACAGTCCCCCAAAATAAGCCTTAGCTGCTTCAAGAAATGTTCCTGAAAACCTGCCATTCCTCATATTTCTTTATTATCCTTAAAATTTAGATTCTTTACTTAGCTTATTTTGATTTATTATTTAAACCACTGCATGGTGGACTGGGAAGCTGAAGTTGCTTCTCTGGAAAAGCTGAAGTACTAAATGCAGCAAGAGGCACTGGCAAAGCCTCCAAGTTTTTGGTTTGGTTTTTTTTTTTTTTTT
>VXBU01013692.1:500990-707031 GCA_013400315.1 Bombycilla garrulus | reverse complement strand
TTTTTTGTTTGTTTGTTTGTTTTTTGGTTTTAGTAGGTAAAATGGGAACAGGAAGAGTTCTCTCTGAAGAGGTTGAGGACTGAGTGAAAGGCATGTATGGAAGTGTCATTTCTTCCTAGAAAATTTATAAGTGGTAGAATATACATTGTCAGGCACATTATTTTCCGGGATCCATCTCTTTCTTCCTCTTTTCTATTTGTCTATATTGTGGATCAGGATTTCCAAGCAGATTTTTCTTCTAGAAACAGAGTAGCAGAGTTTTTTTCCTTGGTTCTGGAGTGGTGGCCAGGGGGACACATCCTTGGGGGTCTCAGCATGGAGGGCACTACAGCCCCGTCAGATTCCCCCAGAAGAAAGCCTGAATCTTAACTTCTTCCTGAGTGGACCTAGAGAAAACCAGCTGGAGGGATGAGGTGCACAAGCATATTTTGCTCTCCAATAAACTCATTTCTCAGCTGATTTACCTGAAAAAGATTCCATAAAGTTTTAACATTCTGTTTAATTGCAAGGTTCAGCAGAACAATCTTAAGTTTATTTTTCACTGCACTCCAAAATGAGCCCTATTCAATTCAGGAAAGTCTTTCTTAAGAAACAGCTTCTAAAGAGTCCTTGAAGAACATCTGCAGAGAGTCAGGATAACTTTTTGTTGAAAACAAAGACATCTTGGAGTTATTTTGGCTAGATGATTTCCTTTCAGGCTAATGTACTGTAGGATGCAATGTGGCAGATGACAATTTAGGGCTCAGGCTTTCTGAGCAGAACAAAAGTAGCTTATTTGCAGTTACTATCTATTCTTTTCTGAAATATGCTCATTGAAAGCAAAATTATTTGAGGCTATGGTTCAAAAATAGTAATTTAGTATGTCCAATTGTAACAGTCCATGTTTTAATGCATTCTGTATGAGAAGAATCTAATGAAATAGCACTACAGTATCAGTAAAAAAGGGCTCTAAGTCCAAGAGTCACATGCTTATTTGTTCAGTTGAAATGAAGTTTTCAGCAAGGATAAAATATCCTATCAAACCACAGTCTTCCTTCACTGACTTCAGTGAGAGTTTAATAAGAAATCTTTTTTTTTTAGAAAAGAGAGAAAAATTCAAGTTTCCTGTGAAGCTCATGATACTTTGTAGTCACTCTGTATTGTTTATTTTATATTTATTTCTTTATAATATTCTTTTAAAAATATATCTTTTTCAGGAGTTGTTTATTCCCTCTTATACCAGTGTTGTTTAGAGATGCCTGCACACATCAGAATATTATTATACTTAGAGTACTTGCTCTGAAATGTACATATATTTGGAGAGAAAATTCCTACCTTTCTTTTAAGAAACAAAATGAGCACAGTCAGATAGGAACCGAGACACAGAGCAGTTGTTCTGCCATGCAGTTTGTGGGTAAAAACTGCAGCAATTTTGGTCACAATGGAATATGGTTAATGTCCAGCATATCCTTACCAACAGCAATAAACTCCAGTTATGCCCCTTTTGTCACCAAGTAGTCGACAGCCCGTTAACAAGTTATTGTCTTTGAACTTCCTTTAAGCAAAATGTTACAGAAGTTCCTATAGAAAAGACTGAATGTTTGTGAGTTTTTTCAGTTTAACTTGAATGGAAGGATAAACCAAATAGCAGCTAAACACTCTAATTTTGAGTAGGGAAGACTGAGAGATTAAGAAAACTAATTAGTGAAGTCAACTGGAATGAAGAGCTAGGAATTTTTATGTAGACGAGACTTGGAATGCAGAGGAAGCTGACCTAGAGAGCATGCAAAACCTACAAACAAATTTTGAAAAGAAAGAGTAATTAGGCATATAGTAGTAAAAGGAGAAATGCATCATGCATTTACTCAGGTTGATCATGCTAAGGTTGTCTTTTTTCTAAGATAACTGATATTTCTGAAAAACAAAAGCAAATAACTTACTACAAAAAAAGTTACATTTAATCTGTCAGCATCTCAAAAATATGGTGTCACAGGAAATTGTTAGATAAATTAGAAAATGAGAATAAATAAAAGAATTATGGGGTAGTGGACCATAAAATAATCTAGCTATAAACAGCAGGCTTTGCTAGAAGTTCACTATTTTATAAATAGAACTAACAAGGATCATTATTAGAACACATTGTATGTAATGATTCCTTCAGCGATGTTAGTGTAAAATACAGAATATAGATGAATTTTCAATACAAAGGATGAATGGAATATCGTAGAAGAGTACAAGTATAATGAAACCTAAAAATATTTTATTTTAAAAATTGCATAGCTTTGCACTAAATATTTCTGCTATAATTTGGAGACTCATGAACAAGAAATCTTGATGGAGATAAAACAGCATGGATTAAGCAGCACAGACTAATTAAACTGATGTGACCATGTCTAGAATTTTATGCATAGTTGTGGCAATGAATATTTGAGAAGACAAATTGGGATTGTGTTAGGAACAGAAAAGGATATTGTTCTACCACTTGTAATGAGAGACTGTTTCATGACAGGAAAGAGAAAGAGCTTGATACAAGGAAAAAAAATGTGTGTTGGTAAATGATTGCTTTGTTCCAAGGTGCAAACACAAAGGTTACAAAAGGTGCTTTACTGAAAGTGCAATCTTGGCACAAGGATAAATGGAAATAAATTGGCCATGAACAGATGTTGGGTGAAAATTGGAAGATGTACCTTATTACTCAAAGGTGCCTGACCAGTTTTTCTGAGGGAAGTGTACAATCTTAGTTTGAAATGAAGCTGGTGGAATTATGAAACTGAAAATAGACTTGTCTTCCAGGAACAGTGGTGTGTATTTGGTAAATATTTCAGTCATTTTTCTTGTTTTACATTTGCAACCATAAATGCAGATATTGTCTGCCTCGATTGTATGCCTTGTCAGTGTTTTTATTCCAAATTGCTTTGAACTTGGCAAAACAGAAGCATTAAATTATTCCTAAAATTATTTATGCATAGTAGCTATATAATGCTTAGGTTTTCAAAGTAGTCTGTTGACATATCTGACATTCCAACAGTTTCCCAAACACATTAGCTTGCTCAAGGTTATACTACAAGCTAGTGGCAAAGATCGCATTGGAGGTCCATCAGACAGAAATGGCAATTTTAGTTGTAAACCCTAAAGTAGTGTCATTACTTTTCCAGAACAGGGTACGGTTAACAAAGAGGTTGGCATGAACTTTTTTTTCCTAATTAGAGGTTCTTCAAAACAAGATTGGTTCACTCATAGTCCTTTTTTGTCATTCTGTATCAGCATTACCCAAGAATTGCTCATTGTTATGCTTAGAAGGTAAGACTAAAGAGTCTGTGGATAGGTAAGCAGGCAACACTAATTCCAAATAGTAATAAAATTATAGGTATGTAAACCCAAGATGATCTCATTAAAGTAATAAACTCAGAAGGATATTGAAGACCAGATGGAACTCCAAATAGGAAAATCTATAATGAGACATAAGGATGCAAATTACCCAGAGCAGAGTTTTTCCACATTTGAATGTAGTTCCTTATGTCATAAAAAGATATATACATAAAATACAATCTGTTAATGTATTTGTATTGAAATCACAATTTCTAAATAGATATACTTTGAAGGCTTTCGAATTAATGAATATGTATGGAAATGTTTTCTTTCATGCAAAGATTCAGTGGAAAATGTCAAACTTTGTATGATGTGTGGAATCAAAATTTTACATTTAACATGTCTGCAGCTTCTCAGAGGCTCTATACCTATTTACATGTATGCACTTGGAAGTATTTTACTGAACAGTTCATCTATAGAATATTAAAAAGCCTATGGATTACTACAGATCAATTAGATTTCTTGTTAAGTCAAGAAATTATTCTCCTTTTATCTGTCTCTATCAAGCTTTGGTAGTAGGAACCATGCCAAAAGGATATGATCAGGCCAGAATCTGGGCAGTGAAGTGCAGAAAGAGCCATCATACCGGTTTTAGAAATCCATCTGTTCTTCTTATGCAAATAATATTGCAGTACTGGAAAAACTGGCTACTTTGAACGTCCCTTTATGACTATCATAGATCTTGCTTAATTAATATTTTAGGAGGAGTATCAAAATATTTCAGTTTTGGAAAAAGTCCTGTTATCTCTCCCCAAAGGTTGGTAGTGCCTTTGTGTTAAATTTGGGACTTGTGTCCTACAGCCATATTGACAGTCTCTCTCCAGCAGTCCATTCTGGCTTGGTGGGGTTTTATTTGTCTTTTCTGTGGAAAACACATTTGGCATGGAAAAATATAAAGCATACTGGAGAATGGAATAAGTGGATTAGGAACCATTATTGTCTCTGAATAAGTTTCTTTCATATAAAGACAATATGTAAGAATAAGGCACAAACAGATGTTTGCTGAGCTTTAACCCTCTGTATCCCAAGAATCAATGCAAGGGTGTGTGCAGCTCCACTCTTAGCTGCAGTGAATCAAAGAAAATAGGAAACAAGCGCTGTGAAGTGTTATTCACTCACTGGATTCTGTGTGGTATCATTCTGTGGAGGGCTCCAGGGGGAAGCAGGCATTGTTTATACCGTGTGTTTTTTCAATAAAATATTATTGACTTCTAACAGTGCAGAGACAGTGTTTAGCACTTGTTTCAGTTATTAGTATGACTGAAAAATGGAGCATTTAACAATGGCCCAAGTTCTTGCAGTATGGTAACACTTGCTCTGACTTTACTTCCCAGATGTGCTGTCTAGTCCTGGCCTGGAGATCACCCTCAATAGCACTTTTGCAGCAAAAAGAGAAGAAATGATGTAGCATAGAAGTGTCAGGTGCAAATCCTTTTACACTTCCTTCCCTTCTGCTACTTCTTTCCCTTAGTAGTTTTAAAGAAGATTCCTGTGGGGGTTTGGCACAAGGCAAAATAGAGCAGCTGGTAAACCCTAAACAGCAGAACAATGCTTGTAGTCCTTTTGTATTAATTGCTCTTAAGTAATTCTTTACACTACATTGCTTTACACTTAGGTCAGTTTGGTTTTTCAGTCAGTTTGGTTTTCAGTCAGTTTGTAAATCATAATAGCAACTAGATGTTTTGCAATCAGTTTGATCTTGTGCTCTAATCTGATCTTGTTGAAGTAATAGGCAGTTGGAGGTGGGGAGCTGCTTCACAGTAAAAAATTGTGAGGCCTTGGAAAGGCTTGGCGACATATTTCGTGATTGGGGACTGGAGAGCATAATGACAATTGAAATGAATTATTTGGGATTATTATTTTTTGCCACCTAGAAAGGTGGCAAATGTTCGAAAGCACCTTTAAGCCTCACTTTGACTCTTAAGTGTGAAGTTACAAAGCAGCTCCATCACAAAGCTTACAGTAGACAGAGAGTGTGTATTTTGTACTAGACTCTGCTGACCACATTACAGTAGGGTTACTTGTAGAAAGCAGGCAGCATGTGGTGTGGATTGCAGTCAATAATTAACTGCCAGATTCTGACCTCACCCTGCTTTCACTCCAGCAGGAAACTCCAGTGGAGTTAGAATAAGTCAATAGGCCTATTTGAAATTTACACCAGAGGATATTAAATTGGAATTTTGCCCATGCCTGTGTAGCATCTTCTGAAGCAATGTTTCTATTCTAGCAGCTCTCTGAAGTTGGTATTCTTCTGATTATGGGGGTTAGAAGATTAACCTAACTTCATTTGGACAAAAAGTGGTTATGTAAAAATGGAACATTGAGTAGTAATAACACTTTTCATCCACTTTCAAATTTCAAATACGGGACTCTTCTCTTAAGCCACAAGTGATTTTCAATCCTGTTTCAGTCTTTTCTAAACATACAAAAGACTGATGTCAGAATGGGCAATGATATATTATCAGCAGCAAAACAATTAAAAGCAGTATGGAGTCTAGCTTTTGTAAAAGTATGGACTAGAAAAAAACATTAATATATACAGATTATTACTTCTAAAAATGCTGTAGCATTAATTTCATGAACTGCATTGAATAAGGAATTTTAGTGTGTTCTTTCACATGACTTTCTCCAGACTAAACAGATGGTCAAATACATATTTTCTTGAATTTTAAATTCAAAGAATATGCTAAATAACACTTCTTTTCCCCCGAATCCCAGGTCCTGTGATTTAGGCAAATGTGACTTTATCCTATTTGTAATTAATATTCATAAATTTAGAGTATGAGGAAAGATTGATATTTTTTCTCATGTAGCAAAAATTAAGATTTTTAAATTTCAAAGTCTAAAATGCAAGCAAAAGTACTGTGGATTTATTCTTTAAATGTAATTTTTTAAAAATACTTTTCACAGTCTGTGAACTCAAATTATTTTTTGGTTGGGGCTGGTTCAGCCTGAGAAGAGGCAGGATATTGTCTGATGGTATGAGGTCCACAAGTAACCAAAGCTCTTCTCCTTCCTTATAAACACCTCCTGTTACAGACTCATCAGGATATTGATTCTCCTGGGAGAGGGAACCACGCCTGAGAGTAAGTTATGAGAGTTAGTCACATTTCAGAACTCAAAAAGCGTATTAAACACTTGAAGAGTGGAAAGCTTTTCCTAATACCTTTGTGAATCTTTCAGTGTGGAATCATAGGAGTATGAATTCATATTTGCCATCAAGGATGTAGGTGGGTATTTTAGACCACATGTCATTTATTTGCAGAATTAAACTTCCCTAAGTCACTAGTGAGCACTTCAGAACAGATTAACCTTACAATGAGGTTTTAAATTCTGCTTTAAACCAGTTTCTTTATTCTCTATTTCTTTCTCCATTTACCTTCAGAATCCACTCACAGCACATGTAGACAAAACTATTATTTTCTGTCTTTAAAAAATAAAGAGAGCTGGGATAATTGAACTAATTGTTTGGGCTGTTTCTAATAGCTATTGAGAGAGAAGGCATTCATCTGAATATTATACTAGGATTTCATACTACTTTGCTGAGCCACACAGTCCACTGGATAGATGGAAAGAAATTTCTAAATAAAGTCGAGATATGGAAATATATATCTAATTTCACTGTTATGTATCTAGTCTCTCAATTTTATGGGGTTGTTCTGGCATGCAAAATGACCAACTCAATTAAAGTGTGAAGAATATGTCTTCGTTTTCTCACATCCCAGTGTGATGATCTTCTGTTTCTCCTGAGTGAATAGTAACAAAATGCTCAGGATTTTCTCTGGCACCTGCCAGGTGTGATGTCAAACTTAGTGTGTGACTGGATGTAGCAGAGGTGTAAGGTTTTAGTTTCCCAAAGTTTAAATTGAATCATTTTTTCTGAAAATATTTGATTTGTGGGGTGAGGTCAGGCTTTCCTGAAGTAGTTCAGAAAACCTGTATCTTCCTTTAATAATACTGTTGATATTTCTTCCCTGTGTAAGATCTTGTTTTAACGTCTAAGGTCAGGCTGAAGGTGGGACTAAGAATGAGGGTTCTCAGAATATATTGATTCAGTTTTACTATCTCAAAAGACACCACATCAGGATCAGTAATTGTGTTCCTTTCTCCCTTCTCCAAACCATAGTAAAGTCTAATAATTGCACAGATTTTCGACTGCTTAGAATGGCTGACCTTTAAGCAAAAAATTATTTTCAGTCCTAGTTAGAGAGAAGGTTTTTACTTTGCTGTTATGATTAAGGGAACTGAGATATTAAGGTAAGTTTAAAGTATATTCATGCGAATGAAATGCATTATTATTAGAATTTAATCATGATGTAAGAGTATTATTGAGAAATTTCATATTTGGGGAGGAAATAAATGTCACTCATCAGCACTGAGCACATTGATGGCTGAAGTTAACCCCTCTTTGCACTGCAGCAGGCTGGGAACACCCAGATGTTCACCCCTGCATGTCATCTGAGAACTGGCAGTTTTCATCTAAAAGCCGATAATTTCTTAAGATGAGCTGACTCTGCTCCTTGGAACCATGAAAGCAGAACCTATTGGATAAATTACACACAATTTCATGTTTTACCCTTGTTTCTTAAGGAGAAGCAATGGCATTTTGGAAGTCAAAGAAGAAACAGAAATGAGCATGTATCATCAACTCAGAGTTAAAATTAAGTGACTCAGTTCCTGGAGCTTTGAATTTATCTGTCTTCTGAATTTCCCTCAGCACTGGCAGAAATAACTGAAGTGCTTAACAATGCCATTGAATAAGAAAGTGGTGAGGGTGGGTTTGGTTTGGCTTGGTTTGGTCTGATTTTAATAGTCTGAAATATTTGACATATCCGATACTTAAGATATTTCAGACAGGCAGTGGCAGTCCTTGTCATGCATGTTTTTTGTATTCTCTGTTGGATCTTTTTCTGTGATTGAGTCCATTTGCTGCAAGTTTTCATAGGCCCACTCTTCATTGATCTGCAAACTAGAAGTGGTCATTTTAATAATCTGTAATGTCTAACTGTATGACACAGACTTCTACAAATGTTTCTTGCCTGAATCTCTCATCTTCTCATAGGTATTGCACCCTAATTTCATTTTAAAGGCTTCATGTCAGAGAAAGCCCCCAACATGAAACTTGGCCTTTCTGCCCTGGATTTTTGATTTTTCAACCTTGAAGTACATTTATACTAATTCTGTGCATTTACTTTTTCCCATTTCAGTTATAGCAAATATGCTAAGCTAATTTGTCACAAAAAAATGCCATTAGTGAAGCAATATTGAAATTAGTTGTTTCTTGAACAAAAAAAGTCTGTTAGAGCCTATTGAAGGCAGAAATTATTTCTATGATGCCATCTGACTCTTTTGCTGTAATACCAGACTGTTTAAATTTTCATTCAAGTCTACTGAAATTGATGTAAAGGTGATAAATCATTGAATGAAGCTCTCAGTTATTAGATGAAGCCCTAAAGCAAGACCTCAGAAGCCTGCAGATTGTGAGGTACAAATTCCCTGGTTCTATGCAGCCTGAACTGGTCCTCCCTATGCAGTTATATTTTATTAGCACCTGGCTGAGCTTCCAAGCTTTGCTTCTGGGATTTTTTTCTCCAGAATAACTGTAACCTCACCCGGCTGGCTGTCCCCAGATTTGCTCAATGACCACAGAAGGGATTGCTGGAGTGACGCTGTTTTGGATGGCAGTAACACCCAACCACATATGTGCTCAGATGTGCAGGTTGAGCCAAAGATTTCCCCCCCAGATTTGGCTACTTCCTTCCTTCAGTCCTTGTGTCCTCCAATCTCAGCCAGAGCAAACTAATGGAAGAACCAACAACCCACAAAATAAAAGCTAGACACTGTAAGAAGGGAACAGGTCCAGCAGAGGTTCTCCAGGACTTCTGTAATTTTCCTTTTGCAAACAATTTTGCTGTGTTCAGTCTATGATTCTTGTGGATTGAAGATTGTGGTCAATAATCCTTGTGGTTTTCAGCCTGGCTGAGTCAGACTAAGGTAGTGCTACAGCTACAATAGATATCTCAACTAACCCAGTTAGTCTCATTAATACTAAATGATTTATGCATTGGTTTGTTGATTCTGAAATTATTCATCCCTGCAGTGCACATAGGAGGTGCATAACTTTTGATCAACTTGTATTCAAAACTTCTTTCACATGGGACTTTATAAATCATAAAATTGCTTTTTACTTTACTGCTTAGAAAAAATACTGAAAAAAAATATTTAAATGTTCTAAGAAAATTATGTAACTTTTTAAAAACAGAATGTTGTCCTTGGAAATGCTATTAACACATTCAGAGGGATCTAGAAAGCCACACAATTATTATATTTAAAATCTGTAGATCTTCTTTAAATTTGCTCAGACAAGTCTCCATAGAAAGGAAATAAAAACACATTCTTTAGTAATGCTTGTGAAGCTGTCTTGGACATTGCAGGTCTTGCTTTGGCAGGTTTCACACAGAGAACAGAGTTGACAGCACAGAAAAAAATGATGCAGCAAATTCGGACAAAAAGATTGAAATGCTAGGGTTTTTGTTTTTTTTTTCTCCTTTCTTGTCTTTCTCCTTCCTGACTTTCTTTGCTCTCCTTTCTCCTTTTTCTTCTTTTTTTAATACCTTCTTTTTCTTTCCATCTCTCTTGCTCTCACTATTTCTTTTGCTTTCTCTTTTTCTATTTTGGTTGGTTGTTTTTGTTTTAACTGTCCTATGGCTTTGTTCTACATAGAAAGATTTCTCTCACTTTGAAACTAGCCATTTATGAAATGACACAGAAAGTTTTTAGCCTAAAAGGGAAAAAAATCAACAATTTTAACTGAACTATTTGAAGGATTCTGTTCCAAAATTATGCTTATACTGAAAGGAAAACAAAATTTAATCACAGTGATATTTTTTTAAACTAATGTAAACTTAGAAGGCAAAATTTCATATTTAATTTTGATTAACAGTAATTACTCTATCCACACACTGTTAAAATGGATTATCTTACATTTGTTTTTCAAATTTACCCATGAAAACTCTATTTATTTTCATAGTTCTAATCAGGATTCTAACTATCTGTGCTTCCCTTCTCAATTTCCCATCCTTCCTTTCCTTCCTCCCAGAGAACTGTGCTACAGTTTTGTTATACATCAGTTGATCTTTAAACATTTTTTGTTGTTGGCTCCGTGTGCTGTTATGTTTCCAATTACAAAAAAAAAAAATAATTTTTAATCCAAAATCTGAAGGTCACTAATTAGCTCATTTCTGTTCCATAACAAGAGAAACAATGTTAACTTCAGTAGCATCTAAGCTGAATATAAATGCCTCATTAATCTTGGACATATGAAAGCAAGTATCTGAGGACGGATGTCAGTGTAGAAAAATAGCCCTGGAGAGGAAGACACAGAAAGATCAGACAATGTTTATTACCATAGAGACATTCTTATGTGCTCCATAGACTAAGTGATGTCAGGGCACAATGCAAGGTTCTGGAGAAGTAAAGATGTTCTATTGGGAGAAACATCGTTTGTAAATAGTGAAGATGATTTCAGGTTCAAGAATTCCTGCCCAAGCCATGCCAGAAGCTCTCCCAGAGCAATATTCAGCACCTTATTAGTTTTTAAAGAAGATGGTGGAGTTAATATCCTCAGACAACAAAAGCTTCCTTCAGAGACAGGGCACTTCCACTTTGTTGCCGAATATTTTATTGCTCTCTTCTCAAGGGCTTTTTGGGAATGCATTAGGAAGCCTGCTCTGACTCCTGCTGGACTCAAAGCAGGGCCCTGAATCAGAATTTGTGCAAACACTGAGCTGCCTCCCATCTGGTGGGAACAATCTGCAGGTGGTACAATGTTTATTTAAATCAGTGGATCGTTTGGATTTTATATAATCACGTATAAGTTGGAGATGAAAACATATTCATTAAAATTGTGAGCTAATTATTTGTTAGTGTTAGTGCACAGCAAGTCACAGAGTTTTCATATGTAATACTGAAGATACTGATATTTTCATTCATTCCAGTTGGACTGAATAGTCAAAGTTGATGGGTTTGTGGGTTGTATTTGGGAATGGTTCAATAGCAAATATAAAATATTAAGTGCATAAAATAATATTACAATACATAAGCCAAAATGAATAAGGATGAAATAGTAAAATCCTAATGCCTCATTTCCACACATTTGTTACAATTTCTTAAACTGACATGTTCTGACAATGCACTTTGATTATAATGAAGCTCTCTTTCCAGTTGAAGAATCTTCCACTATAGTAATTAAGATTCTCTTAGTTTTCCAGTACTCTAGAGAATTGTTTATTCTTTCAAAATGTTTCTTTTCAAAGAAAAGCAAAACAAAACCCTGAAAAACTAACAAACAAACAAAAACAACAACAAACCCACTGACGGTTATTTTAAAAAGAGGTTTGTCTCTGTTAAATCTGACTTGGGATAAGGAATTCTTTGATGAAATCAGAATGACTTCCTAACAGCTCATGGTAAAAAAAAAAAAAAAGCAAACAAAACCCCAAACAAATAACCAAAAACCCAAACAAACAAACCCAAAACATAACAAACTATTCTTACCTTGTCAATATCCAGAATTATGGGAGCGTGTGGGAAACTTGAGATTGGAGAGATCTGTGGTTGAGTTTTTTAAAGAAAAATTTTAACATAATCTTATGACCTTTATATACTTTTTTTCAATCCTCTGGCTATAAAACAATTTGCCATTAACATTCTAGTGGCTGTAGCTGTGGAAGTTTGCGAAGTATGATATCCTGACTTGCACTTATCCACATTTCTTTTCTAATAAGATTTTTTTTCATAACAGAGAACTAGAAATATTGAAAATAGATGAAACTGAGCCCCACCAATTAAACTGAAGGAACCAAATCTTATTTCTTCACTGGTTTAACTAATTTTTCACTCTGTTCCGTGGATGGAACTGCAAGAGCCAATACTAACATTTTCTTTTGCCTTATTTGTGTTCTTGGGAAAATCTCAGAAAGGAGGTTAAAATATGAGTTTTGAATTATTAGCAGGCAGTGCTGTGTCTTATACTACCTTTGTCATTTGTGGGAAAGTTTTATTTGATCACTGAAAGTTTAATTTCAAGGACCATAATTTGGGTTTAAGGGGGCTAACGTGTTTATAGGAGATTATACTAGAAAGGTGTATGAGATAGCTTACAAATTAAAAGATTCTTTTATTCCAGTTATATTTTTGCTTCCACAAAAAGAAATACAGCGTGTGAGAATAGACAGCAGTCTCAGATGCTGTTTTATTAACAGAGCTGTAAAATGACAGTTGACTAAATGAAATTGAGGAAATCTAAAAAAAATAAAGAAAAAAAATAGAGACTCCTATATAAACAATAGCCTTTGTATGTTGCATCGTCACATTGTAATTAGATTTATTATGACTGTGTGCTTATGGTTTGAGTAAGTGGAATCTGTGATGTGAGTTTAATCGGCTTATTTGTCGTGCTGAGTTCACAAGTGCATTAGAGCCCGCCTGGTCCTGCTGCTATTAGAAATATCTCTTGTTAAAAAAATCAGCCATTCCATCACAATCTTTCAGAAATATTCCGCTGCAACCAATACCAAGATGTTTTTAAAGTAGACTTAACCCATCAACAAAATAGCTATTACCTCCTGTTCTTCCCCTCCTTCTCATCATATTTGAGAAATCTCTATCCTTCCAGTTCCGGTGCAAAACCAGCTCATCAAAAGCACAAATTCTCTTTTTATATCTGCCACAGGCTTCAGAGTATTTCTAGCTGCTCAGAGAATGAATAACACTGGGCACTCATTTCATCTGCCTGTCTTTATATAGCAATTCTGTGAATGGAAGGAATAGATCTTAACCCATCTCAGAGACTGCTGAATGAGGGATAGAGTAAGAGCATAGTTTGTAATTAATGTTATGGATACTCAGAAATAATCATCTTCCTGTATTTTAGGTCCTCTAGCCTGTACATTATTCCAACCTATGAAGGTAAATTATGCCTAGGGAATTAGAATCTACCATTGAATGGACTGAATTTTTTTTCTCTTTTCCACTTAACTTATAAAAAAAATTTGTGAGGTCTATTTTAATGTTACTAACATATGGTTCAAACCTAAATGGAGTTTAAATGAAAACAGGTAAAAATAAGGAGAAATTAATTTAGACTCAATCCAAAGAAAATGTTCATAGCCAGTGCAAAATCTTATGGGGACTGAAACCATCTGATAAATTGTATGATTTTCTTTGAGAGATCTGTTACTATTAATACTGCATTTCTGTGCAGACTTTTTACGAACTTCTATTTATATTACATCATCTGTGCATTTTTTCCCACAAATAGATAGGGAAGAGCACATTGTAAATGTAAAAGTGTACACTCATATATTTAGTCTCTGAATTATTAGTGAAAAACAAGGTTTTTGTAAACATAGCTTTGATTTTAGAGAGAGAATTGGTGGCAATTTTCTAGTTGCAGGCTCAATTGGTACTATATATGGATTTTATTGTCTTGTTATCTTAGAGTGGAGGGTGACCCTGTATTTCAATCATCCAACAATAATTAACAAATAAATACATGTCATTCAAATATTTGTCAGAATCTGTGAGTAATCTAGACTGAGCCATGGTCTGACATCCTGTCTGGTCAGATGAGATCATTTGAGTTGTCTTTGTGCACCCTGAGTTCAAATTTCCCCTTTGTTTGGAATCAGTAGGCTTGCATGGGTAGTAAAGTCCTGTCTGCTCCCTTAGGACATCCATTATATTGAGGACTTGAAAAAACAAACAGAAGTCTTTAGTTTTGCCAGGTTACTTTATGATTGTGTATCAGTTCTCTTTGTTTCTTCTTCCTCTTTTTAGGAAGAGAATTAAGTTGTGGTGTTGATGAGCTCTAGTTTTAGCTGGGCTTTTTGTTGCAGGATTTATAAAAATATATACGTGTGTGAAGCAGATATTTTTTAAAATGTCATCCTAATCAATTATTTAAGTAAGCCCACAAAATAACATGCAGAGCCCTTTATTTTACCGACTCTATAAAATGCACATAATCAAGCCCTGAAATAAAATGCGGTAATGAGTATAACCTGTTTAAAATATTATCCTTTGCATATAACTCTTTTTTTACTATTCTGACTAAGAGTATTTGTTGGATTTCTTCAAAAATATACTTCAAATATTTTTAAATATACTTTAAATATACTTCAAAAATAAACTTCAAATCCTTGCCTTTGGTGCATGATGGTTTGTAGTTTTTCCTTGTCAGTTTTGTGGGTGGTGTGGTATGATATTGTTTACTTCCAAAAATACAAAATTTAGTAATAGAAATATCCTACTCTTTGCTTTAGAAGGAGAGTCAGTTATGTATGAAATTTGCATTGCTGTTACACAGTTTTGGGCAAAAGGTGAATTATGCTATAAATTAAAGAGAAATGTGTGCACAAACTGTGCACATTGGTTTTGCTGAGCTCTGTGATTTTAAGGACATATTAGAGATTGGGTATTAAAAATGAGTTCTCTATGTTACAATCAGAAATTGCAAATTTTGTTTGAAATTACTCTGCTAAATGTTGCAAACCGTGTCTTGATCCTGAAGTGCTGAAATCATAGGAACTTTATTATTGCCTTCAGTCCATATGGGAGAAAGGAATAAGAGGAGGGTGAGGCAGTATAAATTAGAAAAGCATTGTATAAAAGAATGGATTTGAAAAGTAGGAACTAACAAGGATGGTTATAGATCTGGCCATGCTCACTGGAGGAAAATGCAGAGCAGAAGCATAAAAATTATTTACCAATATATAAAAATACCATAAAGAGTGATGGATTACTTTTCTTAATTAATAAACACATAACTGGGAGTAACAGGCTTAGTCTTTTAAGCTGAAATGATCGAAATAAACTTTGTAGAATACAATTATACAGTGAAATATTCTGCCAGTGGAAATTGTGTAATTATTGGTACAGAAGGCATTTAGAGCTGAGCCATTGATACATGAGTAGAAGAAGCTTTGAAAATTCCAAGTATAGGAACACAAACCTAGCCATAGGTAACAGCTGTAAAGGAGTCCTGTAAACTCTAGCAGTGGCTCTTGTCAATATCCAGAAGCCCAGAGTCCTTGTTCACCATGCAGTCTCCCTGAGCTGCTGGGTGAGCTCCTTTTGCACAGGAGGGATGATGGTATTTTCTTCCAGCCTACATTCCAGCTGTTAGACCAAGACTTTTTTTTTTTTTTTTTTTTTTTTTTTTTTTTTTTTTTTTTGGGTAAGATGTCTTAAGTGTGTAGGATAAGGAGAAAAAGAGAAGAAAGCTGTGTTTATATGCAAGGTGTGTGTTTGCACCTGCATTCATTTCCTGAATTGCTGTAGTCTTAACTTTTCCTGCATGGAAGCAAATTTAAGCAAGTCCCAGCATTTGGGGCATAACAACATGTGTTGAGGTCCAAGAGGGAAATTTGTTCAGTTCTGGAAGGGAGTCATCCTCCGTGCTTTCTGTTTCCTGTGCTGTCTGCTCTGCACTGCAGGGATCTGAGTATCTCATTAAGAGAAGGTGAAAGTATCCAGTTAAGAAATTCACGGTGCTGCCAACCTTGACTGTCACCCCACAGCTCAAGCTGAAGTGCTTACTCCTTCAGAAACCTTTTCAGAGATGCTTTCCCGATACTACACAGCCACAAGTTGCACAGACAAGTGCTAGGGCACATAAGAGCTCCAAAGCTTTTCAGACCATATGATCACAGAGCCCAGACTGGGATACCGCAGTGTTGGGGATGGGACTCTCTATGGGAGACAGAGGGGAAGCCTTTCTTTAACACCCAAAGGATTTCTGCCTTTCTTTAACATCCAGCTTGCACCCTGCACATGGGTCTGTGATCCTGGTATCTTCTCTTCTGCAGTGGTTCATACACAATGTTTTCTGAGCAGAAGAACAGTGGGCTTGCTTGAGAATAAAACTTAAAGATGTACATGCACCTGTTTGGGAAAAAGTGGTTTTGAAGGTTTTTCTTGTCATATCTCCTGGTAAGGTCTGCATGTGCAATATGTAATTACTGTAAAATATTGTCAGGTGTTTGCAGCTGTACATTGCCATCTGTGAAAATCTGACCTGCCCTGAATCTTAGTGAAAGGCAAATGTTTTTGAAAGCACTGAGCTGAACCCAAAGGAGGACTTGCTGCAGTTGTTTGAAATGTGAAATGTAATTTATATATAAGTTAAGTAGGATTCATGGACTAAATAGTTTTTGTTGTTTTGAACCTAGTGAATTTACATTAGGAGTGGATTTGGCCTTTATGCATTATCATTTAGAAGCTGTCACAGCTCTCAGATTCTTCTTACAGAGTAATAGGTTCCCACAAACCATGTAGTC
This sequence comes from Bombycilla garrulus, assembly GCA_013400315.1. NCBI lineage: Eukaryota > Metazoa > Chordata > Aves > Passeriformes > Bombycillidae > Bombycilla > Bombycilla garrulus. The sequence continues at coordinate 690,343 of VXBU01013692.1, read as the reverse complement.
TCCTCCATACCAGACTGTGAGTTAGATCTCCTGCCTCTCCAGGAAATAAAAAAACTGATGTCTGCTATATAAGGTAAGGCCAGTATATGAAGGCATGAATCAGCACTTCAGTACATCTAGGAAAATGTCTTTGGTTCTGCAGGGGGAATGGCATAATTGTTACTTCCTTCTTTTTAGCAAGTAGATTAAATAGATTTGTAAATTCCTCAGTTAGTAGTAAATAAATGGAAATAGCATCACAAGATAGGAAACCAGCTAAAGAGCTGAGCTTGTGCAAGTCTCTAAAAAGGTTCTGAGGCTGCCAATGTAAAGGATGCTTACCAAGAAATCTGAGTGATATTTGTATGTCTCAGAGACTCTATTAAGGGATAAGAGACAGCAGTAGAAATGACGCAACTGAGTATGTGCCTGCTCAGTTAATTTTTATGTAAATGTTCTAGGTACTGCGCTTAGCAATATGATATTAGCCTTTACTGAGCTGTTATTCTACAGCAATCCATCACTTTTTTGCAATTATTCATCCCCAGAAGACTGTTTATGAAATGTTTGTGTGCTTTTGGAATTACAGAATGGGCGTTTCAAAATGAGGGTGCAAATTTTGTAAGACCTCATGGAAGTGTAAAACAAAACAAAATTGTTGATGGTCTTTATTGCACAATATTTCCCCAGATGCTTTTCAAATTAAAATAATAAGACCATAAGAATTGAGAAAGAAGAGGCAGGAGGGGGGATTGTGAAGAAACAGGTTAAGTAGGGGTGAAGGATATTTTCATTTGGGGTTGTGATAAGTAAAAGAGAGTTGCTGAAACAGAGACTTAAGAGGAGTCCAACCCAGACAACATGATCTGCAGGGACTTATTTGTCCATCACTATTTAGAGAGGAATTCTGTGTATTGCCATTTCTTTAGTGCTGTTTGCCCAAGTCTATTAGAACAGGTAGCACAAATATTTAGGACCGAGTCAGTTGTAATAGTCTGTGGATATCTGAAGACATCTCAAACTCTAAAATGTTACTTTATGCAAACAAGCAGGATGAAAGTAGTCAGGGCTCTGCCCAAGCTCCACCTTTGGTGCCGTTTCCTCCTAGTCTGTCAATGATCTGAGTGATAATAGAGGATGAGAACCCTGTATACACACACAGTCTGTCTTGTTATATTTACTGTCCCATGCTTGTCTGCCATCTCTAGCTTGAAATGTTTCTGATTTTGGCCCCAGCACATTTTTTGCAGAAGAAGATAATATCAATGTTTTAAACTTCTCATTTCTATGAGCTCGAGAATGTACAAGCACATAGATACTTAATTCCTTCAGAAGAAAGAGGTCACAGACAGGAGGTGAAGCAGCACTGCCTTAAAAATTACAGCAATGACGGTAAATGTCTGCAGAACTGCACTACAGGAGAGACAACTTTCTTCCTTACAGCATGCTCAAGATCCCCCTCCTCAGGAGTGTGAGCTATCTGTGCATATTAACTGGTGTATTTATTGCTGCTCTAACTGACCATAGACAAGGAATCTGAAATTAGTCCTCCTTCTCTTCCTGAGTATGTGGAATCATTTTCAGAGCAGAGACTTTTAAAGTCTCAGGAGAAATATTTTTACATGGCCAACGCAAAGTCCCTAAATGGAATTGTCTTCAGGGCGATTCATGTATGTTTCAATTGATTAAATATTTAAAATCCAACCTGATGAAAGCAGACAATCATATACACAGTGGGAAAAGTTCGGGAAAGACCAGCAGAATTTGTGTTTTAAACTAAGTCAAGAATAAGGAAAGGTTGTTATGTGTTACAGGCATATTTTTGTTTTTTTTTTTCTTAGTATATGTTCATATGTGTGTGCACTTGTGCATATATATATATAGCTTAAAACTTTGTCATGTAAAAATAGCAATAATATGCACAATGCGAACATAGCTGTTTCACCAGACCCTGTAATGTTCAGCTTGATGATAATGAATGAAAAAAATCTGTAAACATCTTTGCAAAGATGAAGATAGAAGTAGCAATGTTCTCCCAAACTGTGTATTTAAAGTATCCTTAATGAATTAATATGCTACTATGGAGTGAGTAGACAATGCTGAGGTATCTTGGGGATAGGATGTATAGTCCAGCTGTTGAGCTTTACTAAAAATGACTTGAACCTTTCTTCTGGTTCTTCTGAAAAAGTGCCCAAAAAAGATTTGTTACACCCTTTCCACCTCTTGGCACTTTATTCAGAAAATTGTTAGCCTGTCTTGTGGACATTGCATTTGTCCTCAATATGTTTTTTACTCTGCTGTCAGACCTTGTGGTTATTTTGAGCTCATTTTTTCCTCCCATATTTTTGGGGAAAGTAATCTGAACCAAAGTCAGCCAGCCACAAATTATTTGCAGTTAGACATCAGGTGGTACTTGGTCTGTCACATTAACATGAGCAGAGTCACTGTAGACAATTAGAAAAGTGTATTTCTTAAATTTTGGGTGCAGACTGGACACCACAGTGCATATAATCATATGAGAATGCTTCTGGGGCTGAAAGAGGGGGTTTTGTGATCTTACTCAGATGAAACTTCAGCTCCTGTATTTGCTACCTCTCACGAATTATTTCTCTAACACTGCATGATAGCATGAAGATATCAAGAATGCATTATTGTTAATTTTTAGCTTGAATAATTTTTCCATCTATCCTAGCACTTTCATGCTGTGGGAATAAGTACCGAGTTATTAAATTTGCTACTGTTACTGACATAGTGTAATGATGAACAAAACTAAAGAATCCAATAGAACAAACCAGAGTTTCAGAAAATTTTTCAGATGTGCAAGTCCTAAATCTTAAAGATTACCTTAACTTTTAACTTAATTTTAACTTAACTTTAACCTTTCATTTTAATTTAACTTTGTGCATTCCAAGTGTGGGAAAATATCCCAGTTAAGTTTTAAGTTTTGCTGGTTTTGCCATATTTACATATTAGGTCCCTGAATCAGTGACTGCTATGGAGCATATTTTCAAAATATAGCTTTAAAACACGAAGAACAGGATTTCTGAGTACTTGGTTTCAGACTTTATCCTGTTTCTCAGACTCAGCTGAAATCTGCAGTGGTGGCTCTAGGTGGCACATTCTAACTGTTTCACTAATCCAAAATGAGGATATCACCTCTGGCTCAGCACTTCACTAATGAGAGAGAGACGCAGGGAATGTACATTGGATAAACATGGCTGAGCTCATTCTGGTACCTGTTGGATGGACACAGAGCATCACATTTGGAGCAACAAATCAATACATTAATGAGAGGAGACTGAATTCTCCTGTGAAGAGCTGGTTCTTACCAAGGACATGTGAGCAGAAAAGCCACAAGACATTTCTTCTTCTGCAGCTTCAGTTTTCTTGTTTTCTTATGTGTAGAAGAGCATTGCATTTGTAGTTTTCAGAAAAGGTATTAAATACGGAGAGATTTTTATAAGAAAACAGAGTGAAAATAGACAGTAATTTCATAACAGGTGTAATACGTGCGTCATTTCCTACCTTGCATTTATTTCAGGTCAATGTTTGTATGTCAAACTGCCCATCAGGATGACTTTTTTAAAAACACTTTTGAACTCTTAATTGAAGACATTTGTGTATTGTATTTTTATATTATAGCAAAGTATTGTAAAGGCAGCAATAAAAAATTGAAGTATCAGAAGTGAAAATTCATTTTTCATTTTACCATAAATTATCTTAAAATAAACTAGATTAAAAGCTAGATTTAATTTTACCTCTTTTTGTATATTGCTAAGCAATCTGAAGTCTGCAATATTCTTGATTCCATGACATAAATTGGTGTAATAGTAAATTTTATTGCATGAAGCTGCAATGATTTCCCTTCATGCTGAGAACCAAATATAGGAGATCATATTGCAACTGGCCTAGGAAATTTACACAATGAATAGTCATTATGTTTCTTCAGGAATGGATGTTAAGGGAAAAAATAGCTGTGATATGAAAAAGCCCAGTATATTAAGGAAGGACACTGGATACCTCTAAACAGTAGAGGAAAAGTTTTTAGTTCAGGCATAAGGTGGTATTTTATTGTTCACCTTTCAAGGCTGAGAAACTTCTAATGTTTTAACTGCACTCTTCTGGACTCTGGAGTTCAGATGTTTTAGGTGTTGCATTTAAAATAACCTAATTCATACATTCAATATTGCATTGCTAAGAACACAGTTACATCAGTTACATTAGAATGCAGTACATTAGTACTGTCCATATTTTACAGGAACTGTCACCAGCACTGGGACTTCCATTGTCAACTTCATTCCATTTTCTGCTTTCTGATTTTTCTGGTAGTTTTATGCTGTATACTTTGCATTGTTTCTATTCTCTCCTTATTGCTTGTATTCAACTTTAAAAGTTACAAACAGGTCCTATATAAAATAATTAAGAATCTTAACTCAGATGTGGTGAAGCATCAAGTTGTGATTATTAATTACATTTTTGCCTTCTATTCATGGGATAAAGAAATGTGAGGTAAAAATCATTCTGTAGCACTTTGTGTCATGCAGCTAAAAAATCTAGAATGTGAAATGGAAAGAAAGATGAAATTTAAAAGGTCTTCCTTCTCCTAAGTAGAATGTAATTCCCAATCAGAAGAGAAATAGTACACTTACTAGTAGCCAATCTATAAAAATCATTCAGTAAATAAATATAATATGATGTTAAGTTTTGTAGATTAGTTATACTGTATTTATTTTAATTCAGTACAAAATGTCAGCAAAAAATATTCACTTTCAAAGATAAAATAGCCATCTTAGCATTAAAAAACCCCAAAAAACAAAATGGTGCACTTGAAAACTATCTCTTTATGTATGGGATATGTTTTTATGCAAAAGCAGCTCTTTAGAAGTTTGTTGCAATTAACATAATAATGGTATCTCATTCAAAACCTTTTAACAGAAATACAGATTTCTCAATAATCAAATAATCTTGTTAAATAAGCTGCAGAATCAAAAAGTCCATGGAGAATAAAAAGTTAATTTTACATCTGTTAATTAAAGCAAAGTAAAAAAGTGTGTTCCCATGGGTAAATCTATGTCTCCTTCACATCTGTACCATCATTCGAGTTAAGGAAATGGAGAAAATGGAGAAATTCCTTCTGAGGTCTTTTTATGCCAGTGTGCTGTAGTGCCATATGAGGTAAACACAAATCCAGTCATTAGTTTTCTTTAACAGCATAAAATAATTCTACTAAAAAGAAAAAAATATTATAGTATTCCAATGAAGCTGCTTATGTTATTTCTGCTTTCCCATTATGAATCATTATGACACAGCACAAGGGAGATGGCTTTACAGGGTAAGATTTCATCTGTGTCCTATTCCTTGTTATGAGGATCATGTAACATCACTGTTCCTCGGAAAACATATAGCTGTACAGTAGTGTACAGCCTGTTGTGTTGGTAACATCCCTTCTGTTAGTTCCAATTAACAAGGATGAGTTCCTTCAGGGCTCCTGTGGGGCTTTAGAAAAGTGTACTGCTGAATATCTTATGTTTCTTTGTTCAATAAATATTACTACCATTACTTTTATGTCACATTTTGCTTTCTATTATAGCACTACATCTGTTAGCAGATGGCAAATAGATATTGTTTTTCATAAAGAACCAGATCATTCTTTAAAATATAAAAAACTGAATTTCTCATTTTTAATTCCAAGTGACAGGCTTACTGTAAGCAAAATATATTGTTTTCCTTGCCTCCATTTTTACATGAGGTAACACCTTCTTAAGTACTGTTTGCTGACAGCTGAGGACAAGGAAGCAGAGACGTAATTGAACATTCAGGGTGGACTTCAGGGCACATGGCATGGTTAGTTAGCAGTGACAACTGCTACATGTTTTGGGAATTGTGTTAGACACTCTCAAGTTTTGAACTGAAGGGAATTGGAATGTTCCCTCCTAAAAGCAGGTTTTATTCTAGATTCAAAAGCACAGAACAAATCTCAAGCAAAGCCTGGTGCTGCTGGTGCATTTGAACTTCACTCTCAGAAAGGCAGCAGTCTCCTGGACATTTCTAGTTGAGTAGCAGTGGCCATTTATTTTATTGATAAACTCCATTATTGCATAATGAATCATCTCATAGTTAGCCTGGGAAATCTCTCTGGAGATGATTTGGTCCAACATTCTACTCACAGCTGGAACAACTGCAGTTATAACTGTCTTGGATAGTAGATCATGTTGCTCAAGATTTTTTTAAGCTAACTTTGAGAATCTACAATGATATGTAGTCTTTCTGTGATACCTGTTCCAGTGCTTGATTATTTCTCATGTAATTTTTTCTCATCTTAATATTCTAATTGATAGTGTTTGCTATTTTTTGATTTCTGTGTATTTGGAATAATCAGGGGAGAATTTAGGCTGAGAAAATTAATTCCCCACTCATTCTTGGATGTCTCTTAAAAAAACACTGTATTAGTGGATCAAATTTCAGTTGGAAGCAGTGGATATTTTTTTTTAAGTGAAGGAAGAGTGACTGGAGAGTAAAAGTTAGAAGTCTGCTTGTGTAAAATATTTGAGATTAGTGACCAATTCTTGATCAGCACTAAGAGGGTTTTAAACTCTGGGACTGGAAATCCCCAAGATCTAAGTATGCAAGAAAAGTGTCATGTCTCTTCCAGAGACTATCATTTATCCCTGGATGGATGGAGGTATGCTATCCATCTTATGGGAAGCTGGTGCTTCTGTGTCTGTCTCATCTAGTTACCTGCCTTTGATGAGAGGCAGCTTGAGGAAGAGTAGGAACACACTACCCAAAAATGAATGTGCTAATACTTCTGTGGCTAAAATCATCACTAACTTCATGCTGAATTCATAGAGTCAGAAGTTCTACAGCCAGAGGGGATCATTATGTTCACCTTGTCTGACCTCCTGTGTTACATAAAGGATAGAGTTCTTCAACCATTTTTAACAATTAAGACAATTCCTATGAAAATAACCTTAAAGAGATACAGAATCTACTAACTGATAATAATTCAAATTGTTAATTAGCCTTGATGTTAAAAACATATACCTTTTTCTAGTCTCAGTGCATGAAGGCTCACCTTCTAGCTACTAGATAGATCATGGTACTAAACAATTTATGAAGCACATAATTATTCATTAAACTGAATTCCTGTTTTAAAAATATTGTATAATTGGAGACATCCATCACTCCTCCATAATGTAAAATTTGAAATATTAATTAAATACTTCCATTGTGAGATCCTAGAACATGCGTGCTTTGGACCTTCATCTGATTTCACTCATATTCCTGTTATCTTTTATACACTAGTTGCTGTAAGAGAGTCAACATATTATGAGTTCATTTGCTTTATGTGTGTTTAAATGTGTTCCTATGATAGCACAAAATCTTCAGGGACTCTGGGATCATTTGGAAAAATAATGTGCATATAATTATTGCGTCTTTCTTTCTTTTCTTTAATGGCTAGTACATTTATTTCTAGTATATAACCCTTCATTGGGTTTTCCTGTACCTGTGTCATTATTACCAAAATGCAGTTAGCAAATTTTGTTATGACTGACATAGATTTCAGCCTTTGCAACATTGTGACTCTCAGCTCCTCCAAGAAAGAAAAACGGTGAGACAACATTTATGTCACTCAGCTTTTACTTTGTTAGGACAGTCATAATTACTATTAGAATGTCCAGCAGTATAAGCTCAAGACTGTTTTCAAAAACAACACATCTACATAGCAACACCTAACCTAAGGTTAGAGAACCAAAGAATGAAGGTATATGCACATTGCTATAAAACAAGGTTTTCTGGGATATATAACCATGGGATGACAGCAGAGAACTGTGCTGTACATTTGTTCTTCATTCTTGTGTTTTCCTCTAAGGGTACTTTTGAAAGAGCTTAGGATCGATTACATTTCACCATAGGAGATTTTATTTCCATTTTTTCTTCATTGGGAGAAACGAGTTTGCACTCAGTAAAAAACATTTTCTATTGAGATGGCCAATTTCTTCTGCAATACTAATTGCTTTATCTTCCTACCATTTTCCCTGTGAAGTCTCCCGCTTCTTTCAAACTTTGCAATATGTCAAGACTTTGTCCTGTCTATATTTTAGTTAGAGAGCACATTCATAGATCTCATACAGTTTAGCTTTTCTTTTTTAAATAACAGACCACAAAAAATTCTACTCAAGAATCCAAGGTTTGAAAGGTGATACAGTGGTGCTCTATAATATTAGAGAACTAATTCACCTGCAGTGAATTCCTTGGCTTTATTGGATTCTAAGATAGAAAAAGCAGCAGTAAGAGAGAGATTGTTGTTTATTGCAAAATTTTAGATTTAAATTAATATTAAAGTATGAGGAAATTGTAATGTGTGATTTATAAGCTTGATTTCAATTACATGAAAATTTTTAAAGCCACAGATCAAGTTCTTTGCTGGTATAAATCAATGAAATTGCTGTTATTTATGCTAGTTGCAGGTATGATTATATATTGTTAGTTTCTTCATAACTCTGTTCTTTCCTTCAGCCTTTCACAAGAAAAGCACCACGAGCATACTTCAGAATGCCAGGAACTGTAGAATTGTTTCTCAAGGGAGATTTGCATCAGCTGAGCCCACTTAACTTGATCGTTCTTTATTTGTAGCTGATCAAAAATTCAACAGCCAGTATCATGCCTTTATCTTCTTATCTAGTGGCAGTTTGGCTCTGAAAAGGCAAGAGATGGGGTGTATTTATTTAAAACTTGGCTTACATTACAGAAAAAGATTGTGAAAGAGATACAGATTTTAGGTAGGTAATAGATTATTTCAGATAGAAATAGAGCATACTCCCTCTAGTGATTAGTAGATCATTTCCAAAATCTTCATAAGTTTGCAAGATGACTTATTTAAAATGTTGTTGACTACTAAAACATGTAAACAATCTTTTATGTTCTGGTGATACATGGTATGAATATGCTTTACTGCATACATATTTTGAATAATACCTCTACAAGCTGAAAAGTTTCAATAGATGTTCTTGAATGCAAGGTTTCTGGACATATATCATCATTAGTTCAATTTTATTTTTTTCTTTCTGAAACTCCTGTGAATCACAGAACCTATCAGTGGTGAATTGATTTTCTCTATGCAGATAAAAATAAAGAACAACTGTGAGCTAAATATTAATAGGCCAATTTGCACTTATAATCCTTACATCTTAAATCTTCGTAAATTGTCTTTAAAATTCAATGTTCCTTATACAGGTTGATGTGCAAGCAAAGCATACTGCAAAAATTAGATTCAGTGGATATGCAAGGAGGTGGGTTTATTCAGTAATTATAGCATTACTTCATTTATAATTATCGTCTCTATTAGATGTAATTTGCCAACCAGTATAATTTAGATACCCACATGCATCTACTACTTTAATAAAAGTATTGTTGCTGCCCTTGACAGCTTCATGCCTTAAGCAAATACAGTGTATTGAAAACTCTCTTTTTCTTTTAAGTTTTCTTCCTGTAGAGTTCAGCAAACGTAAAACTCTGTTATTGCTGCCATTGTTTTATTCTACTTTCAGAAGCTGTTTACTATAGCTAAAAGAAAAAAAGGCCTTGGTTCTCATAATTTTTCTTCTTCAAGGTCAACTGATGTAGCCACTAGTTCTTGATTAGGTTTTCAAAACCTAAAAAAAGTGTTACCAGATTTATTATTTTTTCATTCAGGGAGCCTTTTATGCTAGAATTCAAATTAAATTTTTTTGAAACACATCCTTTTAAAACAGAAATAAAACCAAGCAAACATTTTAAAAACAAGCAAAATAGTTAATAAATCAATGAACTTTGTGTTAAACTGTGGGGATTAGACATTAAAGTCACAGCTTTATGTGAGCTCTATTTACTAGGTCACTGAAGATACTACACTGTTTTTGTCAAATGATTGACAAAGATGCTCCACAAGTGATACATCTATGTTTCCCATGGGCTAAGGATTTTGTCACATAACTTCTTGTCTGCATGTTTGTGGTAAACTAGTTCTACAAAGTGGGAGTTAAAGTTGAAGTTCAGTCTGGTAACCCATCAGAGAAAGTTCATGATTTGAATGTTACTCCCCATGAGCTGGTTCAACAGCTGTATGGAAGAAGTCCTACTGAGTGGCAAACCTGGGGCTTGTTGGTAAATGAGGAGAAAAGTCACTTCCCATGGCGAAAATGACTCCTTCCTTCTGCTGAGCATAGTGGCACAAGAGATGATGTGACAGTGTTGATGTGTTTATGTGTTGCTGTTCCCATAAAAACTGCAACAATGGCTTGTCCTCCCAGAGCTCACTGTTGTTCTCCCCTGGAGAAATAATTGTAGCAGCAGAATTAGCTGAGGTTTGTCAAGTCTGAGTACAGCAAGTATATTCTGACTAGTACCAACTGAGCACAGCAGTAGTCATGTTTGAACAGCTCTGTGACAAATGTCATGTGCTGCAAAAACACAAGGAAGGAGCCTGAGCCAAAATAAACTCCCTGTCAGGTGTTCACCATAATACCCATGGTAGCAAGGCAGCCCTGCTGTGTAAAAGTGGGGACACCACCTTTTTCTAGAAAGGGTCACAGTGCTGAGAGGTGTCCCAAAGGAGAAAACTCTCCCCCACACATTATTTGAGATAAAAGCCTGTTCAGCTAGAGAGATTGACCACGGCTCAAATAAGGAGAAGCTTGGCTGGCGTGACGATTCCTAGAACTGAACTGTCTGAACTTGAGCCATTCTTCATGACAAGCACATATTTGTGGATTTGACAAGCACAGAACAAGCTGAGGAGCAGGCAGTGTATTTATGCCATGCACACTACTTGAATAAATTGACAAGCTATGAATTCATCTCAAATTTTACAGCTATTGAATGCAGGGGCATTTTTATGTACTGGGATGAAGGGACAACTGTATTAATGGCATGTGGGCCAGGAAAAAAACCCATCCAAATAAACAAAAAACAACCCACAACAGGTCAGGATTTGGATCAGAGAGATGGTTAATGTGGAAAAGCAATAGTGGTACTCTACATAGATTTACAGAGCTCTTGAATTGAACTTTGATGAAGCAGAAATCCTAAGGTGCTTAAAAGGAAAGAAAGAGTATCACTAAAAATACAGGATATTCCTGTTCTCTGACAGCTGGGGAGCTAGAATCATTGTCCCACACTTTTCAGGGAATTTGGTTTTCTAATACTAATTATTAGAACACAAATTCCTAAATAATAATTAATTGCATATATAAAAGAAGAAGAGGATAATTTGATCTGCCTCATTTTGAGACAGGTACTTTTAATTTGCTCAGTTATCATTAGTAAGAACAGATGCTAGTTTTTGCTAACAGTTTGGAGCAAAAATAACTGCTCTCTAGTGACCACTGAACTGAATGTTGCAAGGTTGATTATCAGAACTCATCATATCAGAAAAAGAGGCCTCACTGTATGTGAAACGCATCAATTTTTGTTATCCAACCAGAGTAACACTTGCTACTCACCAACAACTTTTCTTTAAGCTTTGTCAAATACGCAAAAAACATCATGGTCACGCCTGGGACTGAAATCCTTCAGATTGTTCCAAGCCCTTCTTTAGACAGACATAACATTTATGTTTTTCTGGAATAACGATTTATCCATTAGTTGGATCATGTAGTCCTTGTGACACAACCTTCATCAGTGCTCTAGTTACACCTCAGAAATAATTCCTGTTGGAGATAAGAATAGCAATGGCCTTCCTGCATTCAGAATTATGTGGCATTTATTTCCACAATTTCACTGTATTTGGCTCCTTTGAAGTTAAATCTAAGCTTAATTTTTTTTTTTATCTACCTTCAAAAGAAGAATGAACAAGGTTTTAAAATTTATTTTAAAAAATTGAAGACAGTCAAAATATCTAAGTTTACATAATTCATTTTTAAGTTTATGAGTATGCTCTGAAATAATGAATTCTGTATTAATAGTTTATTCAACTCTTCATAGAGAAATGTTTTGGGGTTTTTGTTTTTTGTTTTTTGTTTTTTTTTTTAATTAACATGAGTTAAACTGAAAATCGTTTTTTTCGTAAAAACAGATGGGAAAAAAATCTCTTTCAAATACTTGCGTTTTATGGGAAGTAATATTTTTAGGGAAAATAATTTAATATGAAAACTAAGATGGTTTCAAAATAATAGATTTCTTTTCTAAATACCATAGTAGAAATGTTCCATGATGTATTCATTGATGTGAAAGAAGAATAGATTTTCTCTGCTACTGTTTTAAACTGGACTTATTAGAACAGAAAAATAAAACACTTTGTTTCCTTGGAATTTACTGCATAAGGTCTTAGTTCAATGAAAAGCTGTATTCTTTATGAGGAACAGTGGAAGAAAAAGATAAACAAAAATGGCTTTTTAGGGGTTGTTACCCAGATGACATGGGTAAAACATGTTCTTAACAGATCCCTTGGGGTGGATTAGAGTGAAATGACACTGAACAATCTGTGTTTGCAAATATATATATATGTGTGTGTTTGTGTATATATAGGGTTTATTTTAGAACAATTTGGTTGTGTTTGGTTGCAAAGGAAAGCATGTTTTTAGCCATTTTCACTATTTTTGTCTATAGTAATTAAGCAATATGAAAGCATAAAATTATCACTTATGAAAGTGTATAAGGGACTACAAAGTAAAATAATAATAGCCATCCACAGAGTTCACAATGAGACCTGTTTGTTACAGTGTAGTTTACCATTGGTCAGTGTGATGGTCTTGATCCATAAGGGGTGGGGGAAGAAACCCCTGAAACACAAAGTCCCATGGGTTAAAATAGGCTCAGGCTGCGTGAGGATGCCCAGGTACCTTCCCCACATGGAGGGGAAGTTTTACACTGTCTCTTGCAAATCAGCCTGGATCTATTGCAGCACTTTTTAGATCATGTGCTGTCATCTGGTGGAAGGCCTCAGGAATGGGTCTGGGGGCACTCTGGGATCTTCGATGGCTTGTGACACCTTCTAAGACGGGATAGCTGCCTCTCAGCGCAGTCAAGCCAGCAATGCCCCATCAGACCTTCCCCAGGGGAGCAGAGGAAGTTTTATTTCCTGAGCAGAGGACAATGACCATTATAGAGAACCATGCTGGGCTGCAGGGTTTGAACCTTCCCCTCAGGGTTGCAAACCTGTCCTCAGCAAATGAGTCTGTGGGCTTTGGCCTCACCCCACTGAACCCAGCCAGGGCTACTTTTCAACACAGCTGCTGAGAAAGGCTAGGGTTTATTTTAGAACATCCTTCCAGGCTTGTTTACATCTCCTTAGACTTGAGATAACTGGACAATAGTACCAGATTAATCTTGTCTCAAGTTCCCATCACGTGGCTTAAGTCACAATCCATTTCCAGTCAGGAGACATGCTCTGGGAGGGATTTGGCTTCAGGGGTCAGAGATGAGCAGTTTGCTACAGTGGACAGAGGTCCATCCTTTGGTGATTTTAACAATGTTTAAACTATTAACTGTAACCTTTCAGTCTCAAGCAGGGGTTCACCCCGTTATTGTGTATATCCTACTTTTGCTTTTTGTACTGGAAAGCAAGAGGAGAAAAGAGGGAGCAAGCTGCTTTGTCTTACTCTAGAAGCAGACAAGAAAACATGCTTGCTCTGCTAGTGTGCCTGAGAGGTGTAGCCTTCAACAGTCTGTAACCCTGCGATGAGCAATGTGCTTCCTCAGGGACAGAGCAGTGCTGCCTTGGGAAGCAGCCCCACAGCGTGACTTCTGCTCAAAGGCCTCCACGGCATGTGGTGGCATCCCACAGTAAGAAATCTTGTCTAGCACTAATAGGATCCCTACTGAGGGACTAGCATTCCCTGTCTCAGCAGAGCATTTGCTCTGCTGTCTGGATAGCAGTTGGCCACCAGGGATTTCAGCTGGGAATCTACTGGAAGTGTTGCGCACAGCCACTCATTCTCTTTGAAATTGTTCAGTAAAAATGACTGCAACAGTATCTGCGGTTAAATCTGAGCAACTTTTTGTCACCAAACCAAGGCCTAGTCCAGTACAACCATTGAAACCAGCTAGGAACAGGAAGATATGAAGCCCAAGTAACAAGTAACTCTCTTCTACCATTCAGACATCATCCACTGTAGTTTCTGAAAGTACTTTTTGATTCAGAAGTGCTCTGGATTGGGTCTTGCTGGCATGCCTTGTGGACAGATACTGTTCAGAGGTGAATCAGAACATAAATCTGAAGACTATGGAGAAAGAATAGACATATCTGAAGGCTGCCACATTTTAAATACAGTTTTTTTTCATTCACACATGCTAAGTAGTTGCCTATTTTAAGCATAAACTCCCCTCATTTTTCTGTTAGTCATCTGCCCTGATACTCTTAAAATCCTTTTATTACTTCATACTATTTATTCATTATTAATTGTTCTGTATTTTTGACACAAATTTAAACAGCTGAAGTGAGCTTGGTTAAGAATACATGTGTGGATGGTTTCTATGGTACCCTATTTCACAGTCCCTCTTTTAATGCCTCTCTAAGACTGTAGATTTAGAAAATCCATTTTTACATATTTCCAGAGATTTAGTAGCAACAGCTAACAACTTCATAAATGCTTTTAAAATGTTCTATTAAATAGACATTATACAGAGTGGCTAGCTTCCTGTGTTTGAATAAAAACAAACAAACAAACAAAAAAAAAAAACCAAATAAGAATATTAGTGTGTTTTGTGTTTAAAAGGTATTATTGCAGGCATTACAGCACCTTTCAGGGTACGTTATGGTGTGTGTGTGACTTACGAGTGTTCTTCGGCTCTGTGTGGTATTAAGTACAAACTGCATAACAGAAGTCATATGTAACAGTTTATTTATAATGTTAATAAAATGAAGTGGTAAAAAGCAAGTTCTGTTGTTGATAGCAGGAATGTTGTCCTTTACACTAGAAGTGGTGTGTTTCCAGGATTTCTGGAGGTATATTTGAATGTTGTGCAGTGTAAATAGATGTTCTAGCATCACAGTTAAACAAACCATCCCAAATCTCACTTAATAATATTTCCACTGATGATCCAATCCATTGAACCATCAGCAGGAATAACAAACTTGCTGATACTGGACAAAAATTCATCTGTTATATCTCACTGTTTAGCAGAGATACCCATGCCAACTGACTACTATACAAATAGTTCTCTAACTATATCATCTAGCTTCTTGAAGAGCTGCAAAACTCAGGCATTTCCCAGAAAAGACTGTTCTCCTATAGACCATAAGAAGCTATTTTTTAATTAAGCTTTTCTAGTAGTAGAAAGCATTTTGCATGTAATTAGGTGAGCTGTTGTTTTATTAGTAACATCGAAAGTTTCTGTCTGGATCTCATTAGCAGGTGCTTTTTATAAATCTGTGTGGAAACATAAATATTCATGCATACATGAGTCTCTCATCATGATGCCCTAATGTATGTCGTCATTATTCAGATAGTTCTCTTGTGCACATATATTAATTTTTGTGTAAAACCTATTCTTTATAGTTGTAAAAAAGATTTATGGGGGTGTAAACAACTGTGTGACATAGGAATCAAAGTCTAAATCTACAAAAGACGTAAAAGTTTGTCATCATGTTTTAGTTTATATCTTTACCTGAAAGAGTGAAAATCCATGAAAGAACGGTGACTGTCTAAAGCATGTACAAGAAAAAAAATATTGGATTCTATTAATTATTTATTTGTTTAACAAGTTCCCAGTTAACCAAAATAAAACCCCAGACTTCGTACACCACTATCTACCATTCATTAATCATCAGATTTTCAAGGCTTTGTTCTCAAATGTTTCTTTATGGCATTTTACTGCTTTCTTTCATACCTCTTTGGAAAGCTGATATGTAATTCTCATTTTCTAATAAGCATGAAAGATATTGAGATATATTGCTGGGGTGCTTGCTAAGACATTAACATGTTTTATGAAAAAAATCCTAGAAAAAAAACGAGCTTCCTGGCTGGTATTAATTTTTGCCTTAAAAAGAAAAGCAACCTACCAACCAATCAAACAAAACACAAAAACATCTTGAGGCAATAAAGAGGAATCCAAAATTATTCATAGTTGATTTTCCTTCTTTTCATCTTTTCCACTTTCTGAGCATTGTAAATCAGATTCCTTTAAGGACTTGGCTAAGACCCTGTAAGGTCTATATTTCCAAGTGCCAGAACAGCCAATTTCACAATTTGGCATTTTCCAGGAATTATGAAGAATATAATTCAAGTGTTTAAGATACCTGCATTAGCAACAGCTTTTGTGTTTTTCTTTTACAAGTATTTTCTGCAGTCGTCCACGCCTAACTTTACACAAAGTATTCTCACTTCTCTGTTATTAGATAGTGTCTTTGAAATCTGTTGTTAACACTTTGAAAACTACTATTGGCAAAGATAATGAAAAAGAAGTTATTTTATTTGCTCAAATGCTGTAGTGGCAATAAAACTTGGATATCCAGCTTAGTATTGTGTCAGAATTCTTCTCAAAAGAAGGTACAACCCTACTTTTATCCTGCAGACTTAATGAGAATTCACCAGCTGCAGGAAAGTGACCCAACAGTTGCCACAATAGCCAGCAATGTCACATACCCCTTAAGAGGGAGCACACAATGTATCAGTGCTTAATACAGGACAAGAGTACAAAGTGCAATATAAAAATCCTTGCTCTGTGTAACTCTGTTATACATTTAAAACTCTGGGAATGCCACATTTTGAAGAAAAGTCTCCCAGTATCTGTCTCAGTGCACAGCTGTTGTACTGCATTTCTTTTCTAGGTTCTTCTTGCTCTTTCCAGTGGTCTTCTCATAATTGCCAAATAAATAAATATATAATGTTCCTACCTGCTGTCTTTAGCTAGAATGACTGTCATTTGCATCTCCCAGTTTTACTTTTCTGTTCAGCTCCAATATGACTTTATTTTACAGTGCATAAATTATCTTAGGGCTGTTCACTGTCTGTCACATTGCACAAAACCAAGAGAATAAGTAGAAAACCCAGGCTGTGTTTAATCAGAGGCTCCTGACTGCATATTGAATCTAAAAATAATTTTTTAAAAGGTATTTGAAAGGATGTATGCATCTGGAATCTAATAATCCTGCTAACCACCAGGCAGGAGCTTATCTAGTTTACCAAACATATCTCAAGTTTGGAAATGATGATGATCTAAAGAACCATTCAAAGAATGCATATTCCATAAAGGACATGCTTATCTGCCCCTATGTGCATGATAAATCTCACATTCAGTTTCTGATTTACACTATAGAATATAAAATATTTGTCTTAAGAATTATGTGGTGTTGTAGAATGTGTGCACTACAATGCAGTGCACAGTCCTGATTATGACTGATTATAAGTCTATCATAAGTCTTATGATTTGCTTCTTCAGCGAAAATCAAAGTGTATCCAACGTCATGAATCCCAAATTGTAATACAAGCTGTGAAAGCCATGGGTGAGGCTTTTTTTCTTTTTAAAGGTTTCTTTTGATAAAGATTTTCTTGCTAAAGACTGTAAAATTCTCCACCTAGTTTCAGTGGATAGTAGATTGAGCCATATAGTTCATCTGTTATTTCTGCTACTCTCAGTGAATGCTAATTATGCACAGGGATTGCAAAACTTCCTTTTTAGTTCACATGAATTAAGCACCTAGACATGAATCTTTTTAGTTCTGTGATGAAGTGTGGATAAGTGCTTTTCACTTGCTTAAACTTGATCAGATAATCCAGGAGATAGTAAGAACACACAGCTTCTTCAAAATAGCATCTGATTTTCCCCTCTGTGTACAGGTAACTTTGCAAATAATGCTGCAGTGTTAGAGCTCAGCAGTTGCTAAATGTCTGCTTTCACAGCATGATTGAGGTGGGAGGGACCTCTGGAGATCCTTTTGTCCAACCTCCTGCTAAAGCAGATTCACCTACACCGGGTTGCACATACTTGTGTCTAGGCAGGTTTTGAATATCTTCAGACGAGACTCCACAGTCTCTCTGGGCAGCCTGTTCACTGCTCTGTCTCCCTCACAGTAAAGAAGTTTTTACTCATATTTAGATGGAACTTCCTGTGTTTCAGTCTGGGCCCATTGACCCTTGTTCTGTCACTGGACAGCATGGAAAAGAATCTGGCTCCTCCTCTTAAGACCTGCCCTTAAGATATTTGTATGCATTAATGAGATCCTCTCTCAGCTGTGTTCTTGCCTCACTGTAGAGTATTCAGCATCTTTGCTAAATTTGAATTGATTAACATCCAGATCTTCTTCAGGATTACATTTGCCAACTATTAATGCATTTTGAAACTATTACTCCTGAAAAATGTTTTCAGGAATCTGTAATTAATTCCTTTGCTTCTGCAGCTTGTTTTTTTAATAGGAATACATCAGAGAAAGTGCTGGTATTGCGCACTTGGAAAGGGGAAACACTTTTATTCTTCATGACCGTTGGCAAGAAGGGACTTATGCTGTGGTGTTTTATGTTGTTATTATGAGAATTGTCATAAACACTTGAAGCTTCTGGCTTTGTAATACATCTAAAATCACTTTACTTGAAAATTATGTTTATTATTCTCTTCAGCTGGAAATTCAGTAGATCAAGACAAATGTTGTGCTTCTCTGCCTAATGCAGTTAGTAATTTGACAGGATAGGTGTAATTTCCCATACATTTCAGTTCCTCACAGTAATAGTGTTCCAGAGTAATTTGGCAAACAAACAAAAGACCTAATTAGGTATTGTTGAATTTTTCTAAGGCAAAGTGTATACAAGGTCATGCTAAGGGCTCAGCTGAAGTTTATTAAAGATTAACAGTCTGTTTCTGCAGGAAGGATCCCTCCAGCTACTGTAATGTATGACAGCCTGGCAGACCATGTTCCACAACAAGCTGTTGTACAGCGCAGTTACAGAACAAATTCTCAGTAGAACGTCTAGTAAAAGAGGTTCATATATTAAAGACATTTTTCTCTTTGCATTTGGCTACATTTGGAATAGATAAACAAAACAAGACATTATTTGCTTCCATACATTTGGAAAATGACTCCAGAAGTAGGTCATTATACAAAAAGGACCAGGTTTTTCCCATGCTCTTCATTTACACTGTAAATCCTTGTGGCAAAGACACACCTTTGCTTTTGAAATTACCTCATGCAGTAGACACCAATCTGTGAATCCAAATGTAAATCAGGTAAATACATGTGAAGTGGTGTGCCAGGTTTGCCCTTAACTTACCCGAAAAGTAATAATTTAAATATTTATAACATGCATGTAAGCTTGGAGCATGGAAACCTGTGAGCCTAGTCTGTGAGTCGATATTAGACCATGCAGGGAGTCAGGCCTTTACTTCTACTTTTCTGACCATCATATAGACTCTACAAGGACACAACTAGTACAATATTAACCTTGTGATGCTGCTAAAGACTGTAAAATATAGATTATTTACTGCAAGGCTTAAGTGTTCTTTAAAATATATCTAAAGTACTGAATGAGTCCTGTCATAGTTCTGAGAATTTTAACAAATATTCATATTCCTATGCTGATAAATAAATAAATTTTCCTCTTTTTCTTTTCCATAACTACATGAAGTTAGCAAAAAAAAGAAATTGAGGGAGCACCTTTCCTGTTTTTGAAAGTAGCAGAGCTGGACAGAGAATGTGAAGACTAAGTGCCTCTAAGTAGTAGAAATATGTTCAAAGTCAGGCTGTGCACTTTCCTGTCAAGGCACTAAAATGTTATAATTATGTAATTGAATTCTGAGATTAAAAAGAGACCTATAAATTCCTAGTTGTTCTCCTACCTCTACAAACTTGTGTGGAGCTTTCCAACCTTGGAACTCTTCTAGAATCAATAATTCTATACTTTTTTTACTAATAAAGGTAATCTGGACTGAACACTACATGAACTGACCATTTTTCTGATCTGCACTAGAAGTCAACATAAAGGTTCAATTTGTTTATTATTCCCCAAGCTCATAAAAGCAGTATTTCAAAAATAGTTTCTTGTTATTAAATTAACACCTTTTTTTTATAGAAATAAAGGTTTCTTACATGTCTGAATGCCTGCCCTTAGGTGCCTTAAACTCATTTGAAAGAAAAATAATCTTTCAGAGGCTATTTATGTAAACAGCACTTAATTCCTCTCCTGGAATATGGCATCATACTACAACACACATGAGCATGGAAAGCCTGGCCTCAAGTATGGAAAATCACCATAATTTCCCTGTAGAAGAGAATAAACCAGCTTCAAAGGCAAAGGGTCTTTTTTAAACATGATAATAATTAAAAGATATAGCAAATACCTTAAATACCTCTAAACTGTACCAACTATCCATCTTGAAGCTATAAATACAAACAAAATAGTTGCTCACTGAATGACCTTAATATTGGTTTTGAGAGCAGATTGTTTGTTGAATGATGTAAATGGTTGTGAAGTCAAGGAAGGTCAATACCAGTCCAGATTTTGTAGAACAAGGTCCTGCAATCACTAAGGTACTAAGGTTGTGTGACAGCACTTGCATGACTAGACTGGTCATGGTTACCTAAGAGCTTCTCATTTTGTGTCTTCAACAGCACCAATAAATTACCTTTGTCAGAAATATGCATAGTGAAGTACCTCTTGTTGATTTTGGTCCTGAAAGATCTAAAAGTATAATATTCTTTCATTATGGAATCTAGAGATAATTTTTTCATAGGTTACCTTGGTAACAAAATTGTAACTGAGTTCTTTTTTCCATTTTGCATTAATAAAGGGCTAAATATTATAAGTAGTAGCAACTGTGTCCTATTAAGCCTTGATGCTGCATAACAAAAGATGTGCTTCTTTAGAAAGATGAGGGCTGGAATTTGTCCTTTGCTTTAAGTCTTGAATCACCATAAGTTTTAGGCTTGCTTGTCTGTCTATATGAATGCAATTAAAGACAAAATCTATTGGGAATTGTTGCTCTAGGTTAAAAGCAAGGAAAGAATTTGCCTGTAGTGTGCAAGATTCCAATATATAGATCTCAATGTTCAGACCTTGATGGGTGTTTAAGATGCTCCAGTAACTGTGTCCAACTCTGTAAACATGCACATTACGAAGTCCGTGATGCTTACAGAAAACTATAAAGGGTGACAGAAGTATTATTAGCAACAACTCAGTTCCTCCAGGGTGAAAGAGTAAAAGAGGCAATAACCATTGATTATTCCATTAGCCAGAGAGTTGCTTTAACCATTTCCAAGATCTCCGGTCCTCCAGCCTGAGGGAATGAGGACAGATGCAGGAAATGGGACTCAGCAAGATTTTATCAAGAGCAATAAAGTTCTACTGGGGATGGAAGCTGCTGTTCCTGGGGTAAGAGTCACCCTGGATTCAAGCAGCTATTGATCATGGTTTGCTCCTTCCTCAGTTTTTTTGTGGAAAGTGACTACTTGATCTTTTATAGGTCTGCAGCCCTCAGTACACAATACAGTGCAGGGCTCTTGGAGCAGGCTCTCTGAGTATTATAAGAGGGTGGAACCATCCAAGTGACAGTGTTATCTCTGGCTGTTGTCAAAGCAGATTAGACAGATTATTTAATTAATAGTTAATTAATGTGAGGCATATGCAAAAGGTATCATATCTGTACCATATCTGAAAAAAAATGACTAAGTAATGTAAGGGCAGAAAGATTAGGTTTTAGCTTTCAACTTCAGAGAGAGATTCTGAATCTGAAATTTAGTCTGTTACAGTTTCCTAGGCAAGTTGAACAAAGACTGTGACCAAAGTAGAGAAACATAGGGATAACCAAGTCTGTTGTTGGACCTCCTGTGAAACTTTGCCCTCATCCCTCATGAATGACTGCTGAATATCCATGTATTTAAAACAAAGTAGGGTGTATTAACACTAATAGCATAAAATCATTATTAATTTTAATTGTGAGGGAGCTCTTTTCTATTATCTGGTCCAAATTTTCACTCAAAGGAGAGCTAACATTTTACATAACTTGATACTCATCGAACAGGCCAGCATCCTCCCTGCACTGTGTCTGGGAATAGCCTTGATTTGCCAGAGTGTTTTGTGAGGAAGATACAGTTTCTGTCAATATTATTCGATAGTGAAAAATTTCTCGGGAGAGAGCATGCAGAACAAACATTTGATGTCTGTGCTGTTAGCAGAGCTCCCTAGGGCTCAGGGGCACAGCAGAATTCCTGTGCTCCTACATAGTTCTCACAGGGCGCTGGAGATCTTTGGGGATGCTGCTGCATCCCCAGAGGTCAGATAATCCATGGGAAATAAATTCAGCATGCTTATGGACAATGCAAGTGTCCAAGTGCTTTAGCCATACCATCTCTAAAATACAAGGGTAATTGCAAAATCAGAGTGGGTCAGGTTGGAAGGGACTGCAGTGGGTCATCTGTTCCAACCTCCCTGCTTTACCAGGGTCATCCCAGAGCATTTGGCCTGGAATTGCATCCAAATGTTTCAAAATATCTGCCAGGAGGGAGACTCCTCGCCCTCTCTGGGCAACCTGTTCCATCGCTCGGTCACTGCACAGTGAATAAGTTCTTCCAAATATTCAGATGGAACTTCCTGTGCACCAGACACTGCCTCATGTCCTAGTGGTTGGCACCACAGAGCAAAGCCTGGCTTTATCCTCTTGGCATCCCCTCTTTGGATATTTGTATACATTAATAAGGTCCAATCCCAGCCATCTTCTCTCGAGGCTGAACAGGCCCAACTCCCCCAGCCTTTACCCATCAGAGAGATTCTCAAGTCCCCCAGTCATCCTTGTCACCCTCCACTGTATCCATTTCAGGAGCTCCACATCTCTTGTACTGAGGAGCCCAGAACTGCTCACAGTACTCCAGATGAATGGAGTACTCCAGATTTAGTTGTAAATGTTGAAATGAGAAGGGAACTGGAATCAGAGAAAATGAGGGAAGGGTCTTAAAGGTTTATCAAAATATATTCTGCATGATAAGTACTGCAGTATTGTCTTGACAGTCTCATTCAGTCTTTGCCACGGACTTCAGTCTGTGTCTGAGGAGAAAAAGGTCTCTATGACAGGCAGTTGGGTTAACCTAACACTTTTGTCTCTGTGTCTTCAAGCAACAGAAAGGAGATTGGACAGGTTTCCAGCCACTTCCCACTGTCAATAGTCGTTAAACCAAACCCTGCAAGTGTGATGTAATCAATACAGTGTTGAAAAAGAATTGATTAAGATGTTTCAAACACTCTGAGACTGAGGAGAACTCAAAATACTTCCATTCCCAGATGGAATCTGGAGACTTAATTAGTGGTTTCAGTCAAAGCAGGGATAGTCTGACCACAATAAACCGGACTATTAGAAAATCAGGTCAGTTTCAGACTCTTCCCTGCTAACATCCCAACTTCTGCTAGCTAAGCCAAGTCACTTGTCAGGCTGTGTGTAATATTATCTGTCAGCTTTTACAGAGTTTGTCATCTAGAGATGACAATAGAGGCAATAACTACATATAAACACCTTTGCAGTTTGACAAGATGGTTAGCAGGTGATTTTAATCCCGTGGGCCCTAAAGCCTAACCATTTGTCAAGTCTACTTATGGCACTGAAAGAAGGAATGGTAATATAACACTTAAAATTTTACTTACAGAACTATTCTTTTATGTTCTAAAGAAATGTTTAAAATATCATGAAGCAGATTAATTGTAGAAAAGACTGCTTTGTGTTACCTCTGAATTCCTGATGTCACTAAGAGTCTTTCTAGTAACATACAAAGAACAACAGTATGATTGTTTTTCATTAGTGAGAATAAATATGGATCCAAATAATCTCTGGCATGATCTTAAACATACATCTCATATACCTCTGTCAGCTTCAGCAAATATAACTAGATTGCTTTGAAAGGCATCCTCACAAGCAAGATGTGCTATATAAGATGTTGTGTAAATGGTTTACTTTGAGACTTTTCCAAAGCCTTCAGAAAGATCATTCTGCACTTAGGCCATGTGCTTGACAGTGTGTCTTTCATCTTACTAATAGGCACCACAAGGCCACATAAGGAGGGGGAAGTCCCTGGTGTGGACTATATTTTCATCACTGTTGAAGATTTTATGGAATTGGAGAAAAGTGGTGCTCTCCTAGAAAGCGGAACATATGAAGGTAAGCATGCTTTTACTGCTAAATTTGTATCATTTTTCCATTTTTCTAATTTGATGGAATTGCACTGGGATATCCTTTTACAAATGTATCATTGCTGCTGTTATCAGAAATTTGTGAAGAACCATATGGCCATTATGAAAATATTGTCATATGTAAAAGCTAAATGCAGATGGGTTCATTGTAATTTTAGCGTATTATAGTGTTTAAGAGAAACATGGTACTACATTGCATTTGCGGGACTGAAACACCAGTCCTTTACACCAAATACTTGAGGACATTTCCACAGAATTTCATCAAACAGCTGCTTTTCTAACATAGGACAAACACATTCTACAACAGAAACCAGGTATAAAGCTGAAACTTCCTTTGCATGTGGGATCCTGAAATTATCCATCTGCATCAGAAGTTGAAACCTCACTACTTAAGTAACAGAGGAAGAATTTGCTACATCATGTCTTATGGGCTTTGCAAAGTTATTGAAAAGAACTCATTAATTATGTAATATGGCAGAGGAATAGGCACTCTCCTAATGGCTGTATTAGAAATGCCTGTCTATGGGGCAAAGAGCCAGCATGACTCTGCTTCCCAGGAGAGCCAATGATTTATCTGATTTTAAACCTTTTCCAAAACACAGCTGCCCTGAAAATGAAACTATTAAGAAGTGGGCAGTTATATAGCAGGGTATTTTAATAAAACCATAATAATAATACACTATTTTAAACCAGATGTTTCTTGCAAATACACTAGTATTTAAAATAACTGTGTAATTGATAGTGGTTTTTTACTGCAATATTCAGAATTAGAGGGAATGCCCTTTATAGGAAAAATATGACCCATATATATGGGAATACCTGGGCAAGTAGAGCAGTTTTTCAGAAATCAGCCCCATATTTTCACCTTGTAGCAAAAAAAAGCAATGAAGACCTTTTTGTCCTTACTTTGTCCCTTCCAAGAAAAGCATCTGAAGATAAATAAGAAGCTATTCATCCTAAAAAAATCATTAGCTGTGTTATAAATAGCAGCAAAGAAGTTAATTTTTTCCCCACCTAATCAGCACCAAGTACCCATTGTCCAGTAAATAAATTTTCATTAAGAGTTATATCAATACAGAACTGGCAACAAAGATTTCCATTAAAGAAGGTCAAATAAATGAAAGTATGTCATTTTTCAGGTTTCTACCTTTTTCACCACTGTTTGACATGTAATGGTACAAGTTACCTAAACATTAATACAACACCACAATTTTACTTTTATCACTGGTTAATTTAATAACAAGCCTTTTTCAAAGTGTCTTTTTGTTACCTTAGGTGTTTGAAAGTAACATTAGAGGAGCTTAAGTAGAGCACAAGTCTGTCATTGCTTGACCATGTAATTTCATTAGTTTGCAGCAAGGTCGTAGAGATTGAACTGCTACATTAAATTAATTCACAGTGCTCCTCTGTCCCTCGAGGGATACCGAGATGTGTCTTTTAATACCAGCTACCAGAGCTGAGTGGACAGCAAGGTGAAATACTGGTTGAGGAAGTCTGCATGGCTCCTGGAACCAGCTGAAGACCCAGCTGGAGAGAGGCCCAAAGTCGTGACTGCGCAACGTCTGTCACGTCATTTGCTTATCACAGGTGACAAGTTCACTGAAGCCAAGAAATCAGAAACTAAACATGCAACTAACTAAACTTAACAGACCAATTCTGCCTAAATCCTGTCTTGGATTCCCAGGTTTTCTGATCACCAGATGCACATTCTGACAAAAAACAGATAATAATATATTATCCACCTATGCCTTATGGTAAAAAAATAGGTAATGAGAAATATATAAGTATTTTACAGATATTATTTCTCGTGTTCCTATGCAAAGTCTTTTGGACATGACCATACAAAGTTACTTTCCTGGTTAATTCTTGACTATGATGTTTTCTTTGGAGAAGAATTTTTTACTAATCATCCTGTCACAAGTTTTCCTGAGCACATTAGGGCTTCAATGGTTAGTTTACTGGTGAAAATTATACCAATCAGAGCAAAGAAATTATAGATTTCCCTCATAAGGAGATGATTTTAGAATTCTTGCATAGATCAAGCAGCTTATTTCAGCATATATACTTGGGGAGATTAATTTTTCTCTCCTTATCAACAGTGTTTATTAGATTTAAGAAACAAATCAGCCTTCTTTTTAATAGTTCTCACTGTTAATAGATTGGTTTGAATATATATGTATTTATTTCTTTTTTTTTTTTAGAAAATATTTACGTATTAAGCTGTTTCTCTGTAGAGTTCATTTCTACCAGAAAAATGTTTTAAAGGGATTTCTCATTTAGCTGAGATAAAAAACTCGGATTGTATGTGTTGTTTTTCATCACTTTTTGACTAGAAGGTTTGTTTCAGTCAATTTACCTTCTACTCTGTCAATTCCAAAGAGAATCAGGAACATCCAGGGAAGCCAGAGAAGCCAGAGGTCAAGTGCAAACTTACCTGACACTGAGTATTTGTATTGTTCATTGTAGTACCTGGTGTAGTACCTGGGAGGGAGATATTTTCTTATAGTAATGACAAAACCAGTAAAACAATCAGAAATGTTTTGTTCTATTGCAGTAAATAAGAGCTGTGAGTCCAGCTTGGACAGGATATAATCTAAAAGTGAAAGCAAATTATATTCTTAGAAAGGTAGAATTGTATNTTTTTTTTTAGTTTTAAAATAGATTTTTAAGTTTTAAATTCTTTGGAATTAAAAATAGGATACTCTGTAACCTCCTTACTGCTTTAGGCTTTGGATACACCTTGCTTTTGTGACGACTTTGAATGTCTGTAGTATTCCAAAGTGCTGTAGAAAAGCAATAGTATGTTCATGACAAAAACTCTACAAATCTCTTTTTTCAGCATTTTTGAGAATATGAAAATATTTCATTTCAGTAGGACTAAATGCATTATTATTTTGACCTTTTCTACTTATGTCTTTCTGAGCAACTGCTGGTAAGAAAGCTATCTTTATAGATATTATTTTAAGCATACATAATGTTACATAAACAGTTGCTATTTTTTGAAGCTTACCTGTGGCTAAGTTCCCTGCCAATCTAGGTAACATTATTCAATGTAGAACAAGAGAAAGAATCCGAGAGGCAGTTCAAGTCTCACTCAGATTAACAGTTGAAGTCACATTAACTTCAGTGACATTGTTGTTACTGAGTTTTGAATTTGTAATAAAATTACAAATTTTATTAGGCACATTTATCTAAAATTAAAAATTTATTATACATCTGCACCTTGCTATTTGAGGCAGGGCCTGTTTGCCTGCACATCAAACATTTATTTCTTTGTATAATAGCATAACCAAATCCTAAAGGTTTCACTTTGTTTGCTTTTCAGTAGAATTTCTATTTACTGTACTGATTAAAGGAATTCTGAATTGGCTCAAAATGATAACTTCATTATCCAGCAAACTTATTTAGATGACATAACCGTGGTTCTGTAACCAGAGAAGGAGGTGTTCAGAATGAAGCCACTGCCATGTGGACTCATGTAACACAGGAAGACATACCCCAGCAAAATAACCCACATTCCTTCCCTTATTTCTGGGATGAAAATCAAAGATGGTCCTTGAATTGACACAATGTATCAATCTATAATATGCAGAATAGCAAAATCTGTGATGAGCAGACCAATTGTGTGTGTATGTGTGTGTACAGGCTTTTACAACTTCTCTGGTAGGAGGTTTGGCTCAGCACACTGTCATCTCTCCGATTTGTCAGAACTTGCATGGAGGCTTCATGGATCACTGATATCAAACGTTGCTCCCATCTCCTTATTTGATCAGAAAAATTCTTAGCCAGTGCAGCGTATCAGTAGAATTAAAATGTACTTGAACTGTATATTGCTTAAGAATGTCAGCACTCATTAAATGTAACAGCTTCAATATTTCCAAAACCCAGATATATTAAGGCACATGATTGAAGGTTATAGTAGGACATCATTATGAAGTGTTAAGAATGTAAGAGTTTAAGTGCAATGCATAGTATGGGTAGAATTGCCTCTTAAATGTGACATATGTAGTGGCAGTACCAGAAATATGGTTTTTGGCAATCCATAAAGATGGAAATATATTTCAAATACATTAAAGCAAGAGGTATTTTAGCAATGTAGAGCTCTACAACAAATGAAAACATGAAAAAGCCTATTCATAACTATTAGATGTGGCAAAAATAAGAACATAAACTAATTCGACCAGTACACTTACCAATAATGCACTAAGTAGAATTATTTTTTCTGTCAAATCTTTGTTTTCCTCAGAAAATCTCCATAATGGTTATTCTGTAAAACACATCTTATTTGCTTTTAATATAATAGTCCTTAATTTATTCCATGAAAAGCAATGATTTTAGTTATTGTCAAATTAGTAATTTTGTCCAAAATCCACTTTTTAATATTTGTTTGATTGTTTGTAATTGTCTCAAATTCATTCAATTGTCAAAATTCCAAGATCACTGAAACTATTTAACCACTTACATGATTGTGGACTTTCTTTGGCCCCACTGAACTCAGTGGTAACTTTCCAGCTAGATTAAATGAAAACAGAATTTCACCCCTGTTTTATTTCACTGATGGAGTATTATTTGGCAGAAGAGTGAGAATTAGCTGGGATTTCCCTAACATTCCAGAAATCTGTAATTATTAAGTTTTTAAAAACAGGTTGAATTCATCCCATGGGTGAAACCTTAGTTTTGTATTACTTGATTATTCAAGGACAAAACTTCCAGTTGTTGTAGGCACAGTTTTAAGGGGTCAGTGTTATAATGAGCTCTGCTGGGGAAGAAGAAGTGGGTCACAGCCAAAGTCTTACCTGTGACTCTTCCAACAACTGGCACATAAGCAACAGTGGGAGGTGCTCTGATTGCATTCACCTGGAGACAGTTCCCATACTGTCTCCTTAAGAAGACATTAAGTTTTACATGGGCTCCCATTTCTTCTCTCAAGCCAAATTTAGCCTAAATGATCGAAACCCTTCTGTTCAGCTAATGCATTTTCAATTAACATTTCATTTTAATATCTGTAAATTTTAAAAATGAGTTAAGGACTGTTCCATGTAGGCAATGGAGATTTTAATTACTGCTTTGTGGTGATAATGGTTTTATAAAGTGCTGGTGTTTGATTCCAGTAGTTTTGATTCCATTCTTCCTTGTAAAAATTGTAAGGTATTCAAAATTCCACCCACTTACTGTATGCAGTGTTCCCTTGTGTGCAGGATATCCTGAGCACTCCACAGCAGATGGATACAAAGGAAATTAATCAACATAAAGATAATAAAATGCTAGCCTCCTAAGACCTAAGCACAGTAGTTAATGAAATATTCTGATTTAAAATGGAAAACAAAGCATTCATGAGGATAGATGCATAGAGATAAAAATAGTAGTCCTTCAAAAGCCATGTCTTTTAATGGCAGAAAATGTTTTCAAGGACATAGAACAATAAGAAGAGATACTTGATATTAAAAATCATATTCCTGTTGAAAGTGCCTCTTGAGGAGAGAGATGTCATATTAATATGATGTCAGCATTTCACCCCCATATTCACAGTACATGTAACTGTGGATATTTCAACATTTAGGTCAACAAATAGAAGAAATCTTAGATACAGTCAGTGACTTCTTGATCTGATTGGGTTCTTGCACCTGTTCTTTATTGTTAAGATTTTATGGGCTTTGTTGTGTTTCCTCTCTTACTCTTACGGCAGAGGCAGGAGTTGGATTTCATCAATAAATATGAAATGCAAAGAATGTAAATTGTCAGAAGCTCAAAAATGTAATGGCAGCGTATATATCAATATGTATGATATTTTTAAATTCATTCTAGTCATAAAACATCACATTTACTTCCTTTTTTAATTTTGTGTTTTGCCATTTTCTCAGGGAAGTGATAAGGAAGGAATCAAAACTGAATACATATGATTTCTTTTTCATATGAAAAACAACTGCTTTTAAAAATTATATTTTTGCATTGTAAAAGGTGACTTTCATAATTTCTACAGTGCCTTTTTAAACTCTGAGAGGTGGGAGTAGTGCTGTAGAATGTATATTTTGTATCTGTCCTGAGGCTGCATAAATGCTCATTATTTTGATAATTGATGTTCCTGGAGTGTGGTTAGCAACAAGGTTTGTGGTTAGAAGGACCTGCCCTGTGTGGGTGCACGGCAGGTCATCATCCTCCACAGCTCTGGTGACACTGCTGGGAAGCTGACAGATACCTGAGGCTGCAGATCATGTCAATAGACAAATATTACTATTTCATAAAAATCTAAGAAATGGTCCGTTTTGATCTACTGCAAGGATGCAACCAGTAAGAAAAGATAACATCCAGACGTACACCATAATGTAGCATTAAAAAATGTCACCCGGGGGCTACGTGTGTCACTAGAGTTCAAGCCCATTCCTACAGGCATCCAGGAAATAGAAGCTTAAGGACTATGGTTTTATGCATGAAATCAGATAGGGCTTTGTTGGGTAATGATTGAGAAGCTCAGAGAGTTTAAAATGTGTGAACCCAATGGATGAATAAAGATAATTCAAAGTTGGGCAAGTAAGTAACCAGGGCTAATGTGATGAAGCTAGAAAATATGAACATTTCAATTTAATATTGTGGGGAAAAAAATTCTCATACTGATGTGTTTAAAAACCTAAAATAACCTCCAGAGGTATAGATACAAGTTTCATCTCTTGGAAATTTTAAAAGTAGTTATTAGTAGAAATATTCCTGCACTAGTAGAAGGATTAATTAAAGGCTGTAGTACAGTATTGTATGCTTCAGTACAGTGTATATTAATGGTGTCTGTGTGACACATAAGGTTTTGATTGTGGGTTTTTTTTATAAAACAGTTAACAACCAGTTCATATTTGCATTCCGGTTACATTTCTAAGTGAATTTTGCCTGCTGTACATATTGTGTAGCTTTAGTTTAAGTGCAAACAGTGTTAGAAAGAAGACATCAAACTATACAGCCTCACCTACCAGGCTATCACACTGATAAGCCACATGTACCTGTAAGTATTACAAAAGATGTGAAAGAATTTAACATTCAACTTGAAAATCATCATGATGTGCTCTGTGGAAATGTTTAGCTACATTGCTCAGTTACAGAGATCTGCATTTTTCAGTACAATACTGGAAAGACACAATATTTGTTATATCCAGTTTACATGTATTTCTCATGTGATTATGTTTTTGTGAAGCTGCTCTAGATTTTATATCCTCTCAGATACTACACATTCATATTTGTGGTATTCCTCAATATTAAGCTTCATATCACCTTCCTGTATCAAATAGTATTCTGCTAAATACCATAAACTGTAGTCCAAAAGGTGTTTGGGACATTCTTCTGAAAACAAATGGAGAAAATCCCCTTTCTGTTTCTCCCAATCTCAAAATTTTCCAAAATATTGAAGCTGTAATATTTTCTAAACTCAAGGTATACTGAAGCTTCCTCAGTACCTTTCTATTAACATCTTTCTATGAATCAAAAGATTATGTTTTTTTCTGAGTATGTTCCCTAAATCCTTCTTGCCTTTTAGCAGACTAGTAAGTCTCTTCTCAGGCTTTGCTGTCTTGATCACATCTTCTCAAACATGGTAGAGAATGGTCCCAAACAACCACAAGCCAGCTTCCTGGCATTTTCAGATGCATCCCATCCAGTCCTGTGGACTCGCACATGTCTGCACGTTGGCTGACCTAATTAGTACCTAATTTGATCCTTCTGTACCATGGTAGTACCTGTCTCTGCCATCCTTTGATCCTAAGCAAAGTTCCAAATGGCCTGGGACTTCGCCAGTAAAGGCCGAGGAAATGAAGATATTGAGTCCTCCACACTTCCCTACCACAGATTATCCTTTCCTACCCTCTCCATCTCCTGGTCACCTCTCACACTGTCCCACGCTCTCCCCGGTCTTCCTTTAGTTGCTGCTGTGGCTGTAGAAACCTCTCCTGCTGCTCTTAATGTGCTTCAGAAATCCCAACTCCACCTTTTCTTTGGCCTTCCGAATTCTGCCCTCTGTATCCAGGAAACAGTTCTCTATTTCTCCTTGTTTGTCTGTCCATGTTTCTGCCTTCCTGACACACCTGCAGTGAGGAGCTTCTTGGGAGCAAAACTGACCCTGAAAGTCTTCCCTTGTTTGCACAATGTTCTATAAAATCAGTATAAGGCCTCTCTATACTACCAAGAACTGCAGTTTCTGTATTTCTATTCTTTTAGCAGAAATTGCTTTGCAGCAAGACACAAAAAATTCCATTTTATGGCCTTGGAAGGAATTGTGGTGTTTTTTGGTTTTTTTTAATCTCACTTTGATTACTCTATTTCAATAGCAAGGTACTGTAAGATTTTGCAGTCCTGCATGCAACCTGGCCGTGGTTGCTATGGTGGACTCCAGACAGGTGAAAAAAAGTGTGCATCTTTCTGCCTGCTGGCATAAAATAAGACAGGAAGCATCCTGTCAGGATGACCTTAAAAGAATGAAGGACTTTGAAAGAAGTAGGTTGTGCCAAGTGTGAAATAATGCAGTATGAGTGTGGGAAGAAGGCCTGGATTTGTATGGTTAATTGAAAAGAAGGATTCAGCTACTGATACAGCTTTTTCTGCAATAGAGTTACATTACTTCCCAAGTGAGCTAATTAAAGCAAGATAAAAGACTAAAAATCCACAAGCATTAAAAGAAGTGTTTGTGTTTCAAAGCAAGGAGTTTCTGATTAAAAACAAAACAAAACAAAAAAACCCTGAAGATATTAAAAACAAATGAACAAAACCTTTCAAGTGCAGGGAAATCTGTATTTTTGGTTTAAACTGCTTTCAAAAAAATGGCTCTATGCTTTACCTTGTGTAAATGAAAGCATAAATAGAACTACAGGGGGTTTTAGCCAATAGAAGGTTCTCCTTGTATTTCCAAAAAAAAATAGTGGAGAAGCAATCAGAAATCAAGGTCAAATATGGTGCTAGAGAATTAAATATAAAGCACAGGTGATGACCTACATTTACAGTTATTTTATTTTATGTATAGGGAAAAAAAATAGTCAAGAATATTGAATAAGTTTTAAAAGATACTACCAATGCAGCAGAAAAGTATGCCTGCATAAGGAAAGTTCACCAGCACTCAAAGTGATGCAGGAGAGGTGCCACAGTCTGCAAAATGAGTGGCTCTTCAGAGATTTGTTTTTCTAGACTCATTTAAGGGTAAGTTGGATCTGCTTCAGTCATCACCAGGAAGAGATGGGATTCAAGATAGCCACGACCAGTGCAGGTGGTTTAGAGCATCCTCAAAGCTGCTGAAGATCAGAGGAATGCAAAGACAAAAATGTTTATTTGATCTAAGTTCATCACCAAATTATGTTGCATACTCTCTGTCAATGAATTCAGGACTATGGGAGAAAAAAAATCTAGAGTTTTAAAAAAAACGACTTGAAGGCCTTCTGAATTGCATAACAACGTGCCTGATAAGAATACTGAACTTTCAAATTGGTGACCAGGAATCAAATACTTTTACTGTCCATGGGGTTTTCCACAGACATTGAGGTCGATTGCAGGGAAATGATACTGTTCTTCTTCCTTCATGTTTTGGGCATATGAATGCTCTTCCCTAATGAGGTTTTAGGAGCTTTAGATGAAAAAATTGTTACCATTTGTATTTATGTGGCATCAGAGAACTCTAGGCATAGACTTGAAACCATTGCCTAGGTACTGCAGAGGCAGAGAAAAAATATAGAAAGCCCTTTCTTTTGTGAATTTATGAATATATTGTAACATGAAGGACAATAGATGAAAGCAGTCAGTAGGGAAACCAGCTGAATGCCAAGCAGTGGATGTCCATGGACCTGTGCTTTGACTGCTGTCACAGCTGTACATTGGAACATTAGAGATTAAAGAAGTGAGCAAGAGGTAAATAGATGTAGGCAGCAGTACTAATTACAAGAGGACTGGAAGCAGTCCTGTTATGCCACAGGTGTAACCAATAAGGACAAGCCCTAATAAAGAGGGGGTTGACTAAGCCTGAGTCAGTCTGAGTCTGCTGGGTGTGCTAAGGTGGGACAGCGGTGGCTGGGAGGGGAACAGAAAAAGGTAAGATGTTGAACAAGGGACAGACAGGGTCAGGTGGTCATGTGAGGAACAGAAAGGAGTTAGCTAGTCATGCAGAAAGAAAAGGCTATGTGATACTGCTTGGGTGAAGTTTAGTCATCTGTAGGCTGAGTGATGCTGCTTGTAGAAGAAAACAGAAGGCCCAGAGGAGCTGCCTGAACAAAGTTTAGTTCTCTGAAAAGTAGTGTATCTGTCTCAACTGCGACATATGCAACTGGTGGTTGTGGGCAACCATGACAGATACAGGTATTGAAGAGGCAGTGGGCACAAACAGAAATGCATGTTCTGTCTGAATATCATAAAATGCTTTTTACTGTTAAAATATCCAAGTGTTGGCACAGGTTGCCCAAGGAGGTTGTGAAGTTTTTATCTCTGGAGATGTTCAAAAGCCTGGGCACCCTGCTCCAAGTGACCCTGCTGAAGCAGTGAGGTTGGACAAAATGGGCTCTGCAAGTCCCTTCCAGCTTCATCTGCCTGAAGTTGGTGACATCATAATGCGACTATAAATAATTATTCCTGCGGGCACATTAGGAACAGCAGGAGAGACAAAGATTTTGTAAGAGTGGGTGCTAACAAGAATGGAAAAGGTAAAGCAAATTCTGAGTTGAGTAAGGAGTTTTGCAAGTGGAAAAATAACATTGGTATGGAAAATAAGTGAGGAAGGGAAAGAGATGGGTGCCGTGATGAGTAAAAGGCTGCTGGAAAATTAGTCAAAAGTGGCAAAGTGTTTAAAAGGTAGGTAAATATGGTGAAGATTTAATGGCTTTTGCAGCAGGGAGTCTAGTGCTCTCACTGAGGAGCTCAGAGGACGATCCCACCACTGGGAGGGTCTGGAACTGGTGTAGCTCACAGCTGCTTTCTTGCTCAATTTAATACGAACTATGTTATATTAGTTTAATAACCACTTGTTAAAATGAGAGCAGCTGAATGATTTCATTGCTTAAAGCTTCACTAGGAAAGTTAATTCACAAGTGAAAAAATCTTAAAGCATAGGTTCTGCCACAAACAATATTATTGTCAATGTTTTTAACACATTCTGTTAAAGAGAATTATATTCAGTGTGGTTCATAGTAACTCCAAAGGATTTATCCAAAGCAAGTTGATTTGCTATATCCTACTACTTTAGGCTGTATGCTATATTCCATTAATAACCTTTTATGATTAGGCTTTAAAAGGCTTTTACACATAGCAAAGGAAGAATGTGCAAGTCTTTCCCCCTCGCTTGTGCCAGGCCTGTTGGAGACTGCACAGCAGAGGGCCCATGCTCTGGACAGATCCTGTACTATCACTGTTCTGAGGAGTGTTTCATTTGCTATGGATAGACTGTGTGACAAGGGAAAGAGCATCCTCCTCACTAAGCTGGCACTTGGGATATGTCAGACATACATTTTTCTTTATGAGTTAGACTTACCCAAAAGCCGTTGGTTGTTATAACTTCATAATTGAGAGTCTTTTGAGAAAAATTCTGTCTCACATCCCTGTGGAGATTTTGGTTGCAGGTATTTGTGTTGTTAATCCCTAGCACATGTTTTGTTGTCATATTGTTCCCAGTTGTGTTTGGAAACTAGTCTGCTGAGCATAAAAATTCCACAGCTAAAAGAAATAGAAAGAAAATCTTCTGCAGGCCATTGAAACTGTTATTATGTTTGGAAAACCTCTACCTCTCTGTCTGAGACAGGATAAAAATCTCGTGATCGATGAAAATTGAAATTAAAACTCTGACTCAGCTGTAAAAAATGTGAAAGAAGACAGATGGTATGAAGATGTGCATGATTATATGCTCAGTGGCAAAATTTAGCTGGAAAGAGAAAGGAAGGAAATCCAAGTGATAGAAATGAAGGAGCTGCCCCTACAGCACTATTTAAAAATTTCCGTTCATAATCTTACCTGGCAGTGCCTTTATAGTATCAGCTCCCAGCCTTTGGTGTCTCATTGTAACCCTCACATTAAGGGGTTATCATCAATGCTAGAGTTGATTGTTCTGCCTAAAGGAATAACCTTGAGACAAAGGAAAGTATGCTTGGTTGATTAGAGTTAAGCAAAAGTTTGTTTTGCCACCCATAAGAGAGGTGGTTCTTTTGCCTTTTCCTTACTGGGATTGTACTGGAGGGTGAGGTAGAAACGAGTAACAGGAACACAGTCAACAGAAGGTGCTTTGTGAGGAGGCTGAGCTGACCATGGCATGATAACCCCCTTGCCTCACTTCTAATACAAGCTCAGATAAAAATATTTTTAGGGATGGTAAGGTGAAAATTTGGTAGTATCTTCCATGTTGAGGCTTAGGTTCAACTGGAGCAGAGCCTGCATCTGTGACCTTCTGGACTTTAAGCAATCTTTACCTAAATTCTGTGTGCTTTTTTTAGTTTTATAAGTTATGAGTAATTTCCTGCATCTTAAACTATTTTTGACCTTTGGTACTACTGCTTTTGTCAGTGAAAGTTATGGGGAGAGGTGGGGGGAGAAAATCATTCTAAGCAAAATATTAAAAAATCATGTCTTTTCCTGAGAAAATCAGTCTTTTTTTTTTAAATATCGTCATTTCTCATCATTGTATGTATATAGTGTGTTCAGAGTGTTTATCTTAATGCTACGTGGTTTGTACAGAGCCTAATTTTTGCATATGTCTTCAAATGGTGAAACAGCTAATATGAACTCAAGAGGGTGTTTTTTGGTGTGTGGCAATCCAATTAGATAAGCAAGATTTGGGAAGAAACATGCGTCATATAGACAGTAAATTTTTGAGACAGGTTTTTTTCCCCCATAGAAATGCATTGTCCTGTCAAAAATGCTGTTAATATATAGAAAAAGTAGGGCAGGGAGGGGGAGAAGAGGGAAGGGGGTTTTGTTGCTTGAATGACAGGCTGCAGATTCCACTGTTTCCAGCACTGTCATAACTTTTCAGCTTATAAGTATAATCTTTATTTGTAAAAAAAGGGTTAGGCAAAACATAGTGATATATTTTATAGTAGTGTCCATGCAGTGGACCTGCAGTTTCCAAAAAATTACTTTGCTGCTTTATCTCAGTCTTTCCATTCATCACTCCAAAGATGCTCAGAAATATATTGGTTTGCAAGATAACATTTACTTTCAGAAATGACATTCCAAATAAGTCATGAAGGCAGAAGGTAAAACAAATCAGCTACTTCCAATATCTTCTCTGTATTTTTTAATTAGATACTGAAGAAATTATTCACAGCACCTCTACTTTACCAACCACAAATTTTGCATGATACATGTCATGAAGACATACAGTGTTCGGATAAAAATAAATATTGAATATCCTTCTTTCATTTCATTCTGTATATTTTCATTGTATGAATGGGTCAGGAATTCACCAGGAAACACTGCATGTGACTGAGAGGTAACTAAGGGTTATTTGCATATTTATGTAACTTAGTCTTTAACTTTAGTGCTCCTAATCATCCCCTAGAGGCATTCAATTCTCTTCATTCTCTGTGTTGAGAATTTCAGTGCTTAACTTTGGGTGCACTAAATTACAGGGCACTTGCTGAAGGAGTTAAGTAGATGAGGTGAACGCTCCCATACAGCTGGAGACCTGTTTTAAGATCCCAGAAGAGAACAGGGACTGTATTCCAGAGCTGATGATCAAAGAGAGGACAGGAAAACACATCAGAATTTCAGTCTGTTGGGTACAGATAGAGAGATGAGCTACCATTTCCATCAATAGCCCTGACGAGCATAAATTCAGAGGAAGTCAGTTCAGACATTCCCTAGGATTGCAAAAGAAGCCTGACAGGTGGAGGTCAGGTTCCAGGTGTACTCATATCAGTAAACCTGATATTACTCAGTGCCACCCATTTTGGCACTACAGCAGCTATTTGAGATCTGACACACAGACTGCCACAGTCTGTCTGCTCTTGTCTGGCTCACACTAATGGTCACCCTCAGGATCACAGGCTCACAGAAATGCTTAGGCTGGAAGGTGCCTCTTCAGGTCGTCTAGTGACCATCTTTGTGAATGAAGAGGGGGCAACAAATGTTTCTTACCCGGGCTTTAACAAGACTTTTGACACTGTTTCCAACAGCACTCTCATGGACAAGCTGGTAAAATATGGACAAGAGAGCAGGATGATGGATTGAGGACTGGCTGTACAGCCAGGTCCAGAGGGTGGAGATCAGTGGTACAGAGTCAGGTTGGAGGAAAGACACTGCTGGTGTTGTGCCAGGGATTGATCCTGGGGCCAATACTCTTCCTCAAACATCTTCATTAATGATCCAGAAAATGGGACAATGTACCCTCTGCAAGTTTGTAGATGATACAAAACTGGGAGTGACTGATATAAACACAATTGTGTTACCATTCAAATGGACCTGAACAGGCTGGAGAATTTGGCTGAGAGTAAACTCATGAAGTTCAGCAAAACTAAGAAGAATAACCAATGTATCAGTACATTATCCCCAGGCAGAGTTCCAGGCAATCCTGGAACACCTCACCTTCCCAGCCTGTCTTGCCAAAAGAGTGTGCACCCAGCCATTTCAGAAATTTAGTTGCTATTGCATCATGTCTCTGTTAGCTCAATGAATGTAACTGCATGCGGGTTTCTGATTTCTCCTGATTCCTGTGATTCCTGATGTGGATTGGTTTGCCCATGCCATATCCATTATTGTCAAGCGTTTCAAAGAGGCACCTAGCCCTGCTCATTCACCAGAACAGTCTCAAGATCACTTCACAGGCACCTTCTTTATGGACCTATGCTTAAAGTGATTCCCCTTCATCATTGGTTTTGTTGATTCCTATGTCACTTCTCTTCCCATCTCCCCTGGCTCTTGCCTTGCCTATTCCATCCTCAACTTGCTCACTTGCTTTTTGAGGATCTCCACCTGTCCTGTAATTTCAAGTTTAAAGCTCTCAAGTTTGGTCATCTTTGACACACACTGTGTGCTTCTGGCCGCATGGTTGGACACAAGAAACTCCTTCCCCATTCTGCATCGTCCTGTTCTTTCCAAGAAAGAGATTCCAGACTTCTGCTGTTGTAAACTTATCAAGCTGTATGTCAAAAGCACAGAATGCCTTGTTCTTATTTCAAATTAAAATATTGCTCTAGAAATTATTCCTCTCCTACTTAGAAAATTATCTCTAATTTCTGAATGTTGTTCCTGGTAAGCCAACATCATTCACTTTTATGTCAGTTCTGGATTTTCTTTACATGACTCTTTGCTTTGGTAGCTGATCAATGGTCTAAACATAATGGCCCTTTTCATTTTTGATATGTCCTTTAATGTGACTGATAACCAGCATAGTTCCCATGTGGGACTGGAAGATATTACATATGACCTGTAAGTATTGCACTCTTCCATAATAGTTTCTAGAGGCTACATAGGACAGACTGCCATATGTGGAATGGCATTAAAAATTAAGTTTAAGTACCAGTTAATTTTCATTTTACATCACCCCTTACAAATGTAGAATCTTTGTGT
This sequence comes from Bombycilla garrulus, assembly GCA_013400315.1. NCBI lineage: Eukaryota > Metazoa > Chordata > Aves > Passeriformes > Bombycillidae > Bombycilla > Bombycilla garrulus. The sequence goes on along the minus strand of VXBU01013692.1, from coordinate 650,777 downwards.
TCCACCTCATTCTCATTCTGCTAAGCTGAATGAACTCATGTTGGTTTAGTCACCTCCTATGCTAGGGTACACATAAAACTCAAATGGAAGAGAGATCAGGTTCCTGTTTTTCAACTGAAAGGTGTGTTTTAAAGGCCTGTATAATTTCAAGGTCAGAATAATAGACCACTGTGTACTTGGATATTTTTCCCTGTTTATATTGATATTTTATTTGCTTTTTTCAAACATAAGATTTGATATATACATTTAATGTCCTCACTGCCACTCCAAGAGGTCAGGTATGGGTTTCTGCAGTGGAAGTTACCTGTTTTGAGAACACTGAACTTTTATTTGCTCTTCTGCTTTCTCCCACATATTCTGCAGTGTATAATCACAGATATGTTAATTCCTTTTCAATCATGGAAAGTAACTGTAAATAATATTAAATAGGAGAGTGAAGTGAATTTCAATATCAGAAGTGGGTTAAGAATCAATTACTCTTTTTTTTCTCTGCGTTCTTTTCCTGTAAATTCCCCCAAAGCTGAAGGCTAAAACTTCTCCTTTCTCTGTTAACCCATGGCAGCTAGAATTGGGAAGAAAAAAACCCAAAAACAAACGAGGTATTCAGTTCTCTGAAATACATGCTGAAAAACTCATGGGAGCAAATTTGGAATGTCTTGCTGCTCAGACATGAATGTTTTCTTATCAGCACTGTTGTCTTTTCTGCTGCTACCATTTTTGCCTTCCCTTTCTTAAGAAGTGTCTGAAAAGGTAGATATTTCAAGCAGTAGGAGTCCAAAAATAAATGCTCTAACCATAATCATCCCAGGTATAACTAAATCTTGTTTATGTATTTGATTACCCCTGGCTGGCTCACCTTCTGGCAAGGAAAATTTGTCATTTCAGTAGGGGGGAGAGGTGGAATGTTTTAAAATAACTTCCTAAATAATAGCACAAACCAGAACTAGTCGTTAGATTTACCTCTCAGATGTCTGAATATTTATGATAATTTTTATGGTTTTCATTTGTAATCAGTCACTTGAGGAAACGAATACAGAGTGCTGAGTGCTACAGAGAATGCTATTTTTTCCCATTTTTCTCCATATGAACAGACTAAAATTAAATGGAATGAAAGAAAGGAGAGCTGGTTAAGTCTTGTCAGGTCATTGAGGTTGTCTGCCTGTTAACGAAGCTCTGTTGCCTGAGGTATATGCAGGTGCTCTGTTTTGGCCTAATTTTCAATGACTCATATGGTGAAGCTCCTTGCACCACCTCCCTTGGGAGACAGCTCTGTGATCTGACATCCTAATGGGGAGAAAAATGCTTCCTGATACATGGTTGAGGTTTTATTGTGCAAGACTGTAATCCACTGTTCCTATTTGTATCCACCAAGGAGTTTCAAAATCATTTATCTTTGTACTCTGGATTTGACCCTCCTAACAGAGGTAATGATCATATTTCCCCTCAGACTTTTCCCACACTGTATTCTGACTTGTAATTAGTTCAGTCTAACTAAACTATTCCTAAATACTGACTAAGTATTCCTAGAACCATTCCATATAGTCTGATACTATTCTTTCATGTTATTTTTTTTTCACACTTCTTTTTTGGCACTGAAATGCTTCAAATTCTGGATCCTAGGTGTAAGTTATCAACATGTCACTTCACTGCAGCTCCTCCAGTCAGTGTTCACTGTTGTTTCTCCACCAGCTTCACTGCTTTAACACTCTCCTCAGCAGCACTTGGATGGGTTTGGCATGTGTAACCTGGGACCTGATCACAGAGCATCAGCTGAAAGTGGAAGTCTGAAAGAAATCAGTATTTACAGATTAAATTAGAGGGAGTAAGGTGGTACTAAAATTAAATATCCTTTAGTAGTGATGGGAAATTGCAGGGCATTAGCCTGGAGGAGACTAAAATTTGAGGTAACACAGGTTTATGCATAATGACTGGAAGCTAGGTATATATTAAAAGGGGTAATAATGTGAAATCTGGGCAGTCCTTATTACAGCAAAAAGTATTTTTTTCAGAGAAAAATGCACAGAAAGTGTCTATTCTTTAGTTCAGTAGAATTGGTTTAGAAAAACCTCATGTTCTGTGGTACAGAGGAATATCAAATTAATGGTGCTCTGGTCCCTGTGGCCTCTTCACCCAGGCCTGCTACTTAGAGGAATGGGGTTGTGCAGCAAGATTTCCAGTCCTTCCTTCAAACAGGCTGAGGAAAAAACTCCCTGCCTTAGAGGCAGCCTGGAAGCCTCATGCTTTCCACTAGGACCTCCTTGTTCCTCTAGCAAGGCTTGGGTACCAGCTATCATTACTTATTAATATTTTGCTTTATGCCAGAAATTTTCCCCTGATACATCGCATTTGCAAGTCAGATCGAGCACAGCATATGTCCTTTCTCTCGTAGCTAGAATTAGTTCATTTTGTCCTTCACTGATGAGTTTTTTCCTGAATGCCTTCACTGACTTGTGGCTCTTTCCCAGACATGTTATTGTTCTTCATTTCATGGCAGCAAATTTGAGTTGTTCCTGAAAGAGCTTTGTCTTTTTGTTAGTCCCTCTGGGATGATGCTTGCTGCTGCCCGGTACCTGTTTGCAACTTTCAAGCTTCCCCAGCATTATTTGGATTCAAGCGTTTCAGTGGTGCTTTATGGAGAACAATAGGGAACTTAAATCCCAAAATAATTTATTTCTCAATAGTTAATTTGTTTGCTTTCATGGAAACTGTTCCACAATAAATGCAGTCAAATTCTCATCATCATCTTCACCAAATATTCCAGTGTTCATCAGGTCATTGATTATTTCATAGTTTCTAATAAGACAGGTATTTATTTCTTGCACTTAATTTTTGTAATTTCTAGACTCTGCATTTTCTATCTGTTCTGGTCCTTTTGTGGTATATTATGTAATGCTATCCTTTCCTCTGGGAGACTTACAAGTCTTTTTGAAGATCTGTGTTCAAGATGTATTTTTACACAACAGACACATTTCCTGAATGGTCCCTCATGAACTCTGAGTAAATAACTGAAAATGAGTATCTTTCACCTATAATTGGAAATCAAGGATGGCAATTGCATTGAACTGTAACAGCAATAAGTTCAGAAAAATAGACATCCACGAGGCTGCGATAATATTGCTTCTGAAGCACAACAGTAACATTAGATTTCAAACATACGTGTGAAAAGGGAACTACATCTGATTACTTTGTCTCCTGATAGACAAAGATATCTATTTAGGTACCAGGTAAATCAAAATTACCTTAGTATGAAAGCATCCTTCTGTTTTCTCCCCAAGCAATAATTTTTTTTTTAAGCTAAAATGACATCAGTAGAATGAAAGACAAATTAGGCAGTAACAAAAGACAGAAAGGAAGACATATAGACATAATGTGGAAGGTTTCTGAAAGGTCTAGTGGGGACTTTCAATATTACAAATATCATCATCTAAAAAAGACAAGATAAAAAGTACTAATCTCAAGACGATTCTGAGATACATACAATACCTCTGGAAATTCCAGGAATGCGATTAAAACTTTGTTTGCATATGAGGTAAAATCTTCCTATCAGTAATCATAATTACTATATAACGTTATATTAATTAATTTATCCAGTAAAAGAATTAAAACTTGAATAGTGTTAATTGCTAGTTGAATTAAAGAATTCTTGCACTAAGACATATTTGCTGATATATTCACATCAGTAAAACATTCTTGAGAAAATGTGCCTTATGTTTGCAAGTGAGGTTTTGTGAGGACAGAACTCCCACTGGTTCCATGAATAAGATAAACTATCCCAACAAGAGGCATTCTTTACTAGTATAAATATGTCCACTCTAAGGCTTTTGCAAAGGCAGTCGTGTTAGTTGAGGAGGCTGTGAGGGATATTTTTTCACACTTACGATAAAATTACTGTGACAAAAATTCTGATTTGTCCTCAGTCATTTCAGAATTAAGGAAAAAATTTGGAAGTCGACATGATCCCATGTCTGTTCTAAGGAGAGCATAGAGGCATCTCTGATGTTTGGATAATTAGAAAGAATAGAGTACAACATCTAAAGCTAGAAAAATTTTGTTTAGCCTTTCATAATTTCAATGTCACCAGTCTCAATTAAGTGGTTTAAGTACTGGCTAATTAAAAAGCCTTTTTATTAAATGACATATTTTATAAAGCAGCAAAGGAAATAATTTGTGATAGTGAAGACAACTGGATCACTGAGTGGGCAAGTGGGAGTTGGTCCTCAGGAGACTTACAGTCTCTCTCAGGTGATTCATGTTCCAAGTTTCATGTTTGACTTGTAAGGTGTAGTTGCATCACCAGTATAATTGTGTTTCCCAGTTATGTCTCTTACTGTCTTAATACTGGGGTAAAGTTGTCACACATCATTTAGCCAATGCATTCTATAAAAAAAAGAAATTGCAAATCATCCTGAAGCAATTTAACTTTTTTGCTATAAATGTTTAAAATATTAATTCCAAACTAAATACTTACATTTTTTATGTTGCTCTATGCTTAAGATGCACATTCCAAGAAGGAATGGATTGAGTGTTTAGAAATTAGATCATGGGATATATATTTGGTGAACGTACCGTGACAATATAAAAGTAAATTTTGTAACCATGAGATAGCTGATTTTGAGAAATATACCTGAATGCAGTCTATATGAAATAATGTGAAAAATATAGGACTAGGAATGTCTTATTGCCAATAGGCAGTCATAGGGCTAAGAAGGTAGTAAAGCATGAAAATTATATGATAGATTTGGACATTTAGGGTTGGGTTTTAGAAGCCTTTGTTTTCTTATCTTAAAGTTGTTCATAAATCACCATGCTATCCAAATATAAAGTTAGAATATACTCCTCCAGGTCAGTTGATGAAGCTGGAAAAGCCAAAATCTAAAGATCCTGATTTGTGTTCCATTGTCAGGTAAAATTATGTTTTCACTTTTGGTTCTCAAAAATGATCCTAATGCATATTATTTAGTCTGTGGGTTTGAGATGAGTGGTGTTAAGAAATGAAAATGCAGTAAATAATATGACACCTCTTTCAATGCTTATTACTTCGGTTATTGAAATACCCCTTCACTCTAGTACGCTACTTGTTTCTACTCCCATTTTACTGATTCTATTATAGCTTATTTGAATCTAAGCAGATACATCAATGATCACTGTGAATATTTGTTGCAGTGTTCCCATAAACATGCTGTTTCATGGTTGTTCTCCATTTAGGGTTTTAGTATTATTATTCCTGTGATAAAAAAAAACACGTGACTTCTCTGTTCCAATTAAATGACTAATAATAGCTTAGAATTTTTAAGAATTCTTGAAATGAGCTATCCACAGTCTAGTTACCCATAGACAGAGCTCAAGCAAAAAAAAAAATAAAAATAGTAAATTTGAAAAGAAAGACACATTTTTATAATCACATTCTCTAGTTTGTTTTTATTCCACATGAGTATGGGCTTTTAGTACAGCAAATAAATAAACTCTTTCCACAAATACTTAGGAGAAAGTCTTTGTCTATGGAAAATAATTAAAGGGGCTCATAAATTTTCTCATTTAATTTCATATCTTTAGAGTTTTTCACTATTACAGGACCCTGTAAGAACAGGCTCCTGTATTGGAAGTCATGTCTCTGGTATTAAGCAGTTTTTGTTATCAATTATCTCAGCATTAGCTAAAATAATGATATAATTTCAGAAGATTTATCTAACTCTTGAATCCAGTTAATTTAGGCTGAAAATTATGTAAGATGATTAAAAATACTTGTGGCAAAAATCTTAGAAGTGCCAAGGTGAGTTAGGTGTTTAAGGTGTGTTGAATGCTGTTAAAAGTTTGCATTCCAGCTGAAGTTTATAGTATTAATTGGGAAACAAAACTAGACAAAGGAGTAAGCTGTAAATAGTGTGGATAAAGTAGATTTAGCTTTTTAGAATTTTTTACCTGATTACTCAGAGTATTTATGTATATATTCAAGTTAATTTTTTATCAAGCGCAGAGAGAGCAGAATAATGAAAAATTAAATGATTTATATAACTACAGTGAAAAAGTTATTGCAAAACTTGCTCTCAAATATTTGCGATGTGTAAATGTCAGCAGGAAAGAGAGGTTATTTAGGATGTTGTGAGCAGTATTAGTAAAATAGCCAGATTAAATTTAAAAAGACAGGATTTCATCTAGCATCCATCTGTACTTAGGACCAAAAATGCTAATTTTTATCTGTTTATTTTCCAAGACTCATCTTAGTATTCTCATGGTGAATAAGTGTTGTTTGTTTACATTTTTAAAAGATTGGAGCAGCTTTTGATTAGTGCTATGAATTAAAATTCCTATTTAAAGCTAAAAGGAAAATTCACAGCAGAAACTAACATCTGTCTATGGATAACAGGAATTTGGCTTTCACAGGCAGTAACCTGCCTCCATGCCTCTTGCTTTTATATTAATTGCAATTTGTTCTCTATTAACTGAAGATTTTAGTAGTGCTTGACTTTTAGGTTTTCTTTTGATGTTCAGTGTAGAGATTTTGAAGGATATTGGATGGGACCAAGAGCATCAAAGGGCTCTGCTTGCCTACCAGATATCCAAGATCACCCGCACCCTTTAAACCGTTGCCAACAGAGGATGGGTCTGTAGGGAGGCTGAATTTTCTAGGTAACAAAACTATGGTCCCTAAAAGATTCTGTGTTGCTGACACAGATGGTGGGGGTCAGTTCCATGCTAAGACACTTGTGTCTAGGATTCTAATGTCCCAGTGCTGTCTGTTAATGAGACCCAGTGAATTAGCCTGAGGGAGTCCGGAGAGGGATTCAGCAATCAGCCACTCTACGTCAACTGAACCATTCCGTCCGATGTCGGGCCAGGGGATTTCAGCTGCTTGAAACAAAGTCCTTTAATGTCATTTGGGAAAATGTAGCCTGCCTTTACGCTGGAAGGTAGTATGGGAATATGGGAGCAGCTCTGCAAGGAGAACCATTCACATGCTCTGGTCCCTGTTGTCGCTGTGAACATCCTGTGGCTTAGGCTCTAGCCTAGTTTTGCAGGTCGAACAAGCTTAAGGGCAGTGGATATTTTGTGTTAGTTCCATCAGAGAAAGGCACAGCTTGTGGGCTCAGAGATGGCTCCACATGCACAGTGATGCATGGAAAATAGGAACAATGGGAATTGCATCACATGTGCACTTCTGACCAAAACTCAAATGTCCAAATGTGATGTATCTCACTGGACCTTCAGCTGCTGTTCTAGAGGGGCACAAGTCTCCCAGGAGTCCTGTTTTAAGTCTTCCAGTCCTGTGTAAGTGCCCCAGACGCCTTACTGACTCCAAAGCTGCAGAGGGCACTTGTACTTAGTCTGCTGGCCTGTGATACTGATCTCCACTTCATATCATGGTAGATTATACACTCAAGGTGGACATGTAGGTTCAGGATTTGTTATCAATTGCCCAGTTTATTAAAGTGAAATAGACTGAAGTTACAAAATTCAGTCTCTGCTAATGTTAACAATGAACTTTCAATTGCAGCAGCTGAAATTTTTTTTTCATGTTCCTGGCATTGTTTCTAGGTTCAATTCATGCTCTAGTTTCACATACTTCATTTTTCATTTATATTCATTCTTGAGTAATGTAATATTTATACATTTGGTCTTGGCATCCAGTGACTACTAACAACAGTTAGATGTTCTCTCAGTCCCAGAAGAACCAGCAAAGGATTTTGTAAATTACACATCGCTTATCACATAAAATCTCAGACAAGTATTTGGCTGTGTGTCAAATGCTTCTAGATCGCTACTGTAGAATTAAATTATGGAAGGTTTGGAAGTGCTCTGTTTTCTGCCTTGCTGTCGACCAATATTTCCAGTTTCCCTAGCTGGTAAATTTGTGCTCTTTGTTTTATTCAGCATCTAGTAGCCACAGCCTTGAATGAACTTTATTATTTAGTCATGGCTGGAGTATGGGAGTTTCTTTTATACAGACTATAGTTGGTTTTTTTTTCTTTAGTTGGATGTTCTCAAAAAGAATGATGAAAACCAGGTTGGTGTAAAGGTAGCTGTGCAGACAAGACCACATCCACTGTAAGCATCCCCAGTCTGGTATGTATCCCCATATGCAATGTGGGGAAGGAAAGAACCTCACCTATACTTACATAAAAAGTATTTATATTTATATTGGATAAGCCATCTTATAAATAGTGATGCTAATCTGTAAATGTAATGCTGAATAGATGGTGTGAATGCTACCTGACAAAAGCAGACTGATAACTCCTTCCAAACAATTAGAATTTGGTTTTCTCATTTTATTTCCCTTTTCCACAACATTCATAGCCATGGAAAAAATCCATTTGCTGATGAATGACTATTGCAGGGTGAGTTAAGTGGCAAGAGAAACTCAAAATGGTTGAAACTGTGCCATGGTAATGTTCAGTCATAGGTTAGACTCAATAATTTCAGAAGTCTTTTCCATCCTAACTGATTCTGGTCTGGGGAGAATTTAGCTGAGGGTTATGCAGTCACAAACTGGTTCAAGCCTTCTTCAGAGCATTGGATCCAAATGGCCACTCCATTCTGTGGTCTGTTAATTAACTGCTGTTTTTTCCCATCTCTTGGTCATACTGAAGGTATAACCCATGCTTCTCTTGATATCCAATATATTATAGCTATCAGATCAAACTGCTGGTAAAAATGAAGTGTAAGAATATTTTGCACATAGCCTGACACACTAAAGTATTGCATTAAATGACTCACTGAATATTATATGAATTATTCCAAATGCTGGTGAAGCTGAGTCAGCTGATCCAGTAGTTTATAAATAGCACAGATATCTTTGCTTGCTTTCATGCTGTCTCTAGCTATTACAGTTCATTAAGATCAGATGAATTTTGGTTTTCTTTGCTATTCGGATTATTCCATCCATTAAGAAACAGGATTGAGAGAAAATCATGATAACTTTTGTGTCAATATTGTTGCCAGGGAACCAGTTTTTATTTCAGTGCATGGGATGCTGGTGTCACTTTGAGTCTGAGTTGCAGGAAGACAATTTCAGAGGAAAAGATCAGGGATGTAAAACAGAATTAAGGAAGTCCTAAACTTTCATTTTAAAGAGAAGCATCCTGAATGGCCTGGAAACTTGGGCTTTTTTTTTTATAAATCTGACTAGAATGTCAATGACAGATAGGAGACTTAGTCTCTCCAGACATGTCTTAGATAATATTCTATACCTTTTTCTGTCCATGCATCATTGTGATGCATCGCCATCTAAGCAGAATGGTTAATATCAGTCTGGCATGACAAGGAATATTTCAGTCTTTCCAGAACTCTCCTCTGCACACAGGTATCTGTACAAACTCATTTGTACCCCCATATGCTTGGAAGGGTTTCCAAACAGACTTTAACCACTCTATCATTTAAACAGCTTTAGAAGCCACATTTCTTTTAAGAAAATCTGTATATGTAGCTTTTGAAGCACAATAATTATGAAATTAGAAATAAAACTAGAACAAATGCAAATACAGTCTATAGCTATGAAGTCCATATGACATGAGAAATTTCATCACTGGATTGCCTTATGTGAGTTAAAACCCGTTTGACATATTCATTTTGATCACATCTTCCTGAGAATTAAACTATACGTAAAGGAAATTGAAGAAGCACCAGTAAAATTATTCTAAAACTAATATTTTTTTTCTTCATTCTGTAAGGAAAGGAAACATTGACTGCAAAGGACCATTGCAACAATAAAGTTGCAACATCCCCTGATCTCCTATGAGGAATTGGAGTATTCAGCTGGTGGCTGGATAAATAATGTGTGAAGTGCTCTTTCCAAATTACAATACTTTTGAGATTCTGATTTCTTTGTTCTCAACAGAATTTATCTTAACTATATGCATTTCTTATTTGGAAGGCATTGGATTAAAAAAGGGACTTCATTAAGATTGATTTTGTACCTTAATTATATTTAAAATAGGCATAGGAAAGCAATATAACTGCAGGGCAAGAAAAAGATCTATGCTGGTAGGTGCTGAAGTAGATAATGTGTTTTATCTGCCAGTCATTTGTGATGTTCTAGTCATTAAAGCACCTGGGAGATGAATGATACTAAATAAATAATAAGTTTTGAGTGATCTTTTGGAACACTAAAAATCACAAAACTTTTTAGAGAGTGGGAATTGTAATGAATCCTAAATAAAACTAAATAGGTTTCTAACATCAAAGCCTGCTGTCTTCATATTTATTTTATCTCCCTCTTAAATTTCTTCTTTCTTTTTCCCACGCAAGAGAAGTGGAATCCTGTTTTTCATGGATGAGTATCAGAATCAGGTTACAATCAGAGAAAATGTTATATGTTCAGGGTTTTTTCAGTCATTTTGAGAAAAATGCTGTTTTTCAGTTGTATTTATTGATGTGTGATTGACACAAATTGTTTTAAGAATAATCTAGAAAGGTGTTTTCCTTTACCAGTCACATTAAACACATAAAAACTGGACATCAGTGTATCTTGCAGCAGGTCTAGAGGATTAAAATTCCAAATTACAATCTTTCTTCCACCACAGCACATAGTACAGCTGTAACCAAATGTCTGAGTGTGTTATGACCTGGATGAGTGCGCAACTAGATGAGCGGAAACTAGTTAGAATTTATTCTATAACTTATGGATATATGCATATTTTTAGTATTTTTATTAAAGAGTTTATTTAAAGAAGTCATGTATTAAGAACAGCTAATTGTTTTGGTAGTCTGACTAGGGCTCAAAATATCTAGGGAGCTTCTGCAATGTGGAATATTGTTTAAAGTCTTGATAAGAATATGCATCTTGCTTGAACAATTGAAAAAAGTTTAAGATGAATGTGAAGAATCATATTTACACTAGTTAAAATTCAGATAAGTTGAAATTTGACTTTGCACTTGCTTGGTTCAGGTTACAGCGTTTCAGTGGTCTGTGCATTCACTGTATTGTATACCATTTATTCTCCAGTTCCAAAGATGTAGAGGTAACTAGTATCATCTCATGTATCATTTTTGCTCCAGCAGTTTGTCATGCAGTTTCTGTCAGTTACAGGATGGAATCCATACCTTTATACATGCACACATTTCTTTGTTTCCTAAGGTTTTGATACAGGTCCTCCTGTTATGTAAACTTGTGTATATCCAGCTCTCTTGAAGGCTTCTCAGTCCTGATTACTTATTAGGAAGCAAAATATTTCAAGAACATTTGTCTGTCTGTGTGTTAGCTTGTCCCTGTTAAGCTTAATTTGTTTTGTTCTCAGCTCCTTCTGTGCAACAGCCCCACAGACATCTTTCTTATGCTTCAGTAGGTATAAAATGGTGTATAAAAATTGTTTTTTCTGATAGGCAGACACCATAGTCCTTGTATGTAAGTTCAGAGTCCTTGTATACTACACCGTATTAGAAACCAAAGTCCAAACATGTGAAGAGATGTTTTACTGAGTGGGGAGCTGGTTGCTAAATGGCAGATGAGCAGCTCTGCATTAGAAGAGCTCAGTAAATGAGCTTGTAAACATGAAGTTTTTTATGAAGGAATGATTAGTCTGGGACACATTTATACAGGTCATGATATTTTTTCTCATAATTGGTGGTAGTTAAAGAGCATAGCAAGCCACATTAAATGGGTGTGAGTTCCTGCAGTGGTGTCAGGGCAAAGAGATAAGGTCTCTGTAGGCTTGTGGGACCTGAGAGGTTACATCATCTTTGTGTACGAAGCTGCTTGAAGCTCTCCTGGCTGTCTCTGTCCTGTTACGGTGTATGCCGTGCAAGCAGGAAGATGACAAGTTGGAGAGAAATTCATAAGAAATATTAAACTCAGATTTGAATCGGTTTGGTTTAGTAACACAAAGGTGAAGAGGTAAGAGGTGACTTTGTCACATTTTTCAAGTATTTCTGCAGTGTTTGTAGAAATAGATACCAAGTAATAGATAGCTCTTCAGTCTCACAGCCAAAGTATAATACAATCCCCTGGCTGTAACTTGAAACTGTTCAGATTAGATAGGAAGCACATGTTTTTAGCAATGGAGGCGAATAATGAGATACCCAGGGTTACCAGATGTTAAATTTTTAAAACTAAGTTTATTTTTTTCAGTCAACACTTCAAATGCCAATTAAGTCAGGGATGGATGTGTTCACAAGGGTACCATGATATGCTGCAGTCTGAGAAGCCGGATGTCATCCTCCCTTACCAATTAATAAGATTCCTGTAGGGAAGAAGAGAGGTGGCTTGGTTTGGATCACCCTAGCTCGTGCGGAATGCTGCTACAGGATTCTGTTGGTACATTCCCGAATGCCAACAGGCTGGAGAGGTCAGAGCTGGAGTCACCCTGAGGCAGGACTTTTTCTGTCTGCACTCAGGCCAAGGTTGAGCCTTTCCTGGTGCAGTGCTGCTACACAGCATCACAGGTGAATCTATTCCTGGCCTCCTCTGCATTCACAGCAGATGGGACCATCTAAGTTTTGGCATTCCCAGACTCCCACTGCTGCCTGTGGGACTCTATGGGGGAGGCAGATCTGCGCACAAAGAGATGCCCTGGCTGTGCTTAGGGGATTGTGTGGTTAGTGGTGTTGCTAGAGGGCACTTTGTGAGGTGCTGGCGTGGCCCCTGCACCCCAGCCAGCTTTTAGGAGCAGTGCTGTGTGCCAGGAGCTGTGCAGGTGCCTTTACACCCAGCTCTAATGCAGCCACTATGCTTGGGCATCACACAGCACATGGGCCTTGTGCTCGTGAGGTTCTGCTGCTTAGCAACTGCATAATAGGGCTGTCCCAGAAGAACACACCGTCTGTTTAGTCTATAAATGTAAAATACCCATTTTAAATCTGCACAGTGCATCCTAAAGAACATTGGACCACTCTCTGTTTTTATAATGCCAGGGTTATTTGGCACTGTCAGAGCAGCACCTCCCCAGCACGGTAGCAGTGCCAGAGGTGTCTCTCAGCCTGTGTCTGCACGATGCATTGCCCCCTTCATCCACTGAAAGCTGCCTCTGATTTTCCTCCTGTCCTTCCTGTTTTGTTCCACTCTGTAGAGAGCATCATCAGCCAACAAATTGCTTCATTTTCAGTCAGTTTAATTAAGTATCAATGGTTTGGAAACTACAAATTCACCATGTGTGTAGGAAACAAGTGCAAGTTTCAAAGCATGCACAAGAAGCAGTTCTTAAAAATATGTTTCTTAATCTCAGATGTCTACTTTTATAATACATTTGCTAAGAAGCTGTAATCCAAATTAGACAAAATATCAGACTGCAAGTATATGAAATCATAGGAATAGCTTTGCTAAACAATTCACATTTGTGTTTCTATTCCTTAAAAAATATTTTCAGTTTAACAATTTTTTCTTGACTTAAATGTAATCAGCTGAATGAGAAACAACTTCTAGCTTTCCTCAGAGTAAATAGTTCAGCATTTTAGCTTTTCAGTTTGATCTAATGAAATGATATGTCAAGAATAGTAAGAAAAGGAAAATTAACATGTGGCTATATCTGCTTTTCAGTTGGTGACTGATATCTACATTGGTAGTAGACAGCTTAAATTTAGCTCAAAAGTTTCCATGAAGACCATTCTTACATGAGAAAAAAAACAAACAACAAAAAAAAAGTAAATGCAAGGAAAAGTAATTTTTCAAGTAATTAATTATCTTTTCCTAAAAAAAGAGTAAAGTGATTAATCAGCATGGCAATTTATAAAACATGTCACTCAGTTTAAAAAAAAAGCATCCATATTCATGGCCATCCATACATTACTTTCTTCAAATAACGTCTGTGATTTTGTCCAAGGGTTTCTAACCACCAATTATGTTTTAAAACTGTCTCTCCCATAAACAGTCCTGCTGTTTTGTGAACAGACAGACTGACCTCTGAGCAATCAAGCCCAAAATCCCTTTCCAAGTTGCAGAGGTACTGACAGACTGAAGCAGTTCTGATTGTTTTGCTTTCGCATCTACCCAATACATGTTTGCGTATGCCTACTACCATTCAGGTTTCTTAATTTCCAGTAATTTCTCCACTGCGCTCAATGTACAACAGTCTGTTTTATAGTCATCTGAAGGACACTTAGTCCTGCGTCTGGAAAGCTTTTTTAATTACTAAACTGAAATTCCTGTATTTAATCCAGGCTTGCATGAGACTAAAGGAGATTCAGAGGTAGAACACAAGAGAGTTAGATATTAAGCTAATGCTAGGACCAAAATAAATTTTTTTGATTGGTTAAAAATTCTTTACTGTGCAGTGTTTGAGTTGGATTCATTATGTCAGTATGACAGCTGGATTTCACCCCTTTGTTGGGGCATTGACAGACATCCCACCCAGCACCAGCTGGTGGAGAACTGGCTGATGTGGCTCTTCACTGTTGCTTTCTCCCACCCCTCTCTTTCCTTTAGTCTCCATTTATCTGCCAGAAGAGCAGGTTGTACTCAACAGCCCTCTGGTCTGCTTCAGCCAAAATCAGCTAGGAGCACTAGAATGAACTATCAGTACGAATGATGGTCCATAACAGGGCAATGAGGAGGAGGATCAGGTACAACTTTGACAAGTCTTGGATTTTTTCCAGCTTTCAACACTGCTGCAGTCTAAAAGCTATTTTGAGAACTTCACACAAAAATAGGTCTTGCTCAGCAAGGTTGGTGGATATACTGACAATGACATCATTAGCTCTTGTGCATGGAAATTCAGCATTTCCAAATAAAATATAAGACTTCATATTAGGGATGCACTGGTGTTAGCACAGCACTATTATGTTAATGCAGCATTTGAACTAATGGCACACAGCAGAAAGTTTTAGGGTCATTCTGAATGAGATTTTTAATGTGGAACATCCAGCTTAAAAGTCAGACCTGACAGTAGCTCTCTAAGTTTTTCCTTGAAGCCTGCTCAGTGCTCATCTAATCTTGCCTTCTGTCTGAGGATCTCATTCTTGAGCATTCTCCATGCCTGGATCACATTTGGTCTTCACTGTGGGCCATTAATAGCAACACTGTTGATTTCTCTTGTAGTGGTGACAACATATTCCTCTGATCTAGTATAAATTTTGGTTGTAATATATGTAGCGCCGTAACAGGAGAAATGTCTGCATCACCTTGTCATTGCAGTGATGTAGCTTCAACCTGGCAGATTTGCAGTTCTTTAAACTTTGCTCTTTATATTCTACTGAGTCAAGTTCAGCGGTTTCAGCTGGCTACAATACCATCAAAACTCTTTAGAACTGAAGAGATTTTTGACAAAATTATTAGTTTTTCAGTTTTATCCTGCTATAATGCTGTTTAGTATGAACAAGTTGGACCAAGTATTAACTATGTACAAGGAGTATACTGTTTTTAGACATACAGAAGAATTGCTATTATATTATTATTATATATATTCATCTTTAATCGGATGGCTTTCATTTATAGGATTAAAGACACTGATTTTAGCAATGCTGTTCTGGGTCTACAACAGAGTAAGGCAGTTCCTTGCTGTGTTTAATCTTAGGAAGGGATTCTTGGTATAGCCCAAATAAGTTTTTCTTCAAGGGCCTCTGCATATTCCCACTGGTAACTCCTAGTGACCTAATTAGGGTCAAGCTAAGATCCGACTCTGTCATATCAGTGTATGAGAGACCTTGCCTGAGCATGATATTACTATTGGGTGCATGTTGTGTATATTTTTGTGCACATCTCTGGCTGCACAAGTTGCCATCTCTATGGGTGCTAAGAGGCAATACAGGTTGCTCCATGGAGTATCATTATCTTATCTGCCAGTTATTACTTTCTGTAGAGGATTGTACCTCATGATTTTGCACACATAATTTGCCCACAGGCTCTTAGGCTGGCACTGGAATGCAGAAGGAACTTGTACCCATCAAAACTGGCTGAAGACTGACGCCCATGTCTATTCCCAGTTATGTCTGTTCCTTCCTATTCTTTGCTCTTTTGGGGACAGGAATGTTGATCTTGGAACTCACAGAAACCTAGTACTTCAGAGGCTCTGAGAACATGAATTTCAGCCTTTACACTCTGCCCCTCTGGCATGTGAAGTAACCATGGAACTGCAGCCCCTTCTTGACATAAGACCATGCTTGACAAGTAACTGTTCTAAGGGCATATGCCCAGTGCGTGCAGATGCCCAGCCAGATTTAAGGCCAGATTTAAGAAATATTGACAGGAATTAACTCCTAAGAGTTCCACCCATTATGTAATAACATATCCCAACTTTTTAGTAAGGAAAGGAGGCAGTGGCCTTGCGAAAGTCTGCAAGGCTTTGCCAGTCTGGGCAAGAATGATGAGGAGAAATGTTTCCTGCCCTGCAAGTGCAGCTGTGTATTCCTGGCTCTATCTCCTGAGCCTACACTGTTTTGCTGCTTGTCTGTTCCTGCTGTGATGCCTGCAGGTTGGAATCAGAAGCCTTTGCTGTGGAGCTCAGGTCAGCACCAGGCAGAGCACTGAGTGCTACCGTTGCTAAGAGCAGCCCGTCCTCTTCCAGTTGCATGTGTGTGCCTTGACAGGGTCAGAGTGTGATTGAAGAGTGAGAGATGCACAAAAGCAGAGAAGGCTTGAAATTAAATAGTCTTTGAAGCTTTTTCTTAACTAGTCTTACTCTGGCACAGACCCCTGCCTTAGGGGGGGTTATCCAGTGGAATAGCAATGACCTAAAGCTACATATCTACCTACTGAAACATGCAGGGAGGAAAATTTATCTCAAAAATGATCATATGAGAATATATAGGCTGCAAATAAATGTTTGTAGAAGATCTACATTAACATTATAAGAATGAGGAATTATATATTTTTTTTCTGAGTAAAACTGGAGTTATTTCTGAAGTACTGAATGCTAGACAGAAACAAAAAAGTGGAAAAATCCTGGTGTGTAAGACCTTCATCTCTCCTCTCATTTATTACTAGTACCAATGGAGTAGCTGTCCTAATTAAAAAGAACTTGCCCTTTCAAACAGAGGAGCTGAATTCTGATCCAAATGGCCTTGTTGAAAAGAAATTGGTGAATGAAGTCATTACTCTAATTAACATTTATGCTCCTGATGTTAACAATGTACTTGTAAAAGGAACCAGTAGCATAGATATTACTCTTTAAACCATCTAATGGTCTGGCATTGGTACTGATTTTAATTGCCCTTTGGTTATCAGGTTAGACAGATCTGCCAGGGGTAATTGCATTGTAAATCAGATATCTCAAGAAATTCACTAATGAGCTAATGAACAATAGTTATTTGTGAGATGAAGCTGATAATGCTTATTTAGACAAATGGTTTACTTAGGTGTTCTGCTTTCCATATGAAGAGACATGACCATTCAACAGTATCTAGGTTACAATGTCTTAGCTGTTAATCTACTCCAGAGTTTTATCTTCCATTTTCCAGGAAGTCCCTGGAAGGCTTTCTCTGATTTGTAATTCACAGAACTGCAGTTTGGAGCCCTGCATTTCTATTTGACTTTGTTTATGTATTTCTTGTCTCCCTTAGCATAAATCATAATGACAGCCTAATTGGTTTACATTTCTGAAGCTGTTTGAAATGTGAAGTGTTCAAGGTTGTTATTACTTTGTGACTCTTCCCAACCATTTTCTTTCCAGAATGAAAATTAAAGAGAAATTATTTGCCTTTTATGAGAGTAAATATAGTGAATCTTGTAAGTAATCACTTAAAGATCACCAAAAAAAAAAACCCCTTTGTTTCAGAAAATTGCACTTTTTAAATGCATTTCCTTTATAACACAGTAAGTCCATTAGCTTCAGAGGAAATACTTGATTTACACTCTCACAAAAGGGGAATCAGATCCTTGGTATCTGTGAGAGGGTAGTTTCATGCTGGAATGAAGGCTGTGGAAAACACAGGTCCTCTCTGAAGATTTAGCAGTAATTAAAACACTGGGACATTTGATAAATTTAGGATTTGAGATCATTACATGTTCATCTCACAGGGGGGATTTGCGTAGTTGTACCAGAATTTTACAGATTGGAAGATTCCTTCATTCACAGATGCATAGTTTACCTAAATAATTTAATATACCAAACTGATTTTTCTTTTTCCATAGAGGACTAACCCTTTAGCTTTTTCATAGGACCAGTGCTTAGTATTACCAGAGAATTTTAGTAAGTGCAGTTTTCAAAAAATAAAGTTAAAACAAGACAGATGCATTTATTTTCCTTTATTGCTTCTGCTGGCTTACAGGGCAGAGTCAAGAGGTATCCATGACAAAGTAGAGAAGTCTTTTACCCCAGAACAGGATTTTAGGATCAGAAATGAAGCAGGCAGGCAAGCAAAACAAGGACAGCCAACAAAAGGTAGCCTGGGGCAACACAGTGTGTCAATGAGAAAGAGAGAGATAAGAAACACTTGGACAGTTGTGCATGTTGGCTTCAATCTGTAATGACTGTGCAGACCACACATCAAAAACATTTGGCTGTCCTTGACAGAGAATGAAAAGAGCACAGATTTTTCAGCTACCTTTTTTTTTCCTTTTTTTTCCCCACAGTCAACCTGAATAACAATTAATTTACTTTACTTCTGTTTTTAATTATTTGTCTAATGGCCTTCAGGAAGTTATTAGATATCATCTTTGAGAGATAAAATGAAAACTCTTAATCTTTTTACAACTGCTCTTTCTGCTGTTGGTCAGATGAATATACAACTCTCACTGTTATAAGCAACATTTCTATTGTATCTTTATGGTGTAAATTATGGGCAACATTGCCACCATCAACTCCAATAACTCTTAAGTCAGTCAGCACTGGCAGCTGCTGCATTTCTGCAGTGCTGGGCATGCAGAAACCTCCATGACCTTGGGACAAAAATGTCTATTGGTGGCTAAATGTCTATTGGTGTCTGTTGGTGACTCTGTCAGAGTCAATAAATGAATGGAAAATACCTATATTTATCCCACTTCCTCAGCAGTCCTATCCACACTCAGAGATTGAGTAATATGTGTTGGCCAAATGGCAAAATGTCCAGGCTCTGATGGTGGTTATGACACTTTCTTTACAACCTCTGGCTGCTTTCTTGGTTGCCTCATGTCTAAAGAAAAGAAGTGGTGGAAGGTAAGAGTTTATTTAATGTCTCACCTTGCCCTCCTAGTGAGTGGTGTAGTTCTTGAATGAAGGTGACCCTCCAGTCCTTCTTGTGGGAGAATGATATTGAGAAGTTTGTAATTTGTGGGGCCTGAAGAAGAGCATGTCAGAATGCCTCACTAAACAGCTTTGGAGCAAGAATTAGGAGAGAAAAGACCCATCAAGCATGATTAAGGTCTTTATTACAAACTTCAGAACTTTCTTTCCCTGTTTTTGTTTTCATTTGTTTTGTTTTGGGGTGTTTGTTTCTAATCAGAAATTTTGTCAATGATTCAAAAATAATCAGTTTTCAAACCTTGGTTTTTCTTCTGGCTTGAAGTTGTTTTAACACTGGTAGGTTGTGTGGTTTCAGGGCAGGTTCTTGGGGCTGTGGATTGCCTCATGATAGATCTTTATGTAGTAACTGAGTTCTGGAGGAACTAAAATGTCTTTTTGTAGCATGAGATCTCATTGTCGCTGAAGTTATGGATTAGAACTCACAGAAAAAAGGTAAAGCTCTATATCTCAGTCATCTCAGGAGCAAGGTTGTAGACAGAATATTGCGGTAAAAAATACCCCTTTAGAATGAGTTATCCCACTGGCCTTAAGAAAAAGAGGGAACACAGAACATCCATTAAGTGTTAGTTATGGCTTAGTATTTTGTTTTTATAATTCCAAGTTACCTTTAAAAACCCTCATGATTCATACTAAGGTGGCAAAATACCAATCTGTTGATAAGCACAGAATTTATGTAGCTTTACTGGGGTTTTATTGTTGTTGTTTGGTTGTTTTGGGTTTTTTGTTGTTTTGGTTTTGTTTTTGTTTGGTTTTTTTTTAAAGTTTGTTTGTTTTTTTGTACCTGGAATTGCTGTGAGTCTCCGAGAAGTATTTTTATTTATTCTGACAACTCCTTAAGGGAAGACCAATAGGAAACATCTGATTTATTCATGTTGTGCAAGATGACTATCCAGGACAATCTGCAGATGCCTTTTTAGGCAGAAAAGGAAAGGATTCCCTATGTACCTCTCCAATTGGCAAGATAACTTTCTCTGGTAGCAGATTGAATAAATGAATACAAAAACTGATTGACTACAGGGATCTCTTTTCTTCCTCAAGTTTTAAGAAACTGTCAGATGAAATTAATAGTCTAGAGTTGCTTCACAAGTTTGTCAAGGCAGTTGGAGACAGATTTCCAACTATAACACAGAAATGCCACTCTGAAAATGTATAAGGTGTCTATAAACACAGCTTTTAAAATAAGCTTAAAGTCCTAGTAAAAAAAAAGAAATTTGAAACACAGTACTGATCAAACCAGGGGAGGGGGTTTCGATCCAGCTTCTTATGTCAGGCAAAGACAGATCAGACCATTCTCATGACTGTAAGACCTCTGCAGTTTATTCATTTTTTGAATTAACTTCACTTGAATTAATTTCACCTGGCCCCTGCTTCCCTACACATGGCATTTTCAGATAGATCTATAGCAACTGTGGATTGATTTAACATATGGGTAATCTCTCAGAAACTTCTGGTATAGTGGCTCTATGTTCTTGAAATTCATTCCCATTTTTTAACCAAAACTTCATCTGAAAAACTTAGTATACAGTTTCCTTCATAGCAACTTTTATAGAAATATACTTAATTTGTACAACTGAAATGCATTTTATTTTTATTAAGTTTTATAATTATAATTTTACTTGTTTTTGTTAGAACATCTCTTATTTCTGTAAGTTTTTTCCTTAAAAAAGTCTGGGCCAATGCTGTATGCAATAAAGTTCTCAAGCTGATGATGAGTGCTGCATGAAATTCTCTTCCTTCAGTTCATTATTCTAGCTTTGCTTATTATTTAGCAGAAGGAAGATGCTACTTTACAGTGAGAAGTCTGCATTAATGCCAGTATCACTCTAGAAAGAATAGTAATTTGCAACAAAAGGGCTCTCTGGTTTGCATTAATCTGTAATAAATTTCGTCTAACATGATAACTGTCCCTAGACTTCTATTTTTTTCTCTTTTTAAAGCCTTCTGAAGCTTCTGAAACATTCATTTGTGCAGCCCAGACTGAACTAGGTAAAATTTTGTCTAGAAATATTCTTAGACTGTACTCATCTTTTCAGATAATCTGTAAGGGTGTAAAACCATGTAGGCACTACTGTCAAAAGGGAGGGACGCAGCTGCAAGCTTTTCTCTAATATGGCAAAGGATTTTTACTTCTACAAGAATCTTAGCCAAAATATATAAAAAGGCAGAGAATCTTATAGTTTGCTTGGGCTAAATCTTTAAATCAAGGAAGACAGTAACAGCATGATTTAGTGTGTCGGGACCTTGGTCATTAAGGGTCTGGATCATGTCCTCTGTCATTAGTAAGTTTAAAGGTATCTACACCCTCTTGTAAAGTAATAACCAAAACCCAAGTATTCTTCCAGAGGTCAATTAATCTCATCTAAGATCACAGCCAGGGTGGATGGGGGGGGGAGAGTTCATTATTTTAGATACTGAACTTCTCAGCTGGAAAAGTGAAATTAGCTAAAAACCTGCTCTCTGTACCACTTGGGGATCATACACATTTAGAGACAGGTGATTACGCAAGGGTCCCATCCAGACAACAAACAGCTCACAATAAAAGAAGATAAGTCTGGTGGGAAGAAGGTCTCTTTTCTGGGAAAGCAGAAGTTTCAGATTGTACTATTGCTTTTTAGAAAACAAGGTCAGATGACAGAATTGCTCCAAAGTGTGCAGAACACTATTAAGCAGATACTAATATATTGATCAAGCTGTACTGTTGCATAGTCTTGTTCCAATAGCCTGCATTCATACCTTTGTGATTCCTATTTTTGAAGTCCAAATTCCATTTTGTAGTAATTATTCAATCCTGTCCCTTTGTCCATGATTTTCCTGAAGTATGTAAGAGCAGCCTTTTAAAAAGGTCTGTCTAGATTCTTTGCTCCTGGTACACTGTGCTCAGCAGAAGATCAAGTTATGAAAGTTAAAGGTCATTTCATATTTGCTGGTGGTTGGGAGATGTGTGATGTGCAGTGTGTGCAGCACTCTGCTGCATCTGATAAGCAGTCCTCTCTTCTAACTATTATCTAAACCTGATGTGTTTTGCTTCTCAGAAAGAAATACAAACTTGAAGAATATTTGGGAGAAATAAGGTCAGGACCTTAATCTTAGAGGAATCTTAAAGCAAGACAGTTCCCTCTGTGTAGCCACCTCCACCTGGACTTGACACAGGATGGTTTATAGTTCCTTTATCTGAAAGGTATTTACACCTTCAGCCCGTGGGATTCCCACATCTGACAGGAGAACTGTTATTTCCCAGCTGTGAGAGATTTAGTGCTCAACAGGATTGTATCTGTTCACATGGCTTGGTCTTGGTTGAAATTGAAGGGATGATGAAAATAGTTCAGGCTGTACCTGATTTTGTAGAGGTGAAATTGTTCTTACTACTTGCCTCTTGTATTCTTACACAGAGCTTTAAGTATTAGTCTTGCATATGTGCCTAAATTTGTAGATGGGCAGACAGCTAAAAGATTAATTAGCAAATCTAAGTAACGCAGGGTATTTATAGGATAAATCCACCCTAGTATTTAAAAAGGTGGGAGAAAAAAGAATACTTTATTTAAAAGGAGAAGCAGCTATGTAAAATGAAACTATGGAAACAGTGATGAAGAAAACTTAGAAGTTTGAACTCTCTGAATACACTAAAGTGTGAAGTGATATCTGAGGAAAATGTTTTTAAAAATAAGAACTAACTTATATATGCCTTAATTTGAGAGTCTTCAAAATTTTCCAGATCAGACCATTCCCTATGCATATCTGGTGTACTCTATCACCACCTTATTGCTACAAAAATTCATTTGCAACTGACATTTATCTTGAAAAATACCAATTAAGAAATAAAAAACAGACTTGTATATGCTTACTTATAAAGTCTTTCCCAATCAGTATGGATGGAAAAGAGATGTTCTTGTTGGGGGCAGTTAGTGTCCAACAGTAACAGCAGTTTTGTCATGTTGGAAGGTTTGACAGCCCGTCTTGTCTCCATTGCTGTATTTGTGAATTTAGAAACTTCCTCTGCTATTGCATTCACAGGGGGCCAGAACACTCTTGGGCAAAAATCCACAGCTATAATTAGTGACTTAATTTTAATGTAGATGAATAGACAATCCTGAAGCCAGTTATTAAAATGTCATTACTTGACACAGAAGTTAGCATATTTGCCTAATGTCTGTTAGCAGACCAGCCCAAATGAGAATTCAGCCTGGGGAAGAGGCACAGCAACACAAGGCATCAAAAATCCCCTGCCCCTGCGAAACAGCTGGATAGCTCCTGCCAGAAAATGCTGAAGTGTTTCTTGGGAATTGCACAGGCAGTAATTCTGACCCTTCTGTTCTAGCAGAATCTTGGGATGTCCAGAAAGAATTTCCTTCGAGTAACTTGATTTATAGTTGAAGCCCAATGCAGTTAGGAAATAGAAAGGTGAGAAAAAACAGACTTTGTAACAAGTAGCCCTAGGGATGTCGATATCCAAAGAGTATGGAATTAGTTCTGTGTATCACGTGTAACTCATTGAGACAGCACTCCCAAGGTAAATAAAGTTTAATCTGTATTTTTAATTTGGACTTTAATTTAACAGCAAGGCTCAGAGAGCTAAGAAATCTGGATTCAAAGGCTTAGTTAGTAAAGGAAGAGCAAAGACATCTCAGGAACCTTCAGTCTTCTGCCTAAAAGAAACTAAAAGTAGCCACAAATATTATAGTTAAAGTATAACTTCGCTTGTGAATTTTTCAGAAAACACAATACAAGTTAAAAGCTGTTGTTTAAAAACATAATTGTGAATCCATATTTAATAAATTTTTATCTCTAAATTCTGGGAGATCTGAACTACAATCTCTCCTATTTCTTTGCCATTTTAATGGCACAAGTTCATGACTAAAAATAATACCAATGTAAATCTAAAATGTGAAGGTTTTAGAAGGCTTCATTCTTTAATTCCACTTTCTTTGGAGTCACAGTAAGAATTCTTCAACTTTAATCCATCAAGCAGCTTTGCAAAACCATCATGAAAATGTATGAACCCATGAACAAAATCTACTCACCCAACCTTACAGCAATGATTTAAAAAGCCCAAATTATAGTATAGTCACCCGTCAAAATCAATTACTGAGGGCGAGTGGGTGAAGTTTGCTAGACTTCCTTAAGGAGGTGGTAATTGTCTTGGTTTTTGTTAAAATACATCACTAATTATATTTTAACAAAGTCTATGTACTCTTTTCCTCTAGGAATTTTATAAGGTGGCTGTGAGGAGACAGAGAATGAGGTTTTTTTTTAGTTTTAGAATATTCTATACTTGTGTGTTTTTACTGCAGAACAAAACAGGCATACAAAAAATGCACTAAATTTTATATACAGATAATCAGGAATGTTAGATAAAGGGATTTCACAAGAAGATGGCAATTAATTGGACATATTTCTATGGCCAAGTGATGTGTGTGCACAGTCAAATGAGGGCATGATGATACCACATGCTTGGTTCATGGAAGTCCACAGAACCTGCATTTAAAAATTCCTTCCTGTCTTTGACAGCCACTGCATGCAAATGATGCTCAGGAAAGTGCTTGAATCATCATCCCTGAAAACGTTCAGACTTGTAGTTGTGGCATTTAGGGACATGATTAGAGGTGAACACGGCCGTGCTGTGTTAGCAGTTACATTGATGATCTTAGAGGTCTTTTCCAGTCTTAACAATTCCATGGTTTTCATACTAAATCCTTCCAAGAAGATATCTGCAACACATATTCCTGGGATATGTTGTCCTGGAAAACTTCAAACGAAATTTGAAAGGCTCCCAACCTCATGTGGTCTTACCCTGCTGACTATACTGCCAGTGTGTCGAGCCTGCCCTGAACAATACCAAAACCATGAGCTTGTTTGATTTCTGGAGGTTAACAGAAACCTACACTTAAACTTACATCCCAGGATGGTGCAGGGTGTGGACTCCATGCAGCAGCAGACATCGGCCTGATGTCCCAGGGCTTGTGGGCTGGGGGCCATTATAGAAGGAGATATTTTTTAGGCACATCCTGGAAGATGATTGCTTTATGTAATACCAATTAAACACTCCATCAGTTAAGCACTTAGAGCTAGGTAGAGTGAATATAGACCATAATAGTTAATTTGCAGACTCCAGAGCAGGTTAAGTTAAAAAATAAATATCTTGTTATGAAAAGATCACTGATTTTTATAGAATCATAGATTTGATGATAGTTTGAGTTGTAAAGCACCTTCAATGGTCCAACTCCCTTAGTTCAAGCCCCTTCTATGAGCAGGGACGTCTTCAGTTAGATCAGGTTCCTCAAAGCCTTGTTTAAGTTGACTTTAACTGCTTACAGATGTGGGACATCTATCACCTCTCTGGAAAACTTTCAGTGTTTCTACATCCTTACAATAAGAAAATTTCTTCCTTATTATCAAGTCTGAATCTACCCTCTTCTACTTTAAAATCATTATCCCTTGTCCTACTGCAACAGGTTTTTCTAAAAAAGTCATCCTTTAAGCCCCCTTTAGGTGCTGACTGGCCACAATAAGATCTCCCTAGAGTCCTCTCTTCTCCAGGATAAACAAACCCATCTCTCAGCCTGTCCTCATAGGAATGGTGCATCATTTTTGTGTCACTCCTCTGGACTTGCTTCAATGGGTCCATGTCTTTCTTGTGCCAAGAATCCCAGAGGTGGATGCAGCACTACAGGTCTGGTGTCAGGAGAGCAGAGCAGAGGAGCAGAACACCCTCCCTCTCCCTGCTGCCCACGCTGCTTTGGATGCAGCCCAGGATACAGTTGGTTTTCTGGGCTCTGAGTGCACGTTGCCAGGTCATGTCCAGATTTTCTCCCACCAACACCTCCAAGTCCTCCTTGGCAGGGCTACTCTCGATCTGTTCATCCCCCACCTGTGCTGACACTGGGATTGCCCCAGCCCAGGTGCAGCACCTTGCAGTTGGTCTTGTTAAACCTCATGAGATTCCCATGGCCCCACTTCTGCAGCTTGTCCAGGTCCCTTTGGATGGCATTCTGTTCTTCAGGTGTATTGACCAAACCACTNAACACCTCCAAGTCCTCCTTGGCAGGGCTACTCTCGATCTGTTCATCCCCCACCTGTGCTGACACTGGGATTGCCCCAGCCCAGGTGCAGCACCTTGCAGTTGGTCTTGTTAAACCTCATGAGATTCCCATGGCCCCACTTCTGCAGCTTGTCCAGGTCCCTTTGGATGGCATTCTGTTCTTCAGGTGTATTGACCAAACCACTCAGAATGGTGTCATCTGCAAATGTGCTGAGAGTACACACAGTCCCACTGGTGATGTCACTGATGAAGATATTGAATGCTATTTTTCCCAATATGGACCCCTGAGGGACACTGCTTGTCACCAGTCTTCATATGGATACTGATTATAAACAGACATAAATCATGAACAGATGTTTATTGTTGTATGCAGTGGGCTTCTAGTCATAAATAAATTCACCCATCTTCTTTTAATCAAATTATAAAATATTCATATTTTTCACATTATTATTTTATTGAAAATTAAGCTAATTTCTGCCTACCTAAAACTCTCTATACCTTTGTAATCTTTTACATTTCCATCTGTATTAGTTTGTGAACTGTTAAAATATCAAATGTAACTCAAATCTAGGCAACAATTAGGCTTCAGAGTACTTCTTGATTTTTTTATCAGTAGTTAGTGATCACAAAAGTAAATATGTAGAGGTTTAACATTCATCATAACATTTGCAGTAATGTTTCTCATAACTGAAAAATAAGGTTTGTGTTTCATTTCCCCGAGTTGTGGCTGACTCACACAATTTTGACTGATACTTCAGCAATTCAAAGCTGTATAAACAAAAAAAGACAGATCAATCTAAGTGAGAGTGCTGAATAAGCAGAGGCAGGTGTGTATTTGTAGCTGAGTATTGTTTCATCTCACTCTAAAAATAAGTGTGAAAAGGAATGTGTCTCTGCACTGGGCTCAGAATATGAGTCACACCATAACTGGAAATATTCATTCTAAAAGCTTCTGGCTCTGGCACACCTCTTGTTTTCTGTCTGGTTGTTCCTTTTTACTATAATTTCCTAAATCCTCATCACTATATTAACTTTTCATAACACATTTTTAAACTAGAATTTTTAATTTCTTAGATGAGATCAGTGGAGCTTCAGGAGAAAAGGATGCTTTCAGCAGTGATCCCCTTTCTCCACAACATGATGGCTCAGGCTGGCCTGGCCCAGGAGCTAAAGGAGCACATCCTCCTCCACAGCCTGGAGTGCAGACCTGGCACAAAGCCCTTCCTCTCCCTTCTCTGTCCAGAAGGATGGCAAGTGGAGATGCTGTATTTTGGATCTTTCCTCACAGAAAAGGAGAGACTGGGAAGGCCAGGCAGAGGAAAATGCATGTAGGTCAGTCCCTGCAAAGGAGCACAAAGTAGAGCACAACATGGGAGACACGTTTATAACTGTGCCCAGTAACTGGGATCACTGGGGTCCAGCACATCAGTACAGGCACTCTCAGTATTTCTGAGTCTTGTTGTTATTTCAGCATGAGGATTTTTCTGCTTCTTTATTATCACCCAAATGCTCTTTCTTATTTTCTTCCACAAAGGCTTACCTTTTCTCAGGAAGCAAGTTAAGATTTTGCTTCATCATTAAACACTTTATCAATAAAATAAAAGCCTTACTACATCCTGACATAGGTGAACTAAAGTTAAGAAAGAAAAGTAAGCTGTTTCATCCTCCTTATTTCCTCATTTTTCTGCTTCTTGTGACTTTCTGACTTGCTGATCTGGTCTCTGTCATCAGAGCAAGCCTACCCATTAATTTGTCTGACTCCTCCTCGCAGAATCGGGGTGCTGATCAGGGCTCAAACAGCTCAGGGGTGCCAAGGGATACTTGGTAATTGTCAGTGTGTCCCAGCTTCCAAGCTGCTTCAGCAGCCAAGTCAAATGGATTAGGCCAGACCCTCTTTAGTACTCAGCTGCACTCAGAACCAGCTGGGAGCTCTGGAGCAATCAGGAGCAGCAGCCAGATGGATTCAGCAGAGGTGCTTTTTCTGCACTGCCTGTGTGCACAGAGGCTTTGATTCAGGCCTAGCACGGAGGACTTCACTTAGGCTTTAAGCTCTTGACTGTGCAGGGATGGCAGGTGAGTATACATACATTTTTTTGAGTACAACAAGGAGGCACTTGAGTAGAGCAGCTGCACTTAGTCAAATGGAGGGAAAATGTCTCTACTGTTGCCCCTTGGTAGATCACAGAATTATCGAGATTGAAAGAGACCTTTAAGATGTTAAGGCATAAAATACAAGAACAGGGAAGGCATACATTCTGCACTCTACCAATCTGATTGTATGGAACTCTTGATTGAGAATTTGTAACTTTACATTTAAAGTTTAACTCATAGGCTTTCATGGTCTTTTTTTCTTCTATGATTTTGTGTTATTTCTTTTTGACTGCATTTGTGACAGCATCTGACACTGAATGCCACTATTGGGTAAAAAAACCCAATACTTCCTTTGCTTCTTTTAAACCTGTTAATTTCATTGGGCATCCTCTTGTTCTCAAGTAGTGGGAAGCAAAGCACCCATTCATTGATTTTTCTAGGCACTTTCCCTGGGGCTGACCTGTTTTTATACATATCTGCCATATCCCACTCCAGTGGTCCCATTTCCAAGCTGAAAACTCAAAATCAATTTAAGTGGTTCCAAGCTTTAATTGCCGTTCTTTACTTCCCCCATGTAATTTTTTGAGAGGCGAGTACCAGAACAGAAAGTAGGATACAAGAGAGGGGGTACTATGTGGTTTTGTATAGTGCTATAAAGATGTTTGTTTTGTGCTCCACACTTTTTTTTTAAACTCCTAACTGCTGATTTTTCAGCCTGCCAACGAACATGGGATTTATGTTTTCTTCTAGTATGCTTTCTTTTTCCTGTTTTTCTTTTTTTTAATAATTCCTTTTTAAAAATTAACTACAATTTAAATTGGTTATTTGGTGTTCCTCTTTTATCTGAAGGAAAATGGATTTCAGTACCTTATGATTAGTGTTTCAAAAATAACCCATTGAACCCACCCTGGGCTTGCTTAGGGAAGATGAAAAAGAGATCAGAGATTTTCAAAATTTCATGGCAACAAAATTTGTGGGTTTTAAACATTTAGTCTCTATATTATGTCTAGGTAACACATTTGCCAAGATGTCGTGAGAGTCTCCTGTTAAATCTAACATCCCAAGTCTTATGTGAGGAATTTCAAGACACTGAGCATCTCTTCTTGATAAAATATATAGTTTACATTGATTCTAATTTTTCTGTAATGGAGCATTGCTCCTTCATTGAAATGGCTGGGTCTCTCACCCTTTCTATTTTTTCCATTGGAGTTTAACTAATTTTTTAATGACATGCTGATTGTATCGATATGTGTATTTGCATTATTTGTGCATATTTTTAAATTAAAGGTATAGATCAATAGGTAGGTAACAATAAATAATTTAAAACTCACTTTTAAATCAATAGTTACTGGATCATAAAGCGCACAAAGTGTTACATTATAGGACAGAAGTTGGAAATTATACAGCATTTTCAGTTTGAAATGGAATAAGTTAAATCTTCTGGCCCCTGATCTTACATGTGCATTTTTTCTTATATTTTTATATATGTGATATTCATAGCTTTATTTTTTTTAATTTTTTGGTGAATTTTATTTCTCTCACTAATGCATACAGTCAATCAATGTGAAAAAGTGTCTAATATTTTAAAATAACATGAGAGTGTCCTTTAGATAAAACACCTCATCTCCTATTCAGGATATTGGCTGGCACTACTGCTAATTACTACAGCACTCAATTTCATATGACAATGACAAAACTAAGAACAAAGACAAAAAAAGCCAAGGTTTAATTGCACTTTTGTTTCACAGTTTGTGTTACACTGGTATGATAATCCTGGAGTATATCTTCTGATATTCATGGAATCAGTGGGAATAAGTGCATATTTGACAAATTTAGTCGAGCTTAAGGCCTCTGAGGCACTGATTGAGACTGGTAAAATGGCTTAGGCAAGGAGCTTTTTTAAATGAGAAATGCTTTTTTCAAAGTGATATTTCCGACGCGCCATCTCACCAATAAAGGTAACACAATCTTAGAGCAATGCAGAAGTAGACTTCCAACTGAGCACTGTTGGTTTTCAGATACTCTCAAAACAGCCTGTACTGTCAGAGCATAGAAATTTGACTGCAAACAGGTCTGATCTTAACATTTTTTGGAGGTACAGTTTTGTGACTGGATCAATGTATATTTCCTTTTTCTCCCCTTAGACCCCAAATCCTCCTCCCCTGCTTTAACTCTGGCAGTCAGAGAGCTCCCACAGTCACCACTACAGAGCCACATCCCACTGCCCTGCTGGGGCTCTTGGTTAAACCTGCTGCCATCTCACAAAATCCAAAGAAAATCTGCAGTGAGTCAAAGTTTCATTCAGTCTGGAGTGACTATGAGTGTCATTTAACACTGAACATTTTCAGTGTGTATTACAATTACAGAAACATTTGTTATTAATGTTGTTTTGCTGAACTTCTGTGAAAAATTCATTGAGTATCCAGTCATTGCTATGCTGTTCACTTACCTGTATTGAGGTGGTCATGTGGCCGAAACATTGTAAGTCCCTGAAAACACAATTACAAGTGCCAGTAATAATTTTTACTCTGCCTGCAAAATGTATTTTATGATGGTTTACTGCGCACATATAACATATGCATTCATTTTTGTCATGCCTGTGTGTGGTTACAATAATACAGTAATATTGTCAGTTGCTGCTGCTGCTGTTTGATCATCCAGTAGCCCTAAATAGTGGGATAAGACATTAAAAACGGTCATAAGGTCTACAAATACTGCAAATACTGACCTCAGCTTGATATGCTCACAGAAGTGTGCTTTTTTTTTTTTTCTTTTTTTTTTGATGAGGAGAAGAAGCAGGGAGAGGTGGGAAGGAGGAAAGTTTCTCAGACCTGGACAGTATTTTTAGCTTCCCGTAATAACTGCTGTAAATCTGCTTGTAAAACAACCTGTTCATTGCCCTTCAATACAGCTTACAAATGAAAAAAGATAACTGCATAAATACCACGTTTTCATCTTTATGTCTTATATTACTATTAATGTTTCTTTCTAGAAAGCACATGCTTTTTAAAATGTTATTTAATCATGTTACTGATCTATTTTTAACCATATTTTTTATTAAAAATTTCTGTCATCAGCAGAACATTAATTTTGAGATCAGATGTGCTAGAAATGCAAGCATACAGATATTGATAGATAAGATGGAACTGTGGTCCATCTAATCTAATAATCCTCCTGACAGAAAGTAGATAACTCAGAGGAAATTGCCAGAAATTTCAAGAGACACAAATAGAGGGTAATCTGTCCACCACCTTAAGTCTTCTCAGAATTCCTTAGTACTTTGAGATAATGTTAAGCTCTAAAGCATAGGGTTTCAATTTTCTTTGAAAATATATTAGCATTAGCTATTACAAATTTTAAAGTCATGAATAGCAAAAATTTGACAAATATGGAAAACAAGATGGTGAAAGTGTTACTGAAAACTGCAAATCTCTGAATCATTGGATGATTATTTACTTTCTAAGCAGGTGAGATAATTTGAGGGAGTGAAAATCACATAACATAATAAATAACCAATATTCTTATCATGATTTTGATCCTTACAAATCTCTTGTTTTAAGGCATAAATGTTGCTAAACTAATTTATCCTAACTAATGATTTGAAATAAGAGAACAGTTCAGGTACACTACTATTTGGTCAGGTATTTGGATGAGAGGGATGTTAACTTAAACCTGTTATAGTTTCAGAAATTATTAATAAGATACAGGTTTGTGAGCATGATTGGATCACTTGTTCTATCACTAAGAAAATTAATGACCATTTCAGGAAATGTAAGCATTCAATTTTGCAGGAAACATTTTGAACTATTCTTTATTTTAGCTGATGAGCCGGATTCTACCTCACACATCCACTAATCCAAGACAAAAGAAGAAGCAGTAGCCTGTGTATTTCTGCAGTCTTATTCCTTTTCTTTTCTTTGCAGACAACTATTACGGCACTCCGAAGCCTCCAGCTGAACCGGCTCCGTTGCTGTTAAATGTGACAGACCAGATCCTCCCAGGTGCCACTCCCGGGGCTGAAGGCAAACGTAAGAGGAATAAGTCTGTGAGCAATATGGAGAAGACAGGCATTGAACCACCAGAGGAAGAAGAGGAAGAAAGACCTGTGGTCAATGGAAATGATGTGACAGTAACACCAGGTCTGTTCTTCCTTCTTACTTTGCAGTGAGTTTCTGTTATTCAGAGTCCTCAGTTACCTCCTCCTGCAGTGAGAATATGTATGTTCAGGCAAGGATGTTCTTGCAAGAGGGAAAGGCAGGAATTCTTAATATTAGGATTTCTCTGAAGCCTAAAAAATTACTTATCCTCTATTTTGAGGAGTCATCTCACTTACCTCAGCTACTGTAAAGATTTCTGTCTCTGAACTAGTCTCTTTGAGCCCTCTTTATAGACCAAAGAGCAAGATACTTTCTTCCTGAACATTGATTGTGACCTGGTTTAGTTTTTTAGTGCCTGTTCCTCTCTGTTGACTATAGAGGGAGTCTAGAGAACTGCAATTTGTTCAGATAAATAGTCTCCGTGTTTTGGGTCTTCTTTTTTTCAAGTGGTGACACTCACAAGATTGTTTACCACTTTTTGAAATGAACTTTTGTAAATTGTCACCAAGCCTTTGCAATATAGTGGAAGACTAAAGTCACCACATTAACAAAGGTGTGGCAGTGCCATTGAAATTTAGCTGGCAATACTGTCTGGAGGACACTTTTCAGCACTGTTTCAGAGCCTGCATAAAGCTGACAAGGGTTTCAGATGTCAAGTCCTAAAAAACAATTGTGGTTTTACTGCTTGGATCACAGTGCTTCAGGAAAAAAAAAGGGGTTCTGGGTACTGACTGTTATCTCGAGTAAGAGCACTCCAGCCTATTCTGAAGCAGATAATCAACTTCCCTCTCAACCTCTCAGCAAGACAATATTTGACAGAAGTTAATAATTCTTGTCCTGAAATAGAAATTAAGAAATAATTTTGTTATTGTTCATGTAGAAAATTAAATAATTCAGATCTTTATATCTCTGAGAAATAATGCTGTGAGTCCTTTTTGGTAAACTTAGAAGTTCAGGAACTGATTGTTGAAGTAGAAGTCTAGTGACAATCACACAGATGAGAAGATAAAATGAAATATTGCAAGTTCTTTAAATGTATAGGTTACTGTGAAACAAAAAACCTACTGCCTAATCTTCTAAGCTCTGTAGAAGGATTTTTATACTGTAAAGTCTATATATACCTTTCTAATTGCTGCTTCATTACAAAGTATTGTGAATTTGATGTCTTCCCGTCCAAGATGATTTTGCCACATGCTTTTCTTTAGCTGTTGCCTAACATTACATATAAAGGAAAATTCCTGTGCAGAATCCATCCCCATCTGCCAGGGGTGTCCGGGAGCAGTGGGGTGAGGGTGTGTCTGGTTCTTGCCCTTGGCTCTCCAAAGGGCTGCAGTATTGCTCCCTTGGCACTGCCACCACGTGCTGCATAAGCCTTGCTCATCCTTTCCACACAAGACTACATCTGTTGGCATTGCTCTGGCACTTAGTGCCTTTCCTACACAGCTAAGCAGGAAAGGATGAAGCCCAGAGATCCTAACATCAGCACTGCTGCTGTTGCCAGGATACTTCTACAGTGAAAGAGGCAAAGGCAGGATTTGGTCTCTGATGTGTATTGTAGAAATCGTTAGAAAGATCATTCTTTGTAGTTATTCTAAATGTGCCACATTAGAGATCATTGCTGAGGAGCAATTTCCAGGACAATATGTTTCAGCTCCAAGTGAATCAAGAGGCGGCATTTACCTGCATTTTTCCTTGAATTCTGTACCTATAATATGCTTCTCCCAGGCAAATTCTGTGTGAACAATGACTAAGCGGCACCCAAGAAGCAGGCACTGGCATGTGTGTAACAAAATGAAATACACAAGCATGGGTGTAAGGCAGCCCCTCCCTCTTCCCCCTCCTCTCCCCCCCCAAAGTAAATCCTGTCGGTGTGGCCAGCAGAACAAGCAGTGCCTGTGTTGGCTCTCATGGTTTTATAAGCAGGGTTTTGTTGTTCAGTTACACTGATTGAGGACTTTGGGGATTGTAGCAAAGCAGCTCTGTACATACATGCTGTGTTGCCTTTGTTGGGCAGTGTGGCTCCCACAGACCCTGTTACCGCAGTCATTTTCTCTGTGAGCTGACAGAGGCTTAGTCACCTCTAAAATGTCAGTGCATTTGTAGTTTGTATCTTTAAACAACCAGAAAAACCAGAATATTTTAATTAATTTTCTTCTTTTTAAACTCTTGGTGGAGAGAGCATTTTAATTTTTATAAAGAATCAGCAAAGGTAGGACGTTTGTTATTGCCAATTCTTTCAGAAAGTGTGTTCTATTTTAAATACTTCACTTCCAGAAGCAGGCTTTTATTAATTATAAGACTCCTGGGACATCTGAGACATTGATTCATTTTTTATAGATGCTTGGCAATTTAATGGCTTATTAACTGCACATCTGAGCCTGTCAACTCAAAGGACCGCTCTAACACACAGGACCACGAGGTTGAAATAGTAACAGATCTAAGATGATTCTGAAGAAAAGAAACTCATCCTTATAAGACCAATTAAGTGATCTCTGTGGTTACAGAGATCTTTGTGCTTTTGGTCTGAATTTTCAGGCAACTTTTCAGTGTCTGCTGGCGTAATCTGTGCAAGTGTTGAGCTTTAGCAATTTTTCATTAATACCTTCCATATTCCTTGCTTCATGTTCATCAGATTTCCCTGAGACAGTTGTATATGGACAAAGTGACCATAATTGTCTGCCCAATAGATTTATTCTTTCTGATTTGTGTCACCTGTCCTCAGCCCCAAAGCCACCAGGAATCTTTCTCAGTGCTTTGGGATGAGGCTTTTGGCCTTTTTAGGATGGGGCATTCACAGTCCTTCATCCTGAATCAAGTTCTCTCAGGACAAAATAGTATGATTTGGGAGATAGGATTTATCTCATCCAGCTTTAATAAATCATATGCCTAAATGCCTTACTATTTTGTTTGAGCTATTTGTCTCTGCTCTCTTGATATAAAAGAAGAAAAAAGACATTTTGAAGTGTAAGAAAGTATAGCTATTTTAGATACACATTTTAGGGGATCACCTCTACAATTTAGAATTATTAATTCAGCCTACAGATGTAGAAGAGCCTAAGTGGTTAAATTTAAATGAAGAACTATTTGCCAATAAACATATGAGAGACATAATCTATAGATAAATGTTAAGATGGACAAGTCTAGACTTAGTACTGGGTTTCTTACGCTTAGTGCAATTGTCCACATTACTGGGTGAGGGGTATTGCACCTGAGAAGAATTTCCTGACGGACACTGTGTTGAAATGAATGATTTCTGCAAAACTGATGCTTTAACCAAAGAGGTAAAAAGAGTCTTGATCAAATTGAAACCAGATATTTAGCAGTTTTTACTGCTGTCACTGTTTATGTCTGCAACAGATTGAGTCAGTCTCTTTCACAACCAGCATCAGTATTTGACACTGTGTTGGTCATGTCACATTTGCTTTCCACTGCTGACTGATGAAGTTTATCATCCAAACTCCAGAAGAATCACTTTAACATTGAAAGCAAGCTTATGTATATGCATTATTCTGACAGTACTTGAGCAATGATAAGTTGCACCCAGAGAATGAAGTTCTGTCAGGCTCAAATTAATTGAGGCATAAGAGATGACATAAAGTTTCAAAGTTACCATTCCAGGCCTTAGGAATGAACAAAAAACCAGAGTCCTGATGCCTTCAATCACCGTGCAAGGTGCACTAGTTCCAGCCAACAGGCTGAGTTTATGGTTTTATCATTGCACAGCAAAGACAGCCAGAGGCATGAAAACAACACACAAAGCTTCCGAGAGCCATGAGATTTAAAAACGTACAAAAGCTGATATCCATTGATTTTTCTAGGTGTGTTCTTTAAGCTCAGTTTATCACAATTAAGTGACATCCTATGAACCACAGAATGCCCTGTGCTCCCCCAGTCTCCTTGACTCCTGCTTTCCTTGCCCAGGTCAGCTCCTGGTTCTCAGTGCATCATGAGTCAGGGGAAGTGGTGCCTCCATAGAAAAGCACCAAGACCTGAATATGACTCCAGCTCTATGGGAAAGGGAGAAACTCCAGGGATGCAAAGTTACATCTTTACAAGAAAATACATACACATATATTGGCAAACATGAGTTAAACTACTTTTTTATCCAACAATTATTTTAAAAGGGTGGACTCTCTTGAACAGAATTTAAGAAATTACACGTTTGATAAAATAGGGGTATAAATAAATGAAATATTTTTATTCAGAACTGCTAAAGCCACCCCATAAATTACTATTTTTTTTTTCTTTGCCAATATTACTTGGGTCATATTAGTTGGTACTTTTGGTTGAAGAGACTAAATTTTTTAACTTCTCTGCATGAATAATCTGCAGCATTAAAATAAAGGAATAAAGTGACGAGGTCCTCTTACATGTTTAGATAATAATATAGATAATAATATAGAAACAATTTTCACTTTTTTTTCTGTCATCATGATGGCTGGGATTGTTAATATAGTTGTTGAAAATCACAAATCTGACCTCTTCAGACCTGTTGAAAATAAGATCTTGAGGAAGAACACATATTAGAGATATCATGGTAAAATTCCAGGACACACAGTGTCACCACTCCTGTACTCTATCAGATGAATTGGCTGATCAATAGTCTTTGTATGTGATGCACCTGTGCCCCAAATGATTTTGTTCTATTGTTCTCATGTCTGCCATGTGACCTTATATCTTATACTCCATTTAATCTGCATGTCTTCCTTCCTGTGGTAGAAATGTGGTCAAGGCTGCAGGCAGCCTCATGTATACAACTCACAGATCTGTTAATAATGCCTGAAGCAGATGAGGACTTTGGCTTTGCAGAGACAAGAGCAAAACACTCCAAAAATTATTCAGCAATTATTACATTCTCAGGGGAAGTGGGGACCGTATATCATCTCTGCTTTGCAGGAAGCTTTTACATATTTGAAAATGCTGCAAACAGATACATACATGTTTCCAAACAGCATAAAATTATTATAATTCTACATAGTTCAAGCATGAGTTAAGATTTAGCAACATGAGCTGCATGTGGAAGTAGAGCTGTAGATCATTACCCTTTCTGAGGTTGAATCTGGGGTTTTTTCATGCTGTTGTGAAGGGTTGATGTGTCTGAGTCAAAAGTACTTTTAAGGTCATTAATGCTGTATATACTATTTATCACCAAGAAGCAGAACCTTTTACTATGTCATGTAAAGAAAAAAATTATTAGTTTGACACAATTTCTTCCTGAAAAGTCTTGACAAATGTTTATGACCTCTGAAGAGTTTACATGTAGGTGGTTTGAGTCTTCCAATCCTAGGAATTAGAAAGAGAAAGATGTGCAGTTACAGTTTCATGAGTCTTCCTCCTCATTTTTTTTTTTTTTACAAAAGGACAAAATGCCCTAATTGAGCAAATAATTTCATAAGAAACTTAGGTACTCAGAAATTAAGAATATAAAACTATCTAAAAACCTGAATCAGAGATGCATTTATGAGACCAGGGTTGTGTTTGTTCTTTCCAAGTTTCTTTTCCTCATGAAGTCTGGAAGGTGTTGCCGTTACTTGCTGTGAGTCTGTTACGTGGTACTCTGTACCCTAGCTTCCATTTCAACCAGCTCTGCCAACTGAGAGCAGCTGGTTCATCTAAATTCCACCTGACCTGTTCTCTGCCCACTCCACCTTCTTTAGCTCTATTGCTAATATTAATTATGTTAGTCATTTAATCACAGGTGATTTTTTTCCACTAGTTGCTGAGGCAAAAAGAGCACTAATTGCCTTGGGGTTTTTATGCATCAACTATTAGCTTTCCTCCCTTCCTTCCCACATAGTAAAATTAATTTGCTTTTGGTATTATTATTATTTTTATTTATTTACTTATTTATTCATTATTAATTAACAGAAAGTTTTAATTTTATCCCTAATGTCTTGACTGTATCCCACTTGCTATACTGACTGTTCTGGTTTTTTGTTAGATGCCCATGTTTTTTTTCTGTGTTCATCCTTAACAATTTAATCTAGTTTTCACCTTTTGTACAATTCTGTCTCAAGTAGCAAGTCATTGCAAATTCATTACTTAATTAAAATTAATTTTGGTTATGCTTTTTTTCTTTTTCATTAGAACAATTTGTACTTGCATTCTGAATATTGCTCATTCAATCCTTTCTAGTTCTCCTAAACTTATCTCTTTCCATTGCTTGCTATAATATCATGTTTCTTGATGCCGTGGGTTAATTAAAATCTAGGCCTTTATAACCAGTTTTGGGTAATTTTGTCGCTCTTCTTTTTTGCTTCTTTCTTTCTGTTGTAAGCACCCCTAATTAAAAGATTTCACCCAAGCTGTCTTCACTTTCCTACATGTTTCACACAGGTACCTGCATAGTTCCTTCTCTGGGTGCATTGTTAGATCATTTTCTATATTGTCATCTTCTTGAACTTTACTGTAGACTGCAGTGTTGACATATTTAAGTATTCGGTATTGGCTGTGGGAAACTAAGCTCCCGCAGGTCATATGGGTATTGAAATCAAAACCACTTTCTATATGGTTAACATTTTGCTAGGAGTTGATGGATGTCATTGGTTCCTTTGATATGTGAATGAAGATAAAGAAACTTGTGCGTATATGTTTTCATATGTGAAAAGGAACTGTATTCTGTAGTAAAAGAACGGGGTAATTGTTTTATGTGTATATATATGTATATGTGTTTATGAGTGCAGTAGTACAGTTAGTAAAGTTAAGACATGAGACAGTGGAGCTGCTGGATATGAAGCTGCCTTCTGCTCAGTGCTTACTACTAGTCTGGAAGGACTCCTGGGACAGAATGAGCTGGAACTCTTTACTAGTTCCTTGTTTCAGTTTGGTTTCATTGCTTTATTTTCTTTTATCATGTTCCAAAAAAAAATGCATCATCAGAGGGACTCTTGTGCAAACCAAACAGAGTTTTTCTCTTTATTTCAAGATTTGTAGTTCACGGAGACTTGCATCCAGTAAATTCTTCACCATTAACTTGGATATCCAAAACCCGTAATTTTTGTTCTCTTGTAGAATCAAGTGAACATGAAGAGAAGAGTACAGCTGTCTCGGGTGAGGCATCTACAGCCCAGCCTTGTCCTGCACCAGGATATGGTCAGCCTGAAGAAGCAAAGGAGGATATGGATGTAACAAAACAGACTAAACCTGAGGAGAATGATGACTTGGGCCCACTGCCTGATAACTGGGAAATGGCTTATACAGAAAAGGGGGAAGTCTACTTTATTGAGTAAGTCTTATCTCTTCTATTTTTTAATAGCTGTATTGTATTTAACTGGGTGGGAAAATGGTTTGTATGGTGAAGTAGAGCATTGTGCTCCTCCTCATTAAAGCAGCAGGAATGTTCTGGCTGTCAGGCTCCTGAGGGCTGGTGGCAATTCCTGCATTAGTGATTTAGATAGAAGCCTGCTGGGTTTTAAAATAGGTAACTGGTCTGCTTACTTTGATGGCAGGAATTAAAGCTTTTGTTTCTTCTGTTGAAAGCAAGGCCTTTCTGCTCTTCTGGTGCCTTCTGCTGGGAAAGTAACACAATCACTGTTTTTGTCCTTCCTTATGTGGACAGAGGTGGAGAGTGTGAAGCTTTTTGCCAGTTAAAGAAAAGGAAAATGAGTGGACTAGAAACTAGCTAGTGAACAGTAGAGGGAGACCATGCCGTATATAGAAATAGTAAAATAAATGAGCAGACTATAAGGAGAATTCATTATTCATAGAAACATTTCCCTGTTGTTAGACTATACATACCAGTTACTAATTAGTAAACTCACTGAAGTAATGGATATGAAAATTCTTTATGCTCTATGTGCTCTCTATTAGAGGGCTTTCAAAGGAAGGCCACGTGAATGCTGAAGGGTCTGGAGGGGAAGCTCTGTGAGGTGCAGCTGAGGTCACTTGGTTTGTTCAGCCTGGGGAAGGGGACACTGGGGGCAGAACCCATTGCAGTCTGCAGCTTCCTCATCAAGGGAAGAGGAGGGGTAGACACTGATTTCCCTCTTGTGACCAGGGACAAGACTCAAGGAATTGGCCTAAGGCTGAGTCATGGACATTTAGACTGGATATCAGGAAAGTTTTTCACCATAGGGGCTGGTTGGGGACTGGAAAAGGCTGCCCAGGAAAGTAGTCACAGCGCCAGGCCTGACAGAATTCAGAGGCTTTGGACAGTGCTCTCAGGCACATGGTGAGATTGGAGTGTCCTGCACAGGGCCAGGAGTTGGACTTGATGGTCTTGATGGATTGCTTCCAACTCAGCACATTCCATGATTCTATGATTAATGTACATTACCAGGATAAAAATACAGCAAGCTTCTGAGTTGCTATAACACTGTGTTCCTCAAAAGAAAAAAAGAGAATGTAAAAACCAACATTTTCATCAGTAGAACTCTGCTAGAGTGGTAGAAGGAGCATTTATGTTTGCTTTAAGGAACTGCCTCAGTTTAGAGCATTATCTGTTGTTCTGATTATTAGTAGGTAAAAATAACATTTGGTGGTGTCAATTATGCTTTGAATCCTGTATTTAATTTAAGATGTTGTGACTATCACTTATGAAGTGTAAACAAATTTTAAGAATAAAGTTTGTGCATGTGACTTTTTAATGAATATTGGCATGACCCACTATAGCTTCTAGCATATACAAGGCTGAAAATAGCAGTAACTATAATAACATAAGCGGGTTTGCAGAAAAGGGCAAAAATATGCTTATTCTAGAAAAAGAATAATTATAATAACTTTGTCCAAGCAAGCAAAGAAGAGCTAGAATTACCTCAGGGCTAGTTGAAACCCTTGTTTTCTTCTTACCTTACTCCAAATTTAATTTTTCCGCACATATTGAACATTCTGACAAAAAGCAGACTGAATTATATGGCACTTTTATTTTACTTGTAACAAAAACCTGTGGTACCTTTAGGGGACAGGGGAAGGTATGATGGGTAGATCACTAACATACCAAACTGTGACAGTAGTAAGTACTGCAGGAGGTAATTTAATAGAAAATAAATATATATTTTGGAACAAATACAGGGGATGCAAATAGTCCTGCTAATCTATGGAGCAGCCATTGCACTCCTCAAATTCCTTTGATGTTACAGCTTCATTCCGTTCCTGGAAAGGCTCTGGTTTGCACTGCAGTTCTGACAGTGCTCATCATTCACTTCCACTAAATGAAGGTTATGTAAAGCAAAGAAATCAATCAGAGGTGCACACTGGATAGAAAGGCTGTTATAAGGGCTTCTTGCTTTTGGGATTATAATCTTGAACAATGTATTTGCAAAAAAGTTCAGTTACATATCTGTAAAAATACTGGACTGTTTGCTAGAATCCTAGCAAAAGGAACAACTCTCTGATCGTTTGAGTTTTCACATTGCACAGTCTTTGCAGGGTTAAGTAGGAATGTAATGCTGTGGGGATGCTGTTAAATTGCCTCTTTGTTTACAAGTCACTTTGGTTAATGGCATGAAGAGACTCCATTTGCTTTCACAAAAAAACGGAAAGATAAAATGACAACAAAAACCTATTTGTCTAACAACATCTCCCTGAACAGTAGTAAAGATTGTACTAGATTATTAAATAATAGATGAAAAACAAACATTTTTAAAGTGTACATCACAATGAGTGGGGGGGGAAAAAAAGTCACACTAGGAAGCATCTTTTATTGCTTTATTTGAGGCTCATGTGAATTGCGCCTTTAAACGCTAAAGCCTTCCAGCAGCAAACGATCCCAAGTTCCAGGTTGTCACAGGTATACCCAAAGTTCTTAGATTTCATGACAGCATTTTCATTTATTCACCTCAAACTAACCTTTAAAATTCAGATGTGATCACTTATCAAAACTGCCATCATAATACTGTGGCAGATTTACAGTGAGAGAGGAAGTGACTTCATAAGGGGAAAGATAATTGTCTATAGACAAAGTATTTATCTGTTAATCATTAATGGTTCAGTTACCATTTTGTAAAGCACAGTAGAAGGAATTTCCTCTGCCTCTAGGACTACAAAGACAGAAAGAAATATCATCTACCAAATTCACTGAATGATTCAGAGGATGGCTGTATTTTAGAGCATGTCTTGGTCTGTTTCTTCCTTTCATTCCCTTTTGACATAGGTGCATGACCTTATGTTTACCTATTTTAGCATTCAGAGACAGAACAGGAGCATCTCTTCTTGCACCATAACACTTACCAATGTTTTTCAGGAACAGCTACTTCAGTACACTTCTTGGGCTGTTTCCAGCCTCCCTTACATATGAATCTGAATTTTCAAATACAGGCACACACTACACAAATAGGACTCCATCTCTTACATTTCATTTCACTGAGAACATATGCTAATGAGAACATGCAATAATTAACAGGCTGTATATAAATTGGATTGCCATCAAAAAACCC
This sequence comes from Bombycilla garrulus, assembly GCA_013400315.1. NCBI lineage: Eukaryota > Metazoa > Chordata > Aves > Passeriformes > Bombycillidae > Bombycilla > Bombycilla garrulus. The sequence goes on along the minus strand of VXBU01013692.1, from coordinate 608,098 downwards.
TACAGTTTTGCTTCTTTCCTGCTTTAAATATGGCTGATAAGTGTGGCATGTTTTGGCATGCTTAAATTAATCATAGTCATCACTGATTTTTAGCTTTTCCCTCTCCCAGAGCTAAGGAAAGGCTTTGATTCCCCATAGCATTCAGACCTTGCCTTGCCAACGACTCTCAAACTACATACCAGAAACCCAAGTCTGTGTTGTCCTCACAAAGTCAGCAGATGCTGGTTGTGTGAGATCCCAAGCAATCAGTGTTTGCGGTGTTGGTCCAGTGCAATGCTGGAGCGAGTGAAAAAGGACCAAGACTCCAGGTGCACCTGCTATCATGTGCAGTCAGCCTGTAATGTAGCCCTCACCCAACTATCCAGCTCCAACTCATATGTTATTACATCATAGACTGTCCTTTACAGTTGGCTACACATTTTAATACTTTTATAAAAAAGGCAGAATTGGTTTTCTCTCTCTCTCCAGCCTTTTCTCCATGCATAGGCAGCAGAACTCTGAATGGGCTGCAGGGAGAGTAGGACATGAACCCTAAAGCTATTTTACTCTATAATGTTCAAAAGCATATGTGGTTTCCTCTGCTTATACTATGTTAATTGTTTTCTTCATGGAGAAAAGTCTAGAATAAATGTAAACCACCATAGAACATCTTTAATGGATCATGTTTTTTGACTTGTGTTGATGAATTTTAGGATAATGTGGCCACATAAGGTTTAACAAACCACTTTCCAGTACATCTTGCAGACATTCAGTCTCTTACTACTTCAACACCTACTTCTTAAAACAACATAGTCAGCACTGCTTTTTGGACCTGTTGCAATATCTTTTCTAGTTATTAAAGTTTTTTTTCTTTATGGAAGTGCCATAAAAGACTAAAAAACAGCTATAACATAGTCCTTTGCCAAGGACTCTCCTTTTCACTGTAAAAAACAGCCATTAAGGTTTTTAATACAGCTAGTGCAATTTCAGGTGATATCTGGAGTACAGCTACAAGAATATTGCTATGGACTTCACTGGGATCCGTTTTTCTTTGTAGTAGTTTTTAAGGCAGGAAAACTTTTTGACTGCAGGAATAACATTTATCCCAACATTGTGTTTACCTGAAGAACCATGATATATATAGTTACTCCTGATTGCTCCATCAGTTCGCCATCAGAAAGCAGGATATTTTAGTTAAGCCTGGATACACCATTATTATATTTTGTACTAAACATACAAAACGTACTGGTAGAAATATACCCTTCTACCTGTTCAAGATTACTTTCATATCCTGCAGTAACCGTAGTTACTTAGTTACTGAAGGATATAAGTTAGTTTGGCACTTCTGTGAGTATGTTACATCATCAGAGTATCAGTCCATAATACTGAAATCTTTCGGTTGTCTGGATATTTCTGCTTCTTGAATTAAGTAGCAATTAGGATGAAGGATTCATTTTTTTTTTTTCCCACATACTCTTATTCACTTCTGATGGGATTTTTCTTTGGGAAACAAGCCATCTTGTATCAGTATGATACGTTGTGTAGACAATTCAGATCCATCAGGAGTCTTGTGAATATCATTATAATTGTGTGCACTTGGTTTTCTTTGTTTATATGTTAGATTGGATCCATCAGTTTTGTTCAGCATAACAAATCAGAATTCTAATGCACTTTGGACTTCAACATGACATACAGCAGGACAGGCAGCTGAAAGAAACCATCTTTTCTCCTGAGACCACTTCCTTGCCTCATGACAAGTTAATTAGGAACATGAAGATGGTAGAAGTGGAAAGAATTTGTGGAATGCTGAATTTTATTTTTTTTTTCTTTGTCTATTGATGTTATAAAGGCATTATCAGTCTGTACTAGTGGTGTGCTGTCCCTTGCTTTCACTTGCTGTTTTTATCTGTGCTGACATCCAGGTCAAACTGCCAGCTTAACTCCTCTTGTCTTTCCTCACTTTCTTATTTCTGGTCTTTCCCCCAAAGGTCTCTGCTGCTGTGCTCTACAAAATTAATCTTCCAGCACATTTCCTCTGATATTTGTAGTGTTGTTATAACTTTTCTCCATTGTATTTATTGAACTAGAAGAATCAGCTCACCTGCCTTGCCATATAGCATTAGGTATCTAACATAAACCAGTTGCCAAGACTCCCTCTGTGATCAATGGAGAGAGATAATTACCTCCAGAGGCTGATTCATCCTGTCCATATATAAGGGCAGAATTAATTTGCCAAAATACAGCTGCTTCTACCAGTAAATATGTCTCCAGATATCCAAAACTATGTCTGCAGTAGTATGTAATTTGTGTCAGAAGTACAGTTTTGAAGGAAATCTTTTGGTTTTCTTCACACACTGTGATTTGGCTTACATTTCAGTGTACCCACATTCCTTTCAGATGAAACAGAAAAGAATGTTGATCTCTGGGAGTACACTTAGTTTTCTACAACCTCTGGACCCTGAACTTCATCCATGAGACCAGAATTGAGTTAAAACCAGTCTGAGCTCCTTCTGATCTAAACCATTTCCAAATCTAAATTAATAATATCAGAAGTCTGCCGAGTGAAACTACTGATGCTGATGACCCAGCAGCCACAGCTTCTAGGTCTTTTTAGGTGCCATGGGCTGCATGCCTGTGAGTGTAGTGCAGTAGGTGAGCTCCTGCTGTGCATCTTGTGGTTTAAATTCAAATGAAAACCTTACAAGCTTGAAGAACACTTAGTGTGAAAAAAAAGATAACTGAGAGAGAGATTCATTTGAAAAGTGATCCTGATCTAAGCCAAAGCCCCACTGTAGAGGGACAGTAACAGCTCAAGATATCTCCATTACCTTGACAGATATGCCACAGAACTTGGAAAAACCATGGCCCTTTTGGAGTGACAGACAGAGGCCATTTGGGAGATGACATACCAGCATTATGTCACTTAGGAGCATATGGTTAGGTGGTTCTGCTGGATGATAGGTGAGATAAATTATTCTGTATAGATGTCTCTGCCTTGAAGAGAGACAAATCCTACACAATTAGCTATGTAATTTTTGTATTCAGATGAGCTGAAGCCCGTTCTTTGTCAGAAATTAAGCTGCCTCAGTCAAAGAGAACAGCAGAAATTACCATAGGAGACTTTAGGCATTTTTATATTCCCCAAAAGTCTTGCATAAGCATCTTTTGCTCCTGAGAATGCCTAGAGGCAGTGCCACTGTCTCTGGGCTGTGTATAAGTGCTTATCTATTGCCCAAGGCCATCTAAGAGTCACAGCATAGGAACTCCCAAACCCATCAACTCCAAGCACATCGGGAAATGCAAGGCAAGCTGGCAGTCACAGCTGCTGCCATGCAGACCACTGCCAGAGGGACAGCTTCCTTTAGTATCTGTTCCTACATGTGTGCAAGAAGTTTAGGTATCATCCCACAATGGATAGACTGCAAAATTGCTGGTTTAATGCTCTGTTTTCCAATCCACGTCCCTCCATGCACAAATTCCTTGAAGGTCATTATTGTGCCACTTAGAAATCTCTGCAGATATGCAATGCATCAGCATAAACAAAAAGGAGGGAGGAGTTAGCATTGTTGAAGTTAGGGGGCCAACAGAGCATTTCCTCTTTGCTCAAGTTGTTAGATGGAGGACCAGCTTAAATGTAATGTGTACAGAATAAAAACCCAGACAAATCCATGTGTGCTGCCCCCAAACACAGTGAAACAGCATACTGGTAAATGCCCATTTTGAAATGTTTTTCGCACTAACATGCAAGTTATTGCGAATATCTTGCAAGATGCACAATTTAGACTAGGTTTGCAGTGCTTTTAAAAGACTTTAAGGTTATTCTTGTCAGTGAGTACTTTCTATATGTCCTTCAAAAACGTTTCAAGAGATTGCCCTGAAGGCTTTGTTAGTACAAGAAACTTTATCTGTCAAAGTGCTTTAAACTAACAGTTTGTTAACACAAATCCATTATATTCAAATCTCAAGTAAAACAATATACTGCCTAACAAATAATTATAACAAAAAGATAACACTTTGTTAGATAAGGAAAGCCACACTCCTAGTTTTTTACTTCCTAAAGATATCAAGTAGTATCCAGTGAGATTCCCAGAAAGCTTCTGGTCCTGGTACCCAGCTCCAGAGCTATTAACAGGGAACAAAGGCATTTAAACTGTTTCTGTGAAGCTCTAAAAACAGAGCTACAAGGAAAATCTGGAGAAGAAGGTGAGATTGAGTCAAGGTTTCAGAGAAGTATTCTGTGCTTTCTTTCGCTCTGCTTAAACCAGTTGAAGAACATTTTTCCACTTATAGTCAAAATTGTGTGTAACTAATACCAGATGACTCTGATTATAATAAACTGTTTCTGCTAGGTGCAAATATTTGGCAAAGAGAAAGGATTTAAGTTAGTTCAGCAATAATTATTTTATTGACTTTTGGCTAAAATATTAAGCTCCACTGCTTTACTGAATGAACTTTAAAAAAAAACAAAAACAACTGCAGTACGTGTCAGGCTTATGTGCAGTTCCTATTCTGTTCATAGGTAACAAATCCGGATGAATTTTAAAAAGTTATGCTCTTTCCATGTTCTGCCTGCTTGAAGCAAGAACAAAGGGATCCTTTGTTAAGGAAACTTTGCTTCCAAAGTTTCAAAAATTAGGATTTTACTGTTAATTTTTAGAGAGATTCTAAGACATTCATTGTTGAAATTCCAGCACTTATCTCAGTAGTCCTAACTAGTAATCAAAATCATTGAAATTATGTGAAGATGGGCTTTCTAAACATGTTTTTAATGATAAGGTGTAGTTATTGCCAAGTAATGAAGCATTGGTCAGTGTAAAATGTTGCTAGAGCCCCAGCTGTATTTCTCACAGGATGCTTTTGTTGCATCACTTCACTCTCGTTCCATCGCTGACAACTCCAAATGCTTGTTTGAGCATTTATTCCACAATTGCTGCTGCAGTTCATCTGCAGTTCATTCATAACTGATCTCTAATTCCCCAGCTCCTTTTCCTTCTGGTCTAAGACTTCCCAAATGGACACACATGATTAGACCTAGTGGTAAGGTAGGCAGGTTATGCCCCCTACAAGGTTTTTGGTGCTTAAAAAGCATTCAGTGTGCACAGCCTATGCAGCAGATATGTGTTAATACTACTTTTGCCATTAGTGTTAATCTGACCAATTTACTGTTCCTTCAGTCTCCTATCCCATAGTTGAAGCTTTCTTACCAAGGCTTCCTTTAAATTATATTAAAACCAGTCTTGGAGATAAAGGTTGTCTCTCTTTAGCTTTTACGCATTCTAGTCCTTTGCAGAGCTGAGGAGGGATTGGCTGACACAGGGGAGACTGGAAGAATACCCTTCCAAGTAAACCTCCTATGCAGGACAGAAGTAGACATGCATAAAGAACTATGCTCTACTCCAGGGCTACTCATTTCCCTCAGTCACTGAGAGCAATGTGACAGTAGTCATGTCACTCCTTCTTGAAGGAGTGTTTGTGTGTTGGTACCTGGTTGCTAAGACGATCCGAGCAAACAGCTCTAGGGAGAACATAAGAGGACATTGATGTTACTGTGAAGGTGTTAGAAGTCAGGAGGGGTTGATTCTGCCTTCTTTCAAGTCCTGCCTTTAGAGCAAGAGAGGATGTTTTTACCCTCTAGAGCACTTGTCTAGAAGCCTTTAAAGTCCCATTGCAAGAGTTGTTCGGTCCCACTGCATTGTATGTTTAGTATAGATTATAAAGTGGAGAGGCAGGGCAAGAGAAAAGGCACGAATACAGGCAAGGAAAAGAGGGATGAATTTCAAAAGGTTCTTTGCTCCTGCAATTATTTGTTATAGATGAAAGTTCTTGTGGATGAGTTTTGCTTTTACTAAGTAGCTGTACAGGTTTGACAGATATCATCTAGAAGAGGAGACTGAGTGTTGTGAGAGCTGATCTAAATGAAATATCATCTCCATTCTGTGAAATTGCACTGCACACTGAAGGATCACTCTTCTGTTAAAAGAGTTGTTGATATTTTTTTAGGTTTCTTTATGGTTTTGTTTAATATGGCCATTTGGCACAAAACTGGGACATCAGTCCTGCTGGGTTTGTGGAAGCCACGTTTATGCTAAAGGGAAAGGTAACTTCTTGCTGTTCTCAGTTTCAACAAAAGCCTCAAAGGTTATAATTTAACTAATTCACATTTTTAAATATTGATATTGAATTTGGCTTGTTTTCTGCTTGGCAACTGTCTTTGCAGATACTTGAAAACTCTTTCTAAAAATATTATAGGGATGTTTTCAGGACTGGTGAATTGGCCTAGTCTGATGGGTGGACATTGGCCAGTTGACTTGCAACACAGCTGGCTTTTAGTGACTGCTGCTGTCACTGGCTTGTTTGGTGCCTCTGGACAGTAATTGCATGACTCTGTGACTCCATTTTCTTGCCTCTAAAACAGGGGTGGTCTTTTTTATATCCTTTGTAAAATGCTTTGAGATTTGCTCTATACCACAGCAAACGTTGCCAGTAGTAGTCATATATATTGCTCTTTTAAAGCCATAGGAAACTATCTGTGATTCTAATTTAGTTCATAATTAAGAGCTGGGAGAGAGTGGCTGTTGTCCAGACATGCCCACGCTCCAGACATGCAACTGCAGCTCCCACAAGTGTCCAAGCTCACTCTGAGCTCTGGCACTGCTGACAGGGTGCCCTTGGTGGTGTAGAGCTCAGCACGTGCTGCTGGATGTGCCCAAGTAGCTCAGTGGATGGATGCTGGGGTGATGAGCCCATGCTGAGCTCCATCCTGCAGCACTGACACTGCTGGAGCATCTCCCCAGTTAATTTAAAGCTAGCTCAAGTATGTCTGCACAAGCTGTGGTTGGGCTGGGACTGCAGCATACAAATACACCCTACAGGAGACCACAGGCAGCCAGAGCTTCTGAAAAAGTGTCTTAGTTACACTTGCAATCAAGCACAGGCTGCTGGCATAATTTCAGATTCACCTTACCTTTGGCTCATCATTCTTCATACTCTGCAAATATAGCTCAGTTCTCAAAGGGAAGGGTTTGTTTATCATCTTCACCTGTCATGAATGGTGTTCTAGACTAGATAATGCTTTTAAGAAAAAAACAGTTCAAATGCCTCAATTTTCATTTTAGTTGCCATTTTATCTATACATAACTCTGATCTACCTTCTTTTCCATTCAAGATGTGGAGGAAGCTTTAACGTGGTGACAATTATGCTGAGAAGTAGGCACTATCACTGCTTTGAGAGAGAGAGAAATTGAGGCAGAGGAAAATTTATCTGCCATGGGAGACAAGATGAGAGAAGGAATTGGCTATATTTATTTATTTTTCCCTAGGGGAACCAGTGGTGTTGGGATCACATGGACTGTATCAGTAACTAACAAACTCGCAAACAATTGCATCCTAATCTGGTTATTTTGCCAGGTCCCCTGTTTTTGTACACCTTATACCAATGTTTATAAGAGAAGTCATAAGCACACTTTAAAATGACACAGCAATTTAATAATAAACTAAATAATTCAGTATTGTATGGAATGAGCTTCCTCCTAGGATGTATCATATAAATAAAACATGGGTTAGAAGTGTCTCTGAATGATAGTATTTTAGGAAAGGCATTTCAAAAAATCAAGGAGTAATGATCATAATTTTCTGGTTTATAGTCTTCTTTAATATATTTACAATATTTGGCTCCAAATCTATTTGCTTATGGGTAAGGTACACATTCAAAGGATCTGGCTTTAAGTCTCATTAGCTGTGCTAAGTATCAATTCATTTGGCAAAATAATCTCCCAGAAAACAATTTGTGCCAGTTCAATGCTCTTTGATGGCTGATTTCTCAAAGATCTATTCTGAGTATAGAAAGGAGCCACATGATTCATTCAGCTTGTGCATATCTATTTTATCTCTATAGAAGGATTATATATGGAGAGATAAAGGTTTGTTAAACAAAGTATCATTAATCACCCTGTCCGGAAATGTAGACTTTGCAGGAGCATGCTGTAATTTGCATCAAATTTTGCTGTGCCTTGTCACTGCTGCTGGAGAGAAATAACAAACCTGTATTTATGAAAAGGACAGGTTTAAGATGAAAATAATTCTATCCGAAAACTGTGAGAATGGTACAGAATCCTGTCGCCTGCACTCGATCAACGGGAGAACACTGTATTTGTAATAAATTCCTTTTGCTCTGGATGAGTTCTGCATTTTCAATGAGGTTAACTTGGCAACATTCTAGTTGATTTTAATAAAAATAGCTGCTTTGAGGACAGGGAGCTGAGGTTGCCAAATTTACAACTGCCTTGCACAATTACTCTTACACCTCCTTCAGGGCTACTTAGAACCAGTAAGCAAATTAAGTGTATCGATTGCAATTTTGTTGGACTAACCCTTTTTTCTTAAGGAATAAACTTGATTCCTTTCAGTATGTGTCTGCTCAGAGTGATCTCTTTTCTTTTCAGCCATAACACAAAGACAACATCATGGCTGGATCCACGACTTGCGAAAAAGGCTAAACCTCCAGAAGAGTGCAAAGAAAATGGTAGGTGATTAAGTTTTCCTTGCTGCTCGGAGGGGATTTTCCTTTGTGTGTGTGTGTCTCTTTCAGTTCTTACAAAAATCAGGCATTTGGGGGAATGATGAAAGGTGTTTAATTGCTGCTTTGGTTAGAAGCCATAATTGATACCAGTTCTCAGTGTGCCATGTGTTTCTGCTTTTTATTCCCCTTTCTGATGCTATCCAAAGCTGAGGATCACAAGTGTGTTTTCTGCCTGTTGTGTGTGTGACTCCGGGACTGACCCTCTCCCTCATCTCCTACAGAGAACTTTGGTCTGCAGAACAGAATCCTTTTCAGATTCTGAGCTTTTAATCTACAGGCGATTCAATGCATAAGGGAAACTAGCAGCACCGTGGGAATATGAATATTGTTTGATTTGTATTTAAAGGTACAGTGCTATGCTATTTAGTAGCCAATTTAAACAAAATAGTGTCTGATAAAACAGGGTGTGGGAGGGAGAAAAAGAGATCAGCGTCTGTCAGAGTTCAAGGCTGGATTTGGGGGGGTACTACATTGCTAATGCTTTAAAATTTAAAAGCATACATACTGCTGAGGATGCTTGAAGGAGCTGTAGCTGTTGTGCAGGAGAGATTATTATATTGACAGATTGAGAGATTTAAAATAATACAAATTGTATCAGTATCACTTCTAATTTTTCTCCGGTAAAGTTTATCAGTATTTAAAGTCATTTAATAAAGTCAAGGCAAGAATGTGGTGTAATTGATCTGTTTCTGATCAGGGTTTTATTTCATTGTTTTATACTTCCACGTCAGTTCAATTAGTCAGTTAAGATGCTGATTTCTAAAGACTGCTACTTATTTTATTGTTGTGAGATACAGAGCATTAAATGCATGCATGCTGTGTTCATTAATTCAAAGCATTTTTAAATATTTTAAATGTATTCATAAGTTTTCACGTACTGCATCTGATTTATTTTAAATTTTCCAAAATACATTCATTTGGTTAATGTAAATACTATTAACAGAAAGGACACTCAAGGCTGATTAAGAGGTCACTGAGGAGTCGCTGGCTTTATGAATTGCGGGGTCAGTGCTTTGGTAAAAAATGTGTCTGGGCTGGATTTTTTTTAAATGGCTTTCTTCTGAAAGATTGCTATACTCCAAAAATAGCTTCCTTATTTCAGCAGCAATTCTGACGTTCTCTTCTGACATCAGAAATTATATGTCTGAATGATTTTGCGATGCTTATTCTAGCGCAGACAACACGAGCTCCCAGACTAAATTCTACAGTGATTACAATAGAGGTTTGATACTGAAACAAAACAAGGGCACAGGAGCATTGCTTTCTAAATCTCTCACATTACTTATATGAACCTATATCTTACCCTGCTCCTTAGAGAATAATAATGGCAAAAGCAGGAAAAAAAATCTACTAGTATCTGTAGAGTAACATTCCATAGAGTTACATGGAGTAAATATGTGTTGGTTTTGGTTTTTTTTTTCTGTTAACTGCTGTATACGGAGATCAGAACGGCACACAGATATTAAAAAAATTCCTAAGTTATCTGAAGCAATTTAAAATTAAGATCAGTGCCTTAAAGAAAAAGCATTATTTTATAGTTATTTGACTACTGGATTACTGAATCACTGTAGTATGCTGGGTCATGTTGTTCTTTTAAGGTTGCTCAGCTCATTAATGCAAAGTTCTTGGAGTGATGCATAAAAGACTTCAGGAGAGATTTTCTGTTCTTACAGTGATTGTTCTTCCAACATCCTCTTTTCTATGGTTCTTCTGTTTTTCAAAATTGTCATTCGTCTTTTTTTGTTTAATCCAATTCCTGCAGATGAAAAAGTTCTTCAAAATCACTTACATGCCTTAAAATGACTGTACCTTCCATGAAGGTCCAACACAAGGCATTTGCTAGAGCACACAGGGATTAGGAATTTTTGTTTAAGTGTAACCTAACTTCAAGAATTAATTTCCCCTATGGCTAGGTAGATTCTTTTTATGCCCAACATATTTTCTGTTACACTTCGTGATTCATTCTGGCAAATTTTACTCAGAGATACAAAATTTTAGAAAGACATCAATGTTTAGGTAGGAAATTATACTTACCTTGATGCCTTATCACTACATGCGTAACTCTCGCTTTTCATTGACATTTATGTTGTCACATCTGAAACTTGTATTGATTCTCTGAGATACATTAGTATGGCTTTATCATCTACCAAATTCTGCTGTCAGGTTTTCATTGTGAATAACCCAACTTTTGTGTTCTCCTTTCAGTGCAAATCCTGCCAAATCCTCCTTCTTCATTCTGCTGCCAGCACACAGTTTCCACACCAGACAATGTCCAAGCAGAATACGACATCAGAGTCCTGATGTTCTGGGCTGGTGATACTGAGGCCCCCCTCTGCTTCAGGCATTTCCTCTCTTCCACTTTCTGCTCTTCAATACTCTTGACAAATATGATTTTTTTTCATTATCTCTGGCTTCTGTAGCTGCAAATCCTAGTGCTTGCTCATTTCCTTTCACAAAATCTGAATCAACCTTCCAGCATATCCCTCCTCTTGAAAAAATTTCACATGCTTTTGCCAAGAGATTGACAAGCTCTACCAAGTCAAGCTTTCTTCACCTGCCTGCTGTGGACTCTTTCTGTTTTTCTTTAATGACACCTACTGCTCTAAATCTCTTTGTAGGTCAGGAGATTTTAAGTGCTGATCTTTATTTCTGTCTCTCTATCGTGGAACGTCTGTGTAAGTTTCAGCAAATTACTTTGACTTTTGCTCTGTTATACCTACTTAGATGACAGGACTTCGAAGTAAGAACTGCCTCTTACTCTCTGTTTTTATGGTGCCAATCTGAGTTTCATAATAGCAATAAGTAGAAATAGCTGGCAGTTCTACAATAACAGCTCCAATTTTTACACATTTCTGATTTCCTCCAAAAAATCTTGACCTTAATAGAAATAACTGTGTTTTCCCTGCTGAAAATATAAATTAAATACTTTGGTTTTCTGAATTTAAATACTACTTTTAAATGATACTTTTTCACATCAAAATTGGTCAAACAATTATTATGTGTAGAGTAGTAGAGAAGTTATAATTCTGCCCCCTTTGCATCTGTGAGCTAAATTCCTTTATTGCTATATTTCCTGTAAAGTCATATAACGTAGCAAACTTACAGACTTTGCATGATTACAGGTATATTATGTAAGTGGTCTTCTAACTGGGTCTGTACTTCAGGAGAGAATATGGAAAAGAATGACAAGCCCCATCAGGCAGTAAGAATGTAGCTTAATACTGAAAGGCAGCTCATCTGTAATGACATATCACAGGTTTTAGAACATTTTTCATCAAAAAATGTAGCAATCAATTTTTTTTCAAATTCTTTAATTCATTTTAGGGATCTTTTGTTCTGTAGAAAAATCAACAATTTCTTCTGTATCCAGTTTGGGGATTAAACAGCTCTTGAAATTTCCTGGGATCAGATATGTCAAGTTTCACTTACTTCCTCTACAAATGTCACTAATTTCATTACTAATCCATCCCAAACTGTAGTCTCTATCACTCTTATCCCTCTCTCTTTGTATGTCACCCTCCTTTCTCCTATCCCCTAGTTTTCAAATACAAATAGGCCTACAACTATAAATAAAACTTTGATTTCACCTAGCATTCATCCATCATCTGTCTTTCCATCTCCTCTACACCCACCAACTTGACTGCAAAATATAGATGTTTATGTAGTGTGAGCCGAATTACCTTTATACTTCATTGACTGCAAACGTCAGCTCTGCTTTGGCACTAAGGACACAGACACCTGATTCACCTGTGTAAACACCTGTATGCAGACACACTGCTGCATTTCAATGTCTTCGTGTGGAACTGAACCCCACCCCATCCCATTTTGTGTGGTTATGTATTCCCCGTTCCCGCAGTCACAGGCGGTGATGCTCTCACTGCCACACAGCTCTTCTTCAGAATTCGTCATTGGTCACCTGAATTCCTTACTATGCTGCAGTAACATGTACCAGCCTTTCATATTTCTGTTTTATAGATGCATTTGGGCATAGGCATGCTGGGTTTATGGGTAAAGCATTACTTCTTGATTCCCCTACACATATTTCTCGCTGGAAGCCATGCAGCAAACTTTTATCTTATACAGATACTGTTTGTGTTTTCTGATGCCTGCTAAGGGCACTTTCTAGTGGGTAAATACTTTCCTACAAACAGTTTTTTATTTGATTGTTTTTACTTAGAACTCCATTTTGCAGATTATTAGCCCTATTTTCAATATTATTTAATCAGTTTTTTAAAGGAGCTGACATTACTTGTACTAATATTGATCACAATGTATTTTTTTCTGTCATTTTTTGACATATTGAACATGGTTTTCTCAGCTTGCATTTTCAATTTTGGATTAATTAAACTATAACAAAATATCTTGAACTGTTATGACCTTTGGAAGGGCATTTCATGCTGGCAACACCATCTGGGCATTCATTGACCAAAACACCCTTCCACGCCAAACTCACAGTAATGGTTATGATAATAAAAATAAGAAAAGGGTCACCTCATTAGATTTTCTTCCTGGGAGTTCAGAAGACACTTCTCTGGACAATCTGGTTCAATGACACAGCTTATAAGAGCAATTCTTCATCCTTGGATAAGTTTTAAGACAAAATAGCTCTTCACAGGTACATACCTTGGCCGGCTGTGCCCTGGGCAACATTTTGGTATCTCCCTGGGGGAGGTCTTGCATACGGTGAAGCTTCCTTGGAGGACACTTCTCAGTGTAAGAGATAAGTCCTTTAAGCTCTAATGGACTACTAAGTATTACTTTGCCTTCAGAACCATTACACTTTCTCACAGTCTCAGCCATACAAATCCCTGTAGAGTGCTAGTGATAATCTTAAATAGCATTGGAAATTGCAAGGACAAGAAGGAGTAAAAGTAGAGAAAAAAAATTGTATTTGCTTTGATTATTCAGGACCACTTGGCTCTCTTGCACTCACTGCTCCCACTGCTCAGGCAGATTTTGCACTTAAATGGGGAGATGCCAGGGACCCAGAGGCATCCCACAGCTGCCTGCTGTCACAGCAAGGATCCCTGTCTTTGGAGGCATTGGCAACCCACAGTAACTCTTCCAGCAACCTGAGGATTTTAAAGGTTTCTAAACACAGGTTGAGGAAGCTACGAACTTGTCCCATGGTCTTTCATGAGAAAATCCGCACACTTTCATTCTGATTGCTTCATGATGATATGGAAACAAACCACTTCAAATTTCTGAGTTTAATGAAAGAGAGACATGTAAACACGCCTTTCATGTGCCTACGGAGCTTATTTGCTTGTAAGGTGCACTGAGATTCACAGCTGAAAAGGTTCACAGAGATATGAAATATAATTTTTGCTAATGGCCCTTTATGCATAAAGTATTATAACATGTATAACAAATGCCCCCTCTAAGGAGCACAGCATGTTCATCAGTGGTGTAAGATACAGTGAATAATGCATTTTCTAACAGCAATAAAGGTTTACTATTATTTTGTAACACTTTTTCAAATGATAATTTAATTTCAGGATAAAATAAACACATTCACCAGTGACATACCCCAAAAAAGAGCCAGCACACTGGAGCTAAAAGGATAGTACAGTTTAAACTACACTGCTTCTGAAAGGTGGTCCAAGACTGCATGACCACTACAGAATGGCTGTGGTAGCTTGAGTTCTTGCTGGAGCTGCTTAAGCTACTCACATCGAGTTTCTGAGAGCATCTCTTTTTTCATTTTGCTGCCAAGTTAAATGGCTAAGCTTAAGTAGTTTTCAGCTAGAATTTGTAATGAAATTTAGAAAGTAGGGAGAAAGATTTTGTAAACTCATCAGGAGAAACAGGACCAGAGTTTTAACAATTCACATCTTTAATGAGTTATAAATTGGATTCCACTCACCACTGAAGCAAGCAGCAAAATTCTTATTGACAGCATGAGGTTGGTTTTTGCCACTAAAAGGCAAGTAACGTCTGGTATGAGAATAGAAGTGGCCTGAAATATTCCTACCAGGACCGCTGAAAGGAGTGGTCCTGTCTTTTCACACAGAAAAGAATTCACATCACCACATTATGTGAAGATCAAGGCCTTGATGCCACTAAAGAGCAAAATGTTGAAATTACTCTGAAATTACTTGTTTAATCATAGGGAGAAGTAAATGTACATGATTTTTAATCCTATTCTCTCCATAGTTTTAATCCTGACTCTGACTTCTAAATGGCAATGAAGTGTGCTAGATTTAACAATGAGGGGCTTGTGGGATTTTTTTCATTACAATATGTCCAGCTACCTTTGGCTTTATTATTTCTCCTCCCTCTCACTTTCTATGAAAGCTCTCATCTTTAACAGGGATCATTAATGAAAAAGGAATGTCAATCTTCTCCTTTCTAAAAATTATTCCTCATAATCACCTCATTTTTAATTTCATCTAGAAAGTCAGCAATTTTATCAAATTTAGAAGCCAAAAACCAATTTGGTGTTCTTTGATGGAAATTTTGACTTGTTGCCAGGAGTGGCTGGCTATTTCCCCGCAATCATTTTGAAGTCCATTGCTGCCAAGTAAGAAATACGATGACTTGGTAAAATTTCTAGTAACACTTGTTATTTTGCAGGTAGCTTTAAAGGCAGAGTATTTGTCATTAATTCCAAACATTCCATAACTACTCTTTGCTTACAAGGAATTATAATTAAAGAGAAGATGTATCCAAACCTTTCTGTTCCATTAGCCATTGGGCCTCACAAAAGGGTTTTGTCTTAATATTAAGTGAATTCCCTGTATTTATGATTTCCATTTCTTTTTATTTTTGCAGTATGCTTTAAAAAAGGTCTTAGTTATTTTCCTTTTGTGACACCTGGTCTTCAATTTCAGCCTAAAATCCTCAAAGTGAGTGCTGGAGTCCCTGTTAAATAGAACTGGGAAATCCTGTGTGAGCACAGATATGCTGTACTTAAGATTTGACAGATAATGCAGCACTTAAGAAAGCCTCTGTCTTTCATGACTGATACCCTCGAAGACCCAGTGGCAGATAATCACTGTTTGTGGGACAGGGGGAAAAACGTGGTAACATTTCAAGTTTTTTGAGAAGTGTATCTGCCTGAGTGGGAGGAAGGCACAGGCACTTAGTGTGTGGATGGTAGATGTTGCAGAACTGTCGAGAAGAGAGGAACTGCATTTGCAGAATTCATAGTAGAAGGCTTTGGAATAGAATAAGCAGCTATAAAAGGTGGAAAGTATAAAAAGCAGAGATGTGGAGAATGTGTTGCTGGCTATATAAAAAGATATTTGGATTTGTGATGTCTTTAAGCATTAGAATTATTTCAGCATAGAAATATGGAGAGGGAAAAGTGTCTCTGGTTGTGAGGAAATCCTGAGTCCTGGGAAAAGGACTGATAAGGCAAACAGGCAGGATTTTGGAATCCTGATGAGAAATGTTAGCATTTGCTGCCGTTAAACATCAAACCTTTATATGTAATTACATTCTACAGAATACAGTCTAATATTTCATCAAAATAATAATTTGATTACGCATTCTGATGAAGCTTTGCATCTTTTTGTTGATGGAAATGTAAAAATTAAAAGGCCATAGAAATGCAGAATTATTCCACATGAATGTAGTCACTGGCTATAAACACAAATGAGCCTTACTTACATATCAATATGTGCATATTTCTGTGGTTATGCAGGCCAGATTCTGGTAGCTACTGAGACCGGGAGGTTGCCCAGGGATCTTCCTGTACAAAGATGAAGCACACAGCTCTTCTGTTGGATCTTCTTCCTTCTGGTGCTTGGAGGAGGGGAAAAGATCCATATGAAGGGAAAAAAGTAATATCTAACTACCAAAACTATTAACAATAGCTCAAACTAGCAATTTTGTCTGAAAAAATATCTAGTCTAGTCTAATCCATCACTACTGATAACCTACACCTTCCCTTTACTGACACTGCAGTAAATTAACGTTGCAATAGTTAACATTGCTCTGCTTCACTCTGGAGGTAACAGAAGCTACAACTTCTTTTATCTGCCTACTTAAATGTACTGGACACTGGACTTTGTTTCAGTGTACTTTTGCTCAAATAGACTGAAACATTTGAGAAATGTTTTAATTCTAGAAATATTTATTTAATCTTTCAGCTCTGACATCACCATGAAAGACATGAATTGCTCTATCCAAAAGTTTTGTTGTTTTGGAAGGAGGGAGCAAAAGTTAAAGGA
Source organism: Bombycilla garrulus (assembly GCA_013400315.1). Taxonomy (NCBI): domain Eukaryota; kingdom Metazoa; phylum Chordata; class Aves; order Passeriformes; family Bombycillidae; genus Bombycilla; species Bombycilla garrulus. The sequence goes on along the minus strand of VXBU01013692.1, from coordinate 591,364 downwards.
GATTTGGATTTATATTTTTAAAAAACTTTTTCCTCTTTCAATCCCAGCTGGATTTCTCTTAGCAATTTTCTTTTATATAGTCTGTGAGTTTTCCTTTTTAAAAGAAAAATCTTTGCCTAGAGAATTTAAAGTTTACCTTCTCTATAACAGAATATTTACTTGAGGGAGAAAGGTTTTTCCTTACAGAGGAACACAATTCTCACAATTTTTACTCCTTTAACAAAATTTCAGTCATTACATTTTTCCAATGACAAAAATAGAAACATTTGATCCACATCTGAAATTCCTGTTCCCTCTGTTCAAAACAGTGTCTGGAATAAGTTCATTTCACTTTCATAATTAAACAATTAAATGCTTCAACATTCAATGTGATCATGTGCAACTACTGAATCTGAAAGTGTCTGTCACTACTCTCACAGGATGGACCTCATGCTTTTCATGCTGTGGCTCTTGTTAAACCTTTACCTTATCTTCAACATAGGGAATTTTTTTCGAAATTTTCACCCTTGGACTAAGGGTTGACAAAGTCAGCTTTAGCTATTTTGGGACTGCTACATTTTGTAGACTCAGGCATTCGTATTTTAAGGGTTTCTGTCTTCAGCTGATCCTCTACTTTCTTCCAGTGGACTAGAGGAATCATTCAATTCCTTTCAGCTATGGAAGTGGGAAACCATTGCTGGTTTGGGAGGCAGATGTTTTTGTAAACTTCTCGGTCTCATCATATTTATTCAGTGGGTTTAGTGGGGACCATTAGGCTGGTTGCCAGTTGTAGCTCCATTAATATTCATTAAACTTGCCATTTTTTTCTGGTGGTCCACTTGGTTCAAAGATACAGATATTTTCATATTTTCTATCCTTCAATTCTCTATGGTCGCTTTCTGTGCTGTGACATCTCTGCTTGGGCCTTGTGTCCCCACCACTATTTGACTTACTTGGTCTCTTCATAACTAAAGAATACGCCTGTATTTGCAAGTTCTGCATTAATATACAAGATCATAAAACGTTGCTCTGATGAGTAGTGAAAAACAGTATGGAAAGACTTCCAAACTATTAAACACATGATGTAAAATACCTGTTTGCAACATAGGTGACTTCCAAAATTCTTTGAATTTTCTGAAGTTAGTCCCCTTCCTGTATCTTTTTTTCAAATTTTATCACCTTTAGTTTTGTCTCACCATCCATTTGTTCTCACACTTCCCTACACTGCCTGGTCTCATTCTGTCATATTTAACATATCCTGAGTAGTTTAGGTTATTCACTAAACGGGGGTGTTAATTTTTAAAAAGTTAAATTGTAGTTTTGGACTTTTGTTGGTTTAGTGGAAAGTTCATGGCAAGTATAAGAATATTTCTTGCTATACTGATTGCTGGACTTTGCTCAACAATTTTTGTTTATAAAATTCTTGATTGTAACTAGAAGATATTTATTAGCATGTAAATTTCTATAAATAAATTGACAGGTAATTCTGGATAGAAAAATATAGTCTTAGATCTATTTTAGTATTTCATTAAAATTTCATTATGCCCAGCTTCAGTTCTATATTGTTTCAATAACTGAATCTAACATACGGTTTTAAAAGTAGAAGTTGGTCTAGCAAGGAGTAAAAGTAAATAATCTTTACCCCCTAATATTAATCCTGCAAGAAATACAGTTCTGAGTTAAGGAACATTTGCTTTAGTAAAGAACTGAATAATTTTTTTCTTCCTGCACTATCACTAGGTAGGCAAAAGCAGAATTAGAATAAATTGTTATGGTTAAAGAACATTAATAAACAAACTTTAATCTCTTACTTAAGCACTAGTAACATTATAGGTGACCCTAGTACAAGAGAAAAAGGCAGAAAATCCTGTTGTTGCTAATTTTTTAGATTAATTTTGAAAGAGCCCTACTGATTCAATTTGTTTAGAAAAGCCCAAACAAACTCTCAGTGAAAGATGATAGGGGACTTCAAAATCCACTGAATGGCTTCTGTTGAAGAGCTTTGGATTAGGTGGAAAGATAATATATCTATAAGAAGGAGGATTTGCCTTTTTCTCAGTGTAAGCTTCCATCATTGATTGACTTGAAGGGTTCCCTATTCAGATGAGGAGTGTGCTTTTTGAGATTTTGTTTATGCAACACCAAATATTGTAATTATGTCCTCATGAATATTCTTTCCAGAGAACAATGTGCATCCTTGTGGCAGTGAAATCCCCATTTAAATTGTGTGTGCCAGCAGTGGTTATGCTGGATTGTTTATGCCTTTGTGATACACTTTCCTTCTCTCACTTCTAATTGTTTTTGAATGACTGTGTCAGCGGTCACTGACAATTAATGACTGATGGGCAAATTGCAGGAGTCCTGGCTTTGTTCCCATGATTACAGGGACACTCGCAAAACTAAAATTAACACCAACCTCACCCCCCACACTTCTCTGCCAGCCATCATCTCTGAGTTACTGATCTGCTCATGTTTCCTTCCTTTGTTCTTGAGGTTCAACAAATGTAATAAATTTTCTCTCCTTGGAATAATTTCTAGTAATGACCAGAATGATAGCGAGCCCGGCTAGAAAATTTAGTGTGTCAGGGTATTTTTCGTTGCATATTTCTGAATCTAAGGAGGAAACAATGCCAGATTCTTACTCCTTTTCTGAGATAGTAAATGTGCCCCATTATTGTCACTGTAATTAAGTTAGGCATTGTTGTTACAAATAGAGAAGGCTTTGAAAAATCAATAAGAACCTTTTAAATCTTTTTCTGGTGGAAAGGTGGAGCTGATATTTATATAATGTTCTTCTCTGCAAAATAAAAGCTGTGTTCCCAGGAAGGTTAATTGTGCTTTTTTGTTCCTGTTGCATGTACAGAGGTAGTGAATTTGCACAAACTTCAGACCTAATCTACCTTTATGTACCATTCTAATACCATAACTTCTGAGCTGCAGGTTCTGTGTTTTGCTACCTTGCTCTCCTTATGTATACAGATCTCCCACTGATGTTGCTGTAGGGAGCCATATAAGAGAAGAGGAATATTGATATTCATTAGTATCATGTGCGAGTGAGAGGAGATGTTTGAACTGGGAATGTTGCCCTTCAGCTTTCACTGTCGTACATTGTCTTTCACATGACTGAGTACCCATCAGCTGATTTCATAGAGACCTGAATTTGAGGTTGAAATGATGTCATCATGGATTTGATCCTTCTGAGAACTGAGCCACAGATTTAATTTTCAAACATTATGGGTAGCCAAATTCTATTTCAGCTTTGCATATATTCATACACACAGATCTTGGAACACCAAGCAAAGCAAGATAAGCTTTAAACTGGTTGAAAGAATTTTGGATTTCTGCTTGGAATTTCTCCTTCTGTGTAATTTATTTCCAACACTGTAAGACTTTGAGTTTAATGCCAGAGATATATTTTCTCCACTAACTTCAAACATTGCCTTGGGGAATTGCTCATCAAAGGAGCTAAACTAAAAGGATAACTGTGATCAGGTGTTCCTAGGCTGCTTAGTTCATACAATGGGGATTTTTGTCATGCTGTGATGAGAGTCCCTGATAAGAGATGAGAAATACCTTGCTATTGTTAAAATTAACATCATGTATTGCTACCTCAGCTTGAATTTTATCGAATATTGGTTTTGTATTGGGCTTTAACATAGTTCTAAGTTGTATTTTTTCTTTGTAAAGTGTTTCTATATATATATATATTTATTTTTTTGGAAGATACAGGGAGTCAACTTCCTCAAACCTTCAGCACCAGAATAATGCATTAGGGTTGTCTAAAAGCAGCTCTATACATTGCAGTTTTTTCAAGCATATTCAGCGTTGGTATTTTTCATGAACTGTGATCAGAACTGGGAAAGTATAGTCCTACAAAAAGTTTTGCTAAATATCTGGATTACAAACTGTAGAAGTCTTTTTTGGTCTAAACTTATGTGTGATATTTGACCAGAAAAACTGCACCCATTGTTTGAAAGCAATCTTTATTGCTGGATAACTTAAACATAGTTTTCTTTCTATTTTAGCAACTATTTAAGTAGTTTTAAAAAAGAATGCATTATTAAGTGAATGAGGGCTCTTGGTTTATATTAGCATGTTAGATGTAGAAGAAGAATTCTGGGGTCTTTTATTATGCTTCTGTGGCTGAAGAAAAATTGAATCTTATGCTGAATAAATTTCTACTTTACACATAGTGATGACAACATAGTAAGAGTACAAAATCTGTTTTACTGGCTCAGAATAGCTCTCTGTCTAATGTGTATCCTGTCTCTACTGCTTGGAGCAAATGGTTGAGAAAAGGCTACAAGAAACAAAGCAGGCGTAATGTCCCTCTTGCACCTTCCTACTTTTTATCTCTCATAGTGTTACAGATTCTCTGAGCTGGTGATGGTCTCAGCATCACTGTGCTCTAACTGTCCTTTATAAATGCATCTATTTCCTTTATAGAGCCGTTTACACTTTTGCACCCTCTGGGAAGGGTTTCTCATACCGTTATCATATCCCTTTAAGTGATATTTATCCAGCAGGAGAACCCTAGCCCACAAAATCTCACATTGGCAAATGAGGTCTTCCAAATCTCTGACAGCATTATCTATCCACTCCTGCACCTCTGCAGGTTCTACTACCTGTTTTTTGGTTGAATGACCAGAATTACACACAGTACTCAGGGTGTAATTGCACTATTGACGGCATAATAATGTTTCCTGTTTTAGCTTCAGTTCCTTTCCTGACATTGCTGACATTGTTTTCTTTTTGACTACCCATGGGCTTAAGCTGGTGTCCTGAAGATATTTTCTCTGAGTTTTAATACCTGCTTTAGAGCCCATCATTACGTATGTGTGTATGCACAGTTAGCATTCTTTTTTTGCTTTCTGCATTTCTTTACATTTATGGAGATTAAAATTAATAATGCATTTTAACACTCAGTGTTATGAGATTGTTCTTCAGGTTCTCACAAGCAGTTTTAATTTGATTATCTGAAATAAGCTTTCTGAGTCTTTCATCAATATCTCAGATTCAGGAAAGTGACTTCAGAATCAAACCATCTTGAGAAGGAACGTGTGGCAATTTTTATTTACCTTCTTTATGCTTGATCCCTTAAGATGATTATTTGCATAATTTTATTCACCAGTAAAATGGACTAAATCTGTGCTAAAAGAGCCAGAAAGAAAGTTAATACAATCATCTTGTTTCTGTAATGAAGGCTTTAGGAATGCATGGTAACAGCAGCTCCATTTAATTAGCTGAATTTAATTACTCCACAGAAATGAAACCAGCTGGCCCAACTTAGCGATGGAAAAGTAGGGTATTGAAATCCAGGACTGGACAGCAGGGACTCTTTGTATATGTAGACACCTCCAAAGATTGTTTCACCCCACCCTTAGCTTTTATGCTAAATGAGATGGATTTTTCTTCTGACACTCCTGTCTACCCAGGTGGATCTGAAGGGAATCAGCAGGGATTGTCCCTGGGTGAAAGTGATATGGAGTCTTTGAAGTACATGAGATGCTTTTCATTTCAGTCTTGGCACACTCCAGGAATAGCCTTCCTCTTTATAGAGCCTGAGGCATCTCAGGGGATTGACAGAGAAATTTCTTTAGTGTGGGATCTCCAGCAAAACTGGTCTGACAAAGCAGCAACAGCAGGCATTACCTTCCTTTTCTTCTGCAAGACACATGGAGCCTTTTACACTTGTCCTTTATTCCTGTGCAATTCCTGTTGATGCTGTGCTACTGAAGAGCTGTGTAAAAGGTGAACAACAGCCAGATTTGCAAGGGAATGGGCTTCTGACTTCACTTTGTTGCTTTGAGAATGTTTTCTAGAATCAACTAGGTGTTTTGTTCTTAAAGGAAATACAGTTATGCTCAGATAGAGCCTGGAGTCAGGACTGTGTTTGGTTAAAAAACTGCAGGTAAAGTGAAAATTTTGTAAATTTTGTAAACATCAGTTTAGTTTTAAAAATAATTTTCCCTGGTATTATCTGTTCATCTAAGGACTTTGAAGAACTTGAATGAAAAGACAAAAAATTGGGGTTAAGTTTAAATTTCATCCAAATTTTGAAATGTGATGCATCAATACTGTAGCATCATTAAAAATTACTGTGTTATATCTACTGAGTTATATCTGTTAAGTTACCTTAAATAGCACAGAGAATAGGAAAAAAGAGAACTTTGAACAGTAAGAGAATGTTTTGAGAAGTAATGTTAATGCTTAATTGCAATCTAGTACCGTGGTTATTTTGGCTTATTAAGAATACATAATACTCAGAAGTTTGTATTCATTTGTGATATACCAGCATCACAGTTTAGTGAAACACTCCTATAGCTTAGTAAGCTGCAGGACACTGCATCTGGGAGTTTCTGAATAATTTATCCGAAGTAACGAGTATCATCATGTGATGCTGTATCAAAGCAACTGCTCAAGTGAAAGCCAGCTGGGTACAGCCGTTGTATATCAAATAGCTGCTTGAGCTGTCTCTCTGGAAAAATTAGAGAACATAATGAGCAAAATTAGACAACCTGGGGAGCAGCCTCCATGGACACCTATTAGCAAGAAGTAATTTGATTAGTGTGAAATCTGCGAAAGTTCATTATTTACAAAGCTTTGTAGTGTTATAAGAGAGATAGATGTCGACATACATCTATCTATTTATACAGCATGGACATACAAATATATAAAGTATGAGATGAGTACTAGATGTACTTATTTTTCTGTATCAGCATTATGAAACACTAATAGAATATTGGCTCAAAATCTAAGAAGGACTCATTTTGTGCCCAAGAGAAACTTCTGGGTAGTTTCCCAAGAGGCTTTATACAGTTTCACAGAAATTAAATGCTTCAAACACAAGATCCAGGAGAGGCTGACAAAAGAGATTTGCTAAGGAAAGATGCATAGCTCTGTTAAGTATTAGATAGCTGCTTTTATGAGGTGGGTCTATTGCAAGTGCCATTTGTGCCCACTCTGCCTCATGCTGACTAGGAATACAGAAATGTGACCTGCAGAACTGAGAGAAGGACAGACCTGCAGAATTTTCAGCAGAATCAACGGATGCTGCAGCTGGTCTGCTTCTCTCAGGATCAAGCCTTGCTCTAAACATTATAACTGCTTTTACTAGCTTGTCTCCTGGTCTCCTAGTAAATCTAAGATCAGAGTGGTTTAACAATGAAGTCATTTATGACACCTTTTGGATCCACAGTTTTAAATCACAAAACCAATTTGAGGATCTATTTGTGCCAATGGCTTTTGTAGCTATGGCTAATTGTTTTATTTTTTCTGAGAGACATGGGAGAAATACTGCTTCATAAGGTTGTCATTAGCCTGAGAAAAAAGAGGCCATTGATTAAAGGCATGAATAGAATGGCTTGTAAGCCAAATTACCAGTTGGGGATTCCCGAATGGCCAAGGGCACAGCCCGTCTGATCTTAGCAAAATTCTGCATTGCAGTGGGGAACTCTCTAAAGGATGCATTATCTTGTGATGGTGACCTTAAATCAAGTCTTTTTTTAAGGAAGTGAATGAAAAGGCTTTCATTTTCAATAACAGATTTGTAATATGCTGATTCAAATATGATCTAAAACCAGAAAAATTATATAGCAGTTCACAGTGACAGGCAGATTTTTTTATATATATTTGGATACATGTCTGCAGCATATGAAAGCAAGGATCATTTTATAGTACATGAAATGTGAATATTGCATCATTATTGCACAGGAATTTGAAAGGGGAGGACTGCATAACAATTCTCTTATATATAATAACATAAAGCAACGACTCTCTTAAATTGTAACAATAAACAGGAAAAAAAGTATATTAAGACAGTGCTTTTATTTCTTTTCATTGAAAGATATTTTATTAAAATATTCTTTTCAAATGATAGTGCCATTTGACAGATATTAATAATGACAAAGTAGAATCTTTAGCCCTCCAAAGACCTACAGATATCTGTTAAAATTCAGTTTGCTACAAACATCATACCAACATTAAATGAGTATTGGAACATTCTTATGCTTTATTGAATTTTGCTAGCTAATATCTTTCTAAAAGAATAAATTTTAATAAATTTCCTAACCTTAATGTGAAGTGGTCCATTCCAGTTATATGTACAGAAGTGTGCATCATCTGTACATCAACTTGTTTCCAATTTAATGATGAAAGGTAAAATTAAAAGCAAATCAATTCATAAAAGCAATTTACAATATTTACAGGCTGAATGAAGCATTTTANTTTTTTGTTGGCTTTGTTTGTCGTAAAGGGTAACTGAATCAAAATGAAAAGGACAAAAGTCTCTTTTACAAAATCTAATTTGACCTACGGGTTTTGGACCATTACAGGAACACAGATACTTGTAGTGAAGTCCACACTGTTGTGATTTCTAGGGTGTTATATATTTAATGATTCTAGGTATATTGCTAAATCTGTGACAAAAAAACAGAGCTTTCATTTAGCCTTGTGAATCTCATCCATTAGCCTTTTAAGAGAGCTTATATCGGCTAGCCATCAGTAGCACATTGTGGCACCCAAACCTTAATGGAAATATCAAAATTCATTTGTTTAAATACCAGTTAGCATAGATGGACAAAGATCAATAACACATTTTGAAGAAACACTTTTACAGGAGCTTTAAGCACACTGTCCCAAGAAGCCCAAAGTATCCTGCCAAATTCTGTTTTGTGGAAGATGAGGTTGGTAACTGGTTCTGCAACACCTCTGTTAGAGCACACTGTCTGTTTTGCAGAGAACAGCTGTAGTGGTTGCTGTTTGAGGAGCTTTTACCTGTTTAATTTTCCTTCTGGATCCCACCGTTGGTGCTGTTCTGTATTACCTCTTTTGCCAGTAATTGATTCTGAGTATTCTTTGATTGTCACTCCCTCCCCTGGAAAGGCAAGGTAAAACAAAGATACAACATAGTCTACTAGTTACTGGAATTAATAGTGTTAAATGCTCTATCACCACTGGGCTGAAAATTGAGTTATTTATTATCAATTTGAATGTCATTCTGGAGTTCCACTACAGTTATCGCTGCACTACTTTCATTACAAAATCAATTTCCTGGAGATGCCTATCTTCATTGGTTTAATATATACCACATTGAAAGTTGGCATAGAGGAGCTGGTGCTCTTCCAAGGTAGAAGTATTGACTGCTGAAGAGGAGGTGTAGTTAAAATAGGAAAAAGCAATAGATTTCCCATGTTTTAGACTGGCTCATGCTCTCTAAGCCTCAAGGACATATCTCAGTGATTTTTTACTTAAAAGTCCCCATTCCCACTTTAGCTGTGTGGGGAACAGCTCCCATTGCATCCTGTCTTTCAAGAAGTACCTCCAGCTGTCCTTTTTCTCACACCTCTTAGTTGTCCTTCAGTAGTGAGTATTTTCCCAGGGATGTATTCTAGTCTCCAACTTCAGTAACCTCCACTGCTCACACAGTGAGACCACAGAGGAGCAGATGTGGGCTGCCTGGCTCAGAGGCACCCATGTTTTCCTGGAGTGCTCGATCATTGCAGGCACTCCCTGCCCTGCAGACGGGAGCTGCTGTGCCCAGCTCTGAGCAGCCAGGTTTGTGTGCTGCCAGCTGAACACAGCAGGTTCAGCAGCCACCCTGTGCTCAAAACCGTGTCACCTGTATCCTGTAGCTTTCAGACTGGGAAATCCCCACGGCAACAGAGAATAGAAAATTTATTCAACGTGGAGAAGTTTATAGCTGCCTTTGCTTGTGCTCTGGCAATGTCACTGCAATCACAAGGTTACAGGAACAACAAGGACACTACATCATGCTATTAATATGTCTGGTTTGGGGCTTTTTTAAGAGGATTTTGCAGCTTTAGCAGTTTTATGTGCCTACAGATACTCTTAGTCGTGGATTTATTAGGATATTTTTTCTCTTTCAGTATTATTAGATATATCTTCAGAAATAGGGTTTAAACCTGTCTCTTTTCGAGGTAATTCAATGTGTAGAAAAAGCCCAACTTTTCTTCCTTTAGACTAGAGGGCTACTTCAACTCTTAAACTGTTTATCATCCCCATAACCTTCCTTTATCTCATTTCTATTCATCCTATTTTCTTCTCCATCTCTCTTCCCATCCTCACCCCTTAAGTGATCTTAGGAGATACTAAAGATGTCAGGCTGATAGCTCTGCAGATACAGACTCTTTATCAGACTTTAAAGATATTGTTAATTCAGGAGTAAGCAGTGTCAGTCCTATATTACAGATTATCTGTCATGGACTTTACCCAGGCCCCTGTTTAGAGAAGGAAAATCTATACACCGTGTTCTTTATCTTCCTCAGTGGTGACTGCTGAAATATTTGCAGATTGGCCACTGATGATGAATTAGTATGTAACAGGTGTATGCTACTCTGCATTGTGTCATTGTGTCAGAAGCTCCATGTTTGATGGCATTTGAGCTATTACCCAATTATAATCATGGTTATTTAGTATTTGCACCACATAATGCCCCAGATAACCCACTATAAATGAATCACTAAAAGCACAAAACTGAAAGCCACAAATGCTGAGCTAATTATAAAAAAAACGAGACAGAATGAAAAAGGAAGGAAACAGTGTGTGGGGTGGGTTTATAATTTATTAAATTCTTCCCAAATTTCCTCTTTTTATAACACTTTAACATTTACATATTTTCATTTAGCTATGTATCATAAACCAGGCCTATTTTTTTCCTGAATTTTTTCTTTTTAATAACTTCTGCCTATGTGTTTCCTTTTTCTTTTTCATTCATTAAATTCCCCTTTTCTGCTTGAGTGTGTTTCAATTAGGCATTTGCCCCTTGTCCCTCTTTCTGTACAGTCTATCCAAACTCTAAGCCCCTATTTCTGTAGCCTGCCCTTGGATTTCTGCAGGCAGATACCTCTGCCCAGACACAGAACAGTGATGTAAAATGAATTGCAGATGTCATTATTCTGCAGTTATTTAGTGTGTATGTAAACTGCTTTGTTCTCTCTGTAATTATTTTTTCCCCTAGATCCTGGTGGGGATCAAGTTCCTCAGAGGACATCTTCATTAGACAGGCGGCCATAAAATCCTTTTGTAGGGAAGGAGGCTGCATGTTTACAGTGTTGGGCTTGTAGAGTAGATTTCCACTCAGTGGACCAAATTAAAACCTAAGGGATGATTTTAGCTCTGCTAGGTTCCCATTCCATCATTTCAAGGAAATGTTTTGGATTTAAGGTGTATAAAGCTAACAAAAACTTTATCACTGTTTATCAACCTACATACTCTAGTTTCAGGATTATTTCTTCCAAGAAAAGAAAACCTGTAGTCTTATTCTAACAGGAGATAGATGAATGCATTAGTGCATGAAGATAATCGTTACCAGTTCCTTTTATTTGTTTAAAATGCCTATTGAAAATCATCACTATGAAAAGGCACATATCAGCCTAGAAGTTTGAAATATCAGTTCAGAAATACACCATCTTATTAGAATCAACTTTTCAGGCACTTAAGGTATTACTATAGAAAATTAAAAATATAAATTTAGATTTAGAGCTTGGCAATTGGCAAAAGCTAGTCACCTGCTTATGTAATGACATGTCCAAAGTTAGTGAGCTGCTAAAGTAAACTGTTCCTGTTATAATGCTGATAATCAATACGCTAATATTTGTGTAAATTTCTTGTGCAATCCGAGGGGGTGGGGGAAGTGATGTTTGTATTTTATTTTTTGCTTTTAAATTTGGGGGTTTTTTTCAACAATTTGATTCTGCAAGCACTATTATCTTTTACTGGAAAGATTTACTTTGCTGTCTGGTCCTAAACTCTAGTTAGTCCTAACCATCTAGTCCTTCCTTAAGCTCATGTGTATCAGCAGTTTGAAGACTCTTACATGAACTTCCTCACACCAAAGGTGCAGCTTGAATCCATATATGCTTTTGTCTTTGCTATTCCATACTGCATCTTGTGGCTATTGTCAGACTTTGGGGGGATTTAGCAGTAGAAAGCTGCTCCAAAATCTTTCTGGTACTACAAATACCACTCTTCACAATATCAGCATTTTCATTGTCACTTAAACTTGGGCTACTTGGTAAGTGATCAGCTTTTAGTCGCTTAAAAGTGCCAAAGTCCTATTTCAGGCTAAAGATGGTGAGAGTTAACTTTACCAAGTTTTCACCTATATCAGGGCAACTGTTATCTGACAGAATCATGTCAGAAGCTGGTGCACAAGCAAAGAGTTGACTGCACCTTGAGTTTCTTCTTAGCTCTCCAGGAGTGCCCGGTGCTTTATTCTCTACAGAGCATCTAAAAATACAGTTAGGCAGGGTGTCACCTTCCTGAGAGAAAGGACTTCATCAGATGATTGATAAAGGCATCCTGGCATAAGGAAACAGCTTTATTAAATGCACAGACAGGACATGTTTTGTCAGCTCTCATCTAGACTTGCAGCACGTACCCATCCTTAAAACTTCTGACAGGAGAGTACAGAGACTTTTGAAAACCAGGCTTTTGTACCAGATTCTTTATCATGACAAACTCTAATTCAGTAACTTAGTGTTCATCTGAATGCATACTACAGTGAATAGTCAATCATTTTTCATTTAATAATGAACCATGTCTTTTTTTCCCGTTTGCCACTCGCAGCTGGCATTTTTGCAATACATTTTATTTTTCAGACATCTCCTAGTGAATCACCAGATAGAGCAGCTGTGACAGCTATCCATTAATTATGTCTCTGTATTAAAGTCTAATGAAAATATGACTTTCAAGGGGAAGTCTCCAGTAATGCCCAAGTAGCAACAGTTAAACTAGCATTATCTGGTAGTTGAATTGGTGGTTGGTTAAATATTTGCATAGAGATTCACATAGCTGTATTAACCTCAAATATTATTTATGAACAATTTGCCTTTGGGATTAGAATGAAGAAAAGCAATAGAGATTTTATGTCTCAATAGTGATTATTATTGCCTTGATGTACATTTGCACTATGCCAATCATTGGCAATCCAAAATCACCCACATGTGTGCCATGGCCTTTCCCTTGATTTAGGCCACGCAGAGCTTCTGTATTTCAGATACAGCAAAGTAGATAAGCTGCCTTATTCTATCTACTTCAATTTATAAAAAGTGAAAAGAAAATAATCAGCAAAGGTTTAGAGGTCTTTTAAGATATTAAAAAGTAAGTGATGTGCAAGATGGCAGCAGATATTTGGCTTCACTGGAAGCAGAAACTGAAATCAGAAGGCAATACATAAATGTGTTCATAATTTTGTATCACAGCTCTGCATGGCAGTATCTGACTAGTGTGAGGTCAGATAGGATCAGCCTGGGGACACGTTGTTAACCCAAAGGACAGACTCTCCCTGTGGGCTGCAGCTAGAGACACCCCACAAGCTGCAGCCATTTGAGGGGGCAGAAATGAGGGGAGTTTAATTATGCAGACACCTACACAAGGGATGCTCAGGTCTTGGAGGGATTCCCAGGAAGATACATAAAAGCCCAGTTCAGTAGGTTTCTATTACAATCCCATTCAAGAGTCAATAGACTGAAGTTTATGCTGGGGAGGACAACTTGTTTCATTGATTACTAGAACTTTGTCATCATCTGTTTTGTATGATTCTGACCTTTTCCTAAAAGAAATGGAAACTTTTCAATTTTCTCATTGAAAATAGACTCAAGTGCTCTCAGCAGGAACCATAGGCATACAATTTCTGTCAACTTTGTGATTTTCCTGTCAGTCTTTTCTTTTTGTTACTGGTATGCCGTAATGCTGGCAGCTTTTATTTTTTGAACCAAGCCTAGCAAGGAAGTTTCTGTTGAAATGTGATTATTCCTTTCAGTGACATAGATGGGGACTGTTCCCACTTCTGATTCTGTAACTGTGCTCCTGAAACTGTCACCCTTCACCTTGCTGGGTTTTTTCAGATGCCAAATATTTTCTAGGGTCTGGCAGAATTCCAGAGAAAGTGCTGCTGTGTTCCTGCTGAAATCATCATCAAACATCCTGTGTATTTCAGCTGCAGTGTATTCAGGCATAGATTTTTGCTTACCACAAATACAGAGTATTGTTTCACCCTGAAATACTTTTTTCTTCATAAGCCACAAAAAGTGTGTTTCACTATGGCTACATTTAGAACCCATTTCTCTTTAAATGCTAGCCTTCTTCTGTTTCTCCTAGTGGGAAAAGGCGGAATTAGCATAGATTTATTGCCACCAAATTTCCACAAGAAATAGTATGGCTATTAGTTCTTCTCTTGGAAGGTTCCAGTATGCCCCAATGTATAAACCATTTAACATTGATCTCATCCATTATATGGTACCCACTGTATCTCTGATACAGCACAATTAAGCTTTCAACACAGGGAGGAAGTATGAACCTCAGTTTTCACCCTGGTCTGACTGGATGTGCATGAGGCCTATCTCTGTTCTCTTCTGTGAACTTGAAATTGTAATGGACTCTCTGGTTGCAATTACCTGGGGGAAAAAGAAAACATCTGTAGAGTTTCTGGCAATCTAAATGGACCCTGCAAAGAGAATCATATGGTGCATTTCTTTCCCTTTCACTTACCTTAGTAAAGGTCAAGGAATCCTGATGGAAATACATCTGAAACAATTGATTATTAAGAAACATAAACTAAGATATATTTCCTTGTACACTTGACAAATAATTTCACTCTTCTTTTAAGGAAAATGGGATGGAGGAAAAGGGGATGAAGAGGTGGCTAAACAAACTTAGAGGGGCCAGTCCAAAGGAAGGAAGGGAATCCAGATATGCAGAGCATAATAGGGGGACCTAATGCCTTGGTTTGGGAAATAGCCACATCTGTAAGAAAGGAGACATGAAACTTTCCTTTAAAGAGGAGGTGACAAGGAAAGTTTTGATGCTGTTGTTGTTATGATGACTTGTACAATGATGTCTGTTTAGTGCTAGATGAATGCTCAGAAATTTAATGACAGAAAATAAGCTTATAATTCAGCTGAAGTACCTCTCACCCCAAATCTCCAAACAACTGGCAAAAGGAACACGTATTTTAACTCCCTCATCATTGATCAATGCCCCAGTAAAACCAAATGCTTACCTTGTGTATGGACCATATGATGAGGCTGTCTGATATGTTTATGCAGTCTACTCAACCAAAAAAAAACAAAAAAAAAAAAAAAAAAAAAAAAAACCAAACAAAAAAAAACCCAAAAAAACCCCCCCACAACTTACTTGCTGTTAAATTTACTACACCTGTTTGCTCCTAACCCTGCTGCTAGCACCCCATGGAGCATTAGCTTCCACGTTGTACAAAAACCCAGCTTTTCAATGTGCACCTTTTCTCTCTAATCTTTGAGAATAATCAGACACTTCATCCAGCAAGAGCATGTCACTATATGCCAGCTTGTTCTAAGCAACTTCTGGACCAGCTGATACTTTATACTATGTGGTCATCAATATTTATTATAGCTCTAAATTTTTTTTCCACTAGGTTTTAACACTGTAGGAAACAGAAACTTCATTGAAACTATCTATTTCAGATATGAACATGGGCATTAGAAGGATATGATTTGTATCTCATTCACCCCTGATACACAGCCACTAATTTATGCCAAAATTGTTACTAATAATGATCAAGACAGTCACCACAGTGATTACATGTAGCAAATACAGTTTCTTACTATTATATTTCTGAAAAAATATACATAGTGTATTCATAGTCTTTCCATTTTCATAGTGTTTATAAATAATCCCTAGGCTTCTTTGAATAATTCTGGTATTTAGAATCTTAAATTCTTACACTCCCCCTTTAGATTTCATCTTTACCAAAGAAGCATTTATGAGTATGAGGTACCTCTTCACAATTCCTTCCATATTCTTTAGCTTAAGTGAGACAAAATGTATTCTACAATAAAAGACAATAAATAAAAATTGCAGTGTTTCTAAATCCTAATACTGTCAATGATTTTAAAATAAGTAGCGTTATTCTTAAAATTAGTTTTCTCTTGTTTACCTCTCTTTCTGCTTCCTTTGTCTAAAGAATTAATCTGTTCCTCTGCACAGCTGCCGTTGAACTATGGATAGCCAGCCAGCTTTGTTAACATTAAAATACATGTTACATATGCTGTCTGGAGGTGATAGATGTCCTTTTCCTCTGCAGTCTCAGAACCCCAAATCTAATCAAGTTGTGCAAGTCCTGGGGAAAAGGACAGGATCCAGTATTGCTAGGGAAGATGATGGACAACAACTGTGTAAAGGACAGTTTATTGCTTAAAAAGACCTCCTGTCTTCTTTTTTAATAGTTTTGAGAAGAAAATTTAGAGCAAAAACATTGAAGGACTTACCCCAGTTCAGAAAAATTAAAGCAAACTTTCCACTGTGATTCTTCTAGTGCTCATTTTAGATTTTGAAATTTGAAACCTGCAGAGTCTGCAAGATAGGAAAAAAGACTTTATAACTTTTCTGCAGATCAGTTTAGAATGTAGTGATTCAGACTACTGAAGGAAAAGAAAATACTTACAAAATAATACATTAATAGATATAGATTATTTATATTTATGTAGACCAAATAAAAGATCATGCTGTTTGTCCAGTTGTGCAAGAAGAGCTTTCTTTTGCATAAAAAAAGCAAAAATCATATTTTCTTATTTTTCTTTTCTTTTTTTTTCTTTCTAAGATTAAAAATAGTTATTTTTGGTTTGTAAAACCAAGGCAATACTCTGAATAGCTTACTTTTTATTCCTGATCTTATTATTGAAAATGATGATTATACAGAAAATGTATTATAGTTTACCTTTTGCTGAAAATTAGTGGGTTTAAAGTTTTTTTATGTTTAATTGGAAATGGCATAATATTTTTCATGAGCTAGTTTAGTTCTGTATGCATATTCAGTTTTTCAGATACTGCTATAATTCTATTGTCCTGAGCAGTAGAGAGAAGGCAGACAGCTGGTAGTTCCTGCTGTTTGGATTTTCTCTTTGAGGCAGAGCACCTTGGAATGCCCAGTGAACAATGAGTACAGAGATATTGCCAGGTGTTTAAAACACATTGTGCATTCTGCTCTAAGCACTGTATGCACAATATTAGATTCTGTAGCCTTTAACAACATGTTTTCTTAAATTCTGCTTTGTGGACCTAGCTTTCCATGCCTAGGCATATGGGATATTTCATAACCAATGCTTCTAGGTTAATTATACATCACAAAAAAAGAGAATTCTGCTGGCATTATAAACAGCTCTGGTTAAACAGACATCAAAACCATTGTCCATGCACAGTGGACTTCTTAGTGAAGAATTCAATGTGTTTAAAAAATGTGTATTTGTTAAAAACACTGGGGGTAGAGTCTTCCTTGAGAAACAAATAACTGGAAGTAACTGGAAATGGAAAACAAATCCTGTCTAGTTCCTCACTGTGATTGTTAGCACTTGGTGATATGCTATGTTGTCAATAACAGAGAAAAAAAAACCCAAAAACATTTAAGTAAATGCATTACAAGCATTAGTGTTGTGCTTTGGTAGATTTGTTGTATCAAGTTTTGCAGTCTTTGTTAATACACTTCACAAAAGATAATAGTAACATGTTGTCTGAACTTGTAACTTAGGAGACTAAAACCAGTTAAGAGAGCAAATAAGAATTACAGTTTTCTCTGAGTGCTACATGCCAGTGTTTCTGCATTAGCTAATCCACTGAGCAATAGAAGCCACCTTTTCTCACAAAAATCTTGTCTTTGAGGAAATATTACTGATTTACTGTTCCAAACAGTAAAAATTAATCAAGAAAAATGCTCTGTGGAATTTTTGGCTAAATTAGAGTTAAAAAGGGGGTGAAGAAAAATAAGTGCATGAAGTACATGTACCTTGAGTAGAGATGAGGTAGAGCTGTTCGGCTATGCAACCTTACAGATCTGTAAGTCTGGGGTCTCCACTCTTTTGCCATACAAAATAGGTCAGTGAAGGGTTTTTAATCTCAGTGCAAAAGGTGGTCCCAATGATTTGTTAGAGGACACATGATTTTTTCAGGCATTTGTGACCCAGTGATAATTTCTGCTGAGATTATGAAAGAGACATGAGACTAATCTTTAATCGCATAGCATTTATGGCACAGGTAAAGGCACACCTCTGTACTCAATGCCCACCTGAAGTGGGTGAAGTGATAAGTGTGAAAGAGCTCTCCACCCATTACAACATCTTCAGCTCCTCCCTAAAAATTGGGATTTATTTAGAAGTGGCTGCAAAGAAAGTAGAATGACTGATGGACATCACTAGCCCCTTGTCTGTGTTGGGCCCTCATTCCTCCAGACTCCAAGGAGTGAATTGAGGAAAGCAGTGCTCTGCTGTAAGGATTCACATTTGCCTTTCTGGACTTCTTCCCATCATCTCCTATACGCCTTCATCACATGAGACTGAAATATTGATGGCCCAACTACAAGGCAATGAGAAAGCGACTTGTGTGTCAGGGGACAACCAGATTCACTCAGCAAACTAGATAAGGTTTATGGTGATGTTGTTCAGTGTTTTAACAGTCTCTGCAACTTAGCCACAGCAGGAGACTCTGTTGCTGTACAGTAAACAAGAGCTGATTGATTTTGTAATCTCGAGAGGGACGCCTGCCTTCCCATGTGACTAAAGCTCTCATTTCTTTTGCTCTAGTAAATCTTACAAGGTAGAGAACAAACAGCACTCTAGTACTTCATACATTTTAAAAAAGAAAATACATTCCCATTTTCCAGAAGACAGAACTGTAGGTGCAGAAGGTCAGCAGTGCAAGTTCTCAGGCACCCTGCAGCACCATGCTCTTGAAAAAGAGCTTTTTCTTTTTTTTGATACAGCCAAGAAAGTATTAGCATCTGTGTGATATGAA
This sequence comes from Bombycilla garrulus, assembly GCA_013400315.1. NCBI lineage: Eukaryota > Metazoa > Chordata > Aves > Passeriformes > Bombycillidae > Bombycilla > Bombycilla garrulus. The sequence continues at coordinate 572,602 of VXBU01013692.1, read as the reverse complement.
CTGTGTCTTCCTTACTGCATGTGTGTTCCTTTTGTACAATTCTATTTATACAAACAATAAGAAATCACTTTTTTAATACCAAATAAGAAAGGAGAAAACCAATCTATAGGTGTTAGAGAGTGCTGTAAAATGTATGCATTTAAAAGAAAGCTGAGTTTTTTGTAAATTATTCTTCATGTGTTTAGAGCCTTCTCATATTGCTTTCTTCTCTCCTTTTTGTATTTTTTTTATATACTAATTTTGAGAGGTATCCCTGAAGTTATTTAAAAGACATGTAGATGTGGCACTTAGAGACACACTTTAGTGGTGGACTTGGCAGTGCAGAGTTAATGCTTGGACTTGATTATTTTAAAGGTCTTTTCCAACTTATTGGGAAGTTGGAAATTGTGTGATTCTGTGGTACTATATGCCTTTTGAGGCCAATAAAGCTGCTTCTTCTGGCATGTGGCCAGAGTTTAGAAAGGCCACTCCTGGTTTCATCGCGCCTTTTTAATGCTGTGTAATTATCAGATGTCTGGGGTCTCTCTGCAGTGCTGTGTTATCCTATAATCTAGAAATGTATTTTTTCCATTATTTACTGTGACACTAAAGAAAATTAGAAGTCTTTAGGAAGATGTTTCAGTAATTCTATTTTTAGGGGAAAAGTATCTGTTTCATTTTCACATTGAGGGAGCACCTTTATTTCTAAGGAGCTGAGAGCTGTCCTGGGATTTGTGGTACTGGGTGGGAACTCGCAGCACATTTGTGCTAGTTTTACACTGATTGGCATTTCAGTGAGGAGGGAAGAGGGCATCTATGAAAACTTTTTTTTTCGATAATTTCTTTTGTGACTTGATAAAACCAATCAGAGACTAGTTTAAATATTGACAACCTAAGAAACCAATTAAAAAGCCTCTGTGAGAGTGACATTTTAAAATGAGCAAACCCCAAACACTTAAGTTCTTTTCGTCTTCCAACTCTCACAAATAAGAGCTAGCAGGCCTGGGCCTGCTCCCCCAACATGGCCTAGGGCCTGGCAAGGCGCAGGCCGGGCCCCCCATCTGGGAAGCGGCCGGACATTGTCCCAACCTAGAGGAGGGGTGCCCATCGGCACTGGGTGCTGCAGCTGAGGCCAGGGAGGGTGATTGAGATCCCAGCCATCCTCCCTTTCTTCCCCAGAGCGGCCGCTGCCATTTCTGGCCTGGGCCCGTTATCCTGGCCCTCCCTGCCCAGCACAGACTGAGATCCTAGAGCAGCTCCAGTATGGCCACAGCTCAGCAGTGCTCCGGGTGAGAGCTTAATTCTTTCAGTACACAAGTGAGACTTATGAACCTTCAACCCTCCCTTGAGTGAGAGAAAAAAACAGAGCGACGACAGGTAAAATACAACATAAAACACACCAAAAGCAGTAGAAAGGAATCGAGTCCCAAATAAAAAAAGATAATTAAGAAATACCTTAAATTTAAGCTGAAAATCCTCTTAAAAGTTATGAAAATAGACTAAATACACTAAATATCCCTATAAAGCATAAAGAAAAGACATGGGGGTGTGGAGTGTTCATATCGTTGACCATAAGCAGAAACGTCCATGCTAATTAAACAAATGTTAAAATAGGTATAATTGTATAAAAAGCTTGAACAGCGAGAGAGAAAAAAGTGATGAAGACCTTTTACTCCCAAAAAAAGAAGAAAACCTCTGTTCCAAAAATGATCTTAAAGTTAAATGAAAAAAACCTTTACTTTTAAACAACTCATCCTTAAAAGTAAAACCCCATGAATTTAACATAACCCAAAAACACAACTCTAGAAAGGCTATGAAGATAGGAAAAGTTTCACGATTACAAATTCCCATAAAAAACTACTATTTGTAAAAAGTAAAACCATGAAAGAACTAATTTTTCTTTCTTGTAGAAAAATCCCTATAACCTGACAAAAGAAAGTGCCTCTCTCTAAATGAACTAAAAAAATTACTATTCTTAAAGTAGTAACTAACTAAAATGTTTCTATATGTTGTCAATAGGAAAGAGAAGTAGCCTGAAAGTTTTATTCTCATTCTTATTATTCTTTTAGACTTACTAATAAAAATTTTCTGTATGCCCTTAAAATTTAAACCTACTTCGCCCTTCTCCTAATCCTATCTCACAACAAAAGATGAATATATTGAAATTAACAAAACCAAACCACTACAATGTTCCTGAATCCACAGGCACCAAGGCAGCTGGATGCCTGCTGAAACCCCACACTCCTTGGGAAACAGTGCTGTGGGGAGAAGCCAGTTTGTACACCCCAGTTTTCTTTTAACTCATGGACTCTACCCCTTCACAAAATTCAAGACTACTCCTAAGCCTCATTCTGTTCCTTAGGATGCACCCTGGGCCCTTTGCCATCTATTTGAAGTAAAGTCCCACTGCAGGTTCTGTACACCATGTATCCCAACAATTTCAGTTCCTTGTAGAATTCAGGCAGATGTGTCTCTGGAAGCTCTTAGTAAACTTATACAGCTCTTAAATTCACAATTGTGCCCAAGTTAAGTGCATTCAAATAATCAAGATTTTTTTTTTCAACATTAAACACCCAGGGATGAGGAAACATCAAAATTTAGGCAGCATTACCCACTCCTGTCCAGTCCTTTTTGTGTGAATCAATGTATATGTTAGCTGCATGAGTTTATTAAAAGGAATTCCTGGTCTCATTTAGTATGGCAGACACCCAGCGCATAAGTGTTATATTAAGTGGTTAAAGATTTACAAAATCTCTAAGTAATTAAAGTTTGTTTTGAAATGGGATGTACCAGCTATCTTAAGCTCAGTAACTATGCTTTGTGCTATCTCCTGCTCAGCCCGCTTCTTTACCCACAGTCTTCCTTCAAATTTAAATTCTACTGGCTTCAAGTGACCACTGAAATTGGGATTTAACATGTTAAATAATGCTATTAAATAATACTTATATGTGCATTTTAATATGTCCAAGTTCTTTGAAAGAAAATTAATTTTCTAACAGCATTTCCTCTAAGGCGGGAAAAAGACTTGCTCATTTTAAAGACAAGAAAAAATTCCCATTGTGAAGAGCAATGACTAAATATTGCAAAGTAATTGGAAAGGAAGATCATAGACTTTGAGTTAATTTACAGCTGAGTTATGGTCAAAGGAAAGTAGTTTTTCTTCAGCTCTAACAAAGCTTCCACAGGAACAATTGTGTTGAAAGACAATATTGAATTCTTTAAACTTCTAGTCAGCCTATCAGAGATTTAAAGCACTATTAAAAGGGCATTCTAGCAACTGAGGAGCACCTCCTCAGGTACTGTGTACCTATTCTTTCTGGTGCTGCTAGGAGGCACAATATTTTTCAAAACACTTAATTGCAGTTTGTCATAGAACTGAAGTGCCATCACTAGTATTTTGTCTTCATCTAACAACTGCTTGCATTTGCAGTCTGGGATAGAAAAAGAACATGGTGATATAAGGAAGAAAATTAAATATCCTAAGTGAGAATGTATTTTGCAAGTGTATTTGCAAAAACTCAATATGTAAATATGTAATTATAAAATAAAATCAATTCTGGTTGGGTTTGTTTGGGGGGGGGTTAATGCCTTTTGAAGCCAATATCGGTTTCAGAACTGTCAGAGAAGAAATGAAAAATCATCAAGCAGTGCTACATCCTTAATCTTCAGGTTTTACTCCTCCAGGCTGTCATTACTCATCGATAGTCTGACTGATGTGAGCTGGACAACTTTCATTTTGTTCTGAAGTACCCATTTTGAGAAGGCAAAATTAGTAACATTTGCAGAGTTCTTAGCAAATCTCAGTTATATTGACAGGCAGAATTTATTTCTTCAGCCTGGAAGTCCTGGAATAAGGATGCAAGATCCCAAGGGTGGATAATTCCCTTCAGAGATAAGTTCATGTCAGCTTTCCCTTCAGAGAGGTGGGTGAATTTTAATTGGGTGCATCTGAGACTTCTCCCATTTCCCAAGTCTCCCTACTGCCTTCCAGCTCTAGCAGGGTCATGTCTCCCCAGCTCCTGAGCTGCATTTGATCCTTTGAGAAAGTCTCAGTTGAGATTTAATAAATATAGCTCCAGAAAGTGTGCCTCCATCTCCATATTTACAGCTTTAACAAAGGCACATCAGAAGCAGCAATATAAAACACAGCAGCTGCTGAAATGGAGAAAGGGAGCAAGTTATGAAACCCTTTATCTATTGAGGTTAGATAGCCAAAAATAAAATCACCATTATGAAACTTCCAAAATTACAGAGAAACTTATTTTATCCACTTTTTTTGCACTATACATACCCAGAAAGGGTTGCAAAAAGATTCATGAGAATAAGATCCCTGGGGCATCCCTACTCCACACTATCCCCCTGTCCCATTCCCTGGTAACCTCCATCCCATGATCTCCAAACCCATCAATTAGATGCTTCCTGGTTAAAGATATTTACACCTGTCAGAGAATCCAACTTCACTGGGAGCTGTTTCTCTATAACGTATTTTGTATTCCAGATTCAGAAACCTGTACAGATTAGTTATGGTCCATAGTCCTCTTCGTGGATCTGTTAGCTTTTTGGGAAGGTTACTTAATTCTCTAAAAACTTTAGAATTGCTTTAGTTTATAACAAAAACAGAGGACTGGTTTTCTTTGAAAAGAAGGTAATGCTAGTTAATTTATGGTTCTGGTTGCCCCTGAAAAGGAAAAATTCTTCCAAAGCCTGTGATCCTTTATAGCAGTAAAATTTGATCTCATCTCTTTGCCCTTCAGACAGCCTCGCATCACTCCTCTGATACATTAGTAACCTTCCCCACCCAGATCTCAGTGAAATGTCAATAATTATCTGCCATCTAGAAACCCAGTGCTCCAGAGGAGGCTCGTGTCACCTCTGAGAGTGTCTGAGTGAGGAAGGGAAGCAGAATAATGTCTGACTTTTTGCCAAGAATGCAGAGGAAAGTGATACCACCAGCAAGAGCTCAGTTTAGTGAGGCTGGAGGGCATAAAATGACTGGAGAGTTTGGGTAGCTTGCGCAGAAGTCAAAGTCAAGCTGAAGGCAAGATGAAAATTAGTTCTTTTGCCATGGTGGGGTTTTACTATTCTTTCAATTCATAATATTTTTTAAGATAAATATATCTGTAGATGGAAATGCTTGCTGAACCACAGAGCAAAGTCAGCCGCTACCTTAAAATATGTACCTTAGAATATATATTCCACATTCTCTGTCTCTTATCTGATGTCTTACTGACTGGGATAGAAGACATTTTGGAAGAATCACCGTTCCTAAAAGTTAAGGATATCATCAAAAGAGTGGAAGTGAAAAAGATGATGTGAGAAATGCAAATTGGTATGTACAGTATTGAAGTTCAACCTGTATAAGGCTGCAAAATGCTGAAATTTCATAACGGACATCTAATTAATGTTTGTTGTTCTTTATGTTTTTAAGGTCTGTCTTGGCACTGGATACTCATATTTCTCTGTCTAGCTTCATCAGATGTCTGTCTCTGATCAGATCTCTAGTGAGACAGACTTTGATAGAAACCCACTAAGTCACTCCACCACATGAAAGTCTCTGTCTTGGTAATATACATTTTTAATTGGTCAGAGCTCTTGTTTATGCTGTACCAGACGGTTCCTTTACAGCCTCATGTTTATCATTTAATAGACTATCAGGAAGTAATTATCAGGTTTATTTCATTTTGTCAGACTGGCTGCAGTGTACTTCTATTAAGGATTCCAATAAGGTTGAATTGTGTGTACTGCCTAGTTTTCAGCTGATGAAAGCACACACTAGAAGAACACTCAGAAGTATCTGTTTTCTCGGGGTACTGAGTAGCTTAGATAATTCTTAGATAGTAGCTTAGTAATTCTTAGATAATTCCTTATTTTCTTTCTTTTTATACATGAACATAAAATAACTCATTTGCTTAAGCATTGTGGTATGTCACTAATTCTATGTAGAGTCTGTAACTACCGTGCAGTTTGAATCTATAATTTAAATGAGGCTGTGCACTCGATCTAACTGAACAGAGGAGACAGGTACCATAACAGCCTGCAATAATTGACGTGGCGGAGCCATTTAGGAATCATTTGAGAGTAATATGCTTGACCCTGCAACCTTTCCTCCCACAGACTGTCTGATTTCAATCTTACAGTTCCAACAGAGGCTATTAGCATGGCACCATCTCTGATTTGTGGGGATGTGAAGGATGAATGCATTATACATGGAAAAAAAACATTTTGGTCTCTTGGCCATAGTTGGATTTTGGAATTGAGAGGGATCAAAACACATTGCTTGAATCTTGTGATTCTTGTGAATCTTGAGATGATGGTGGTGCTCAACACAGGCACGTAGATGGGACGGATGCCAATAGGTTTCCCTGTTACAAGCTGGAAAATTTAAATGTCTTGCCATTAAGTTTGTCTGTCTGAACATGAACCTTTTCTGGGAGGGGGAAATTTCACTCTGACTGAGGAGTATTGTCCCTTCCTCTCCTTTATTCACTTGGAAGGTGCAGTTTCAGGTAAGACCACTGTTTTCAGAGGAAGCAAAGATTGTGACTTGTTGCATTCCCTGTCCTCTTCAGCAAGAATGTTAGGAGCAGCAGAAGCACAGCTGGAGTCAGAGATGTGAACCATGGGATGGTTTTGGTGGGGTACCTAAAGAATAGATTATATTTGGTGACAGAATAAACGGCTTGGGCAGGAAAAAAAAGAAGTAATGATTTGTTGCAGCCCTCCCACCCATCAGAGCTGGGCCCTTCTGACTGCCCTTGCTGTTCTCAGCTATGGTGAAGGGACGTGGGATGTTCCTGCTTGTGTGTACACAGACATTTGCTAAATGTGAGAAACAAGACATGGACTTACATATGAAATTGCATAATATGGACAAAACAAGCAGAGCTTGTGAATGAAAGGGTGAGATTTACCTTGCTGCAACTGAAATATCAGATTTAAAATCACATTGGCCTGTCCTTCCCCATAGGCACGTCCCACACCTGGCCTTTGCTGTGTCCCCTGTGCATTGCATGTGGCTGGGTATAATTGTGAATTGAAGATCTCCCAAGAAAGAAATCACTTAGGGTAGACAACCCTCTGGCCTTTTGATTCCTTGTACTGAGGGCTAAATGAGTTGAATAGGCAGCGTCCCTCAATAATTTTGTGGGCCTTTTGTGACCAGGGCCAGCAGTTGCCAGGAAGGGCAGCAAACGTGTGCAGCAGCTGGAAGGTGTATGGAACTAAAAATCTATAGACTGAGGATTGCTGAGGTAGTCTGTGAGTCAGGCAGGGAAAAAAGAGCTGGGCAAGAGGAGCAGCAAGCTCCAGACACTGCAGGTTGTCAGAAGGGGTGTCAGGCCAGCCCTGCAGATCCCACACCTGGGATGGTGGGGCTTTTTGGAGGTTTGATAGGGAAAATAAGACTCATTCCCAGTGGATTCCAAAGGCTTTCTTGGCTGAACTTAGTGACATCATGATTTTGCTCTTTGCCAGCAAAATAAACTGAGCAGAGTCTAGAAGAGTAACTGGAAAGATGAGGGGAGTGGGCAGAGAGGCTTTGGACCCTTCAGCCTGATTAAGTGGTGCTTCCTTAACATCATTTGAGTGAGAGGACTTAGCCCCCACAGATAATATCTGAGGCTTCAAACTCCTCTCTCTTGTCAGAGTAAAACAAAACCCCTCATCCTGCAGGAAAGGTATTAGTGTTTCAGGCCTATGGGGCACAGCAGGGCAGGTACTTCTCTGAGCACTCTTGGGCTTTTAAGTGGCTCCAATTATTTTCAAATGACTAAGTAGAGTGCTCATTAAGCATTTCCCTTAAATGAAAATAATGACCTACAAGGTCATGTTAATTAAGAAGCACGGTAAGTCAGTGAGAAGAGGTTCAGTTAGTACAAACAGTGGGCCCAATGCTGCATAACACAATGCTCACAGTCAGTCCAGGTTTGTGTTCATCCTTGCAATATTAAGAATTTGTAGGATAGGATCATTGCACAAATAAAAATTGCTGCAGATCAGTTCAATCTGACAGCAGCCACTGGCTCATTATGTGGCCATGAGCAGTATCTGCTTTTAGATCATACTGACCAGAGCACTCTGGCTTATTGTGAACAGAAGCAGTGCCAATTTGCCCTGTTGAGAAGAAAACTTGACATATTCCAAGACTTTTCCTCGCTTTTCAGAGTTTTTCATTTGGACTAGTATGGTGCAGGATCATACTCAGTGATGAAATTTCACAGTTGAATCATCGTATTTCAGCTACAAGTCCCATTAGCTGCAGGAGGCTCTGGCTGCCAGGCACCCTGTGACTCCAATTAGAACAGCACAGCCCAGGCTGGGCATGGATTTCTCCTCTGTGAACGGCTTTAGATGTGAGAGTCTCATATGTTCTTGCCACACATTTACTAACCCTCAGCTCCTCTTTCTGACTGTCTCAGCTCAGCCCCACCACGTTCCCATGGGAAGCCCACCAGACTGCTGGATGTGGGATGCACAAGAGCCCAGCACAGGGAAGGGCTGAAGAGATGCTCTGCAGCCAGGGGTTCAGAGTCACACATAGCCCTGTGCTGCCATGAGCTCTCCTGGGCAATAATATTTTGGAGGCCAGCTACAGCTGCATCTCTTTCCCTTTACAAACATACCCCTCACAGGATCAGTGTTCTGTGTCCATGTGCCCCCTTATCTAACATCTGGAGCCCAGGAAATTCACAGGATATGGAACTTAGCTTCTCAAATATTTGTACTTTGGGAAGATGAAGCATGCATGCTGTTTCCAGGATGACAAAAACTTAAAATCAAGGGCCCTCTCAGAGGGTATATAGGATTTTTATAGAGGACAGACCCCTATGAAAATTGAGTAAAATATGTATTTGGTCCTAAAACTGCAGAAAATTGGCTTTTAAATTTAGGTCTTACTTTGGAAAAGAGTTAAAAGGCTCATCTTGTAAATGCCTGCACCCATTCGTACACTCCACTTAAAAGGTACCAGATCTTAGTGTAATATTCTTGCACATCCATGCACAGTAAACACTGGTTTTTGTCTGATTTTTAATATAACTTTGTAACAGCAGAGGAGTAACACTGCTTTTTATGCATTTATATCCTAAAGTCTTTACTTTTCCCAGCCAAACAAGGAGTTATTAATTAAAATCTAAAAGTAAAAAAAATATTAAAAAGCAGAAATTTAAAAGTCTGGCATTTGACTGAGCAACTTGAGTTACCTCATGAAATACTAAGATGTTGTGGTGGAATTTTGTGCCTCATATTGTGCCTCTTACCATTGTTTTTAAGTCATATACGTGGATGAGTATCTTCTTTTTTGTGAGCAGTAGTGAAGGACATATCTCTTCTCATGTGAACTGTGACAGCTCTGTTGAAGCCAGCAGAGCTCAGGCAATACACACCAGCTAAGATCTGCCCCTTACTATTCACCTCCATCTACTATGTGACTCAGTCATACCAGAACTGCAAGCACCTGCCTGCCTGATGTTTTTTTAATGAGTTGAACTCTTCATGTTAGGTTTGTGTCTCTGCCAGGTTCCAGTTTAATCACATATAATTTTTAGTGTGAAGTTTCATTTTGGGCTTTGAACTTGTAGGACCTGAACAAAAAGTCCTGCTTCTTGAGTAAGTAGTAATAATAATAAAAGCTAGGATACAAAGCAAGTATTTTAATTCATAGGTTATTACATTCAGCTTTTATGAACAGGAAGAGGAATTATCCTCAGTAGACAGGAAATAATGAGGTTGACCCATATTCCATAATAGTGTATGGAAATTAACTAAAGATTTGTGTAGCTAAGCTAATGAGCACTTATATTTAAAGTTATAGTCTGGCCTAATTGCGTAAAAGTTTGTGAGAGAAGATGTGTGTGTACACTAATAGATTAGTGTCTGTCTCTGGAGTTTCTACTCAGCTCCTGTAAAGCTGTTCAGTATGTAATAAATCAAACTCAAATGGCTTACTTGTAAAATATTGAGCTAAAAGTATCCTAAGATGTATGAGCCCTGCTTTCCCAAGAATGGGATGTTCTTTTTTAACTTTCGGATTCGAGTCAATACATGACGTGTGTTTGTACTTGTTTAAGTAATAAAATATATTTATTTATCAGGAAGTAAAAAAACTCCAAAACCTAGCTCTGACATCCTGGAACCAAGAACATCAGCTTCTAGTGAGCTGTTTCAAAAATAGAAATGCTAATATATATTGGGATTTCCTGATTTCTTGATTTGTCCTTACAGAAGAAATTATTTTAATCTCTAAAATTATGATTTTGGAAAAACATTGTAAAGAAGAAATCAAAAAGGCACAAACAAACTTCTTAGTTGAAGGGGTTTATGAATTTGTTAGTTGCCATATCTGTAGCATTTGATTGGTACTATTTTTTTTCTCTTTTTTTTGTAGTTTTGTTACACCATTTATCTGGGAATCTAAGTGGTTCATGTGTTTTACCAGTGATTAATAGAACAGAATAGGTTTTCAGTCTGGTTGAATATTGAAAGATAAACTACATTAGAACATTTTTGGGAAATGAAATATTATTAAAGAAACATTTTATAATAGGAAGTAAATGAATAATGCTAATCTGTTAAAATCGTAGGAGGAATTTGGGTTAACAGTGAGTTTTCCCTTTGCTGAAGTAGGAATTCCACTGAATAATGTGCATTCACGTTATCATAAGAATAGAAGTAGCCAGTCTCCAGTGACTGAAATATTATATATACTTTTTTCTTGAAGAAAAAGATTCTGGAATGTAGTTTCTGTCACTTGCAAAGAACAGCCATCAGGGAGCAACCTCAATGTGATTATTTAAAAACTGCAAGCACAACAAATACTCAGCTATAGGACCCTTTAAACTGCATGTCCTTGTTTGTCTAATTTATTCTGAAAATTATTCTGATTTCCAGTCTAGTGTTGCTGTTAAAGACAATCTGAGGACAACATATCAAAGAAACTCAGACCCACAATTCTGTCTTTCATTTTATTTGCAGGGATGCATGCTGTCTCCCTGTTTGCCGTCTTTCTGTTTTTCCCACTTGCTGTGACTGGTAGGGTGATACTGGTGAATATTCTTTTTGCAGCCTGGAAGGGAGAGTCCATCAGGAAAAGACTGATACAATACATGCTGCCAAGTCACAGAGTTAACAGAAATACACACATACACAATTTTCTCAATGGATGTTTCTTGCAGTAGAAATCAGAGAAATCTGTGGAGGATTTAGGTTATTGGTCTTTGCAGACTGTTATGAGCATAGGCACTCCTGTTGCTGATCAGCACTAACAGTGTCAGGTGCTTCAGAGAGAAGCACAGGAAGCCCAGGAGTGGCAATTAAAGTTTAATTTGAATTAGAGGAAGTTTCCTCTTAACCCTCATGAGCTTGTGATAGGACCTCAGTCTGAAGGACATTTTTCCTTCAGCTATTATCCCAAATATTCATTATGCTTACAGATTACTAAAGCTATTTTAAATCCTGTTAAGTCTTGGTGATACTCTGTGGTGCTGAGTTAATCGGGTCTTATAGAAAAAAATATTTTTTGCTACTTAAATTCACTGGCTTTAAATTTCCTATTTAAGAAATTTATGGTTAATAGGTTGTGCAGAAGATAGGTTTAATGGGTTATGCAGAAGATAACCATGTTCAATTTATTTTCTGTATATCCATCTGCAGAAAAACCCCCATTTAAAACAGTTCTGTTTTTTCAACCTCCCTTTGTGTAGAATTAATTTGCCTCTACCTTTTTATTTAATAATAATTAAATATCCTAGCATGAGAATCAAAGGCCTTATCTACATCTGGCCTGCATTACTGCCTTGGATTGCAGGCAGACTTTCAAGTTATTTCTACACATATTGCATCGTGTAGGAAGAAATGTTTGCCCATTTAATCTCCTTCAGCACATAGAAGTTGGAAGAAGCAACTATGAGAGCTTTTTCTCTCCTCTTCCTGCCAGCTGCGTTTGCAGTGGTTCATTGATGGGCTTGGGTGTTGCAGGGGCAGGAGCCTAAGTCTGGCTCCCAGTCCAGCTTCTCAGGATACTTCTAGAAACATTTCCAATGCTTGTCGGAAGCAGTGGTGCTGATGGGAGAAGGGTTGGAAGCAGGCACCTGCAGCACTGGTGTTTCCTCAGGGTAAGTGCCTTTGCCCGAGCTCATGAGCTGCACTGCAGCAGAGTGGCAGTCTGTGGTTCCCAGGAGAGCTCTTTCCCAGGTGAAATGTAACAGTGCTGGGCTCCCAGTTTCATGTACACAGAAGAGAGGCAGAAGTAATGGAATAGAAGGAGGGAGGCTTACTGTGTCTGATCTTCCAAGGACAGACAGTCTGCAGTGTAGCTTACCCAGCCTGGCTTGCACTGCAGTGGCGTGGCTGGAGGCTCCTGAATAGCTGGAGACCTCCTGAACCTGTTGTTGAGTCTTGTCCCTAAGTGTTACAACATCAGCAATACTCAAAAGCACAAGGTGTATTTAAAGCTCCCACTTAGACCAGAAACACGCGAGCTGCCTCAGAGCAGTCATTTAGAGCATTTCTGAATGCAAGAAACTGGGTGCCTGGTGAATTCAGTCTCACACCCTGCCTGAAACATGCTCTTACACTACATTGTAAGTGGTGTGGATTTGAGAATATTACATTTTGCCTAAACCAGATTCCCTGGTAACTTTTGTTACAGAAAAGTTCTATGAAACTTTCGTTGAAATTCTGATCAACTTCCAAAATCAAGTAAATGAGCCAATGACTACAAGTTCTGCTGCATCTCTTCTCCATGTGTTCCATAAGATGGCAAGAAAAATCCTTTTTTTTGTCCAAAACATTTGGTATTTTGATTTTCTTCATAGTGATTTTCCTAATCTCTGCAAAAATATAAACTAAAACTCATTCTATAACAGTCTAAAACAAAATAACCACAAATATTACTGCCACAGCTCAAAGGAAACTGTCTCATTAATGCTGTGGAAACTGTTGTAACTGTCTACTTTTACACCTGTCCAGCTGAGAAGTAAATACAATATCAAGAAAACAATTGTATTAGCTAACTGCACCGTGAAATCACTATTTCAGCCTATACATTTCTTCAGTAGCAGAAACAAAGCTGGAATTGTATTAAGAATTAAAATAATTGATGGTTGGAGCTACTTATATACTAAAGCTGCTAACTACATTTATATCGTTGAATGCTTGCTGCTATGTAACTGCTAAGCATATTGCTGGATTAAATTAGTTAACAGTGTTCCTACTCACATGTCAGATCACCTTTTGTGGATATCAGGTAATAGAATCAGTAAAACCTTGTTATTTAGCTGTTTTGTTTAGTGTCAGGTGGAATCTCTAGGGCTACAATCCACTATCTGTTTTTTTATTTTATTTACCTGTTTCGACTACTCTGTAGTAGTATGGTAGTTTAAAATTGGTTTAAATTTTTTTGAACCTCACTTGCCAGTTTTAATATATACATACAAGGGATTAAGTTGTCCAGTTTCCTTTTCTGTCACTGTGCATATATGGAGTCACAAAAGCACTGTTTTGCTTTTGTGACTCCATATTCTGCTCCCTTCAGAGACCCTTCAGGTCTTTTAGGTACTTTGAAAACTTGTGTCCTTGTTCAGACTAATGTTGTATGGGTGTGGTGGGTGCAGTGCTGGCTAATGTAGATTTTAACTCTACAAACACGTATACTATACATACATTTATATATACATATACAGTATACGTCTATATACAGACAATGGCAGGTGAGAATTCTACAGCATCTTGCTGTATATTCTAATTTTAATTTACAGCATTATCATTATGCCACCAAGTAATCAAAACCAGAAACTAAAATGTTAATCTCACTCTGCATTCAATTTGAGCTTTGAGAAAAACTAGGATTTTTATTAGTAGGTTGGTTTTTCTGTGATCATATCAGTGTGAAATATAAATAGAAATAAACCTCAGGTCTGAAAAAATTGCCATGTGGTAATTGTCTTCCAGAATCTTATTGTACATGTGGAGACAGAACAAAACTTTGGCCTAGATAATATATTTCAGTACATGAACACACACAAAGAAAAAGAGACAGTTAAATAATGCTGTTAAGAAGATAGAAACATAGTCTTGAAAATCCAAACACATTAAAATTCAGCTTTCTTGTGTGATTTTGGTTTGGGTCTTTTGTTCATATAGCCTGTGATACTGTCTTTTTGTTATGTGGGCATGAGTATCTTTCACTTAGGCTCTTTCTTCCTTAACTACAAAGATGAGAACTTTGTGTACTCTGGCATGGGTCAGAGCTCTGTAGAAGAGACTTGTGGCTGTGGGATGTTTTTGCTTGTTTTGCAAAGTGCTTGATGTAAAAAGTTGTGGGCAGAATTGGCCAAGTGAGGCAGTTTGAACCTTGATTTAACTTGCTTTTGCTGAATCTAGCTCTGAAGACTTGCATTCTTAGACTGCAATTTGGTGGTGTTCATTTTGGGGTGGTGGGTTTAAGACTCGAGCTCATCTTAAATTTTCAGTTTTAATTATAAAATATTAGTATTACTTTCCATATATTTTACTGAAAATATATATATTTTAAAAAAAAGGGTGAGGGAGAATGACACTGAAATATTTCTGTTCATGTGGTTTATCTGCAACTTTGCAAAGAGCAGCTTTAATAACAGAATTTCCTCCACATGAGAAAACAGCAGAGTGTGGATGGGTTGTGGATTTAGATTGCTCTGGAAGGTCTATAGGGCCTTGTGCTAGCAGGGAGCTGGATAGCCTGCAGCACACAAGTGCTCCCAGCAGACAAGGACTGGTGAGATTCAAGTATCTTGAATTGCATGATCCTAGAAAGAACAAGTACTTACAAAGTCTGATATTGTCACTTGTCCCTCTGTTATCTCATGCAGATATGTTTGCAGAACAGTTGTGATAAGAAGGTGCACATTCCTATCTCATCAGCTGACACATTTATGCATGCTCAGAAAGGACAGAATCTGCAGAAATTTTGCCTGACCAGATTTTGAAACATTTAGTGATTTTTTTGAGTTTACAAAAGGCCCTGCTTGATGTAAAAGCATTCTCTTTAAGTTCTGTTCCCAAGCAAAAACTTATAGCATTTCAAAATCAAGATCTATTTTTTTTTTTATCGTTGTCCCAAATAAATTTTTCTGAGCATGTTTTTAGGAAATAGCTGGACCACTTTCATTTCAATTTTCTATCAGAAGTTCAAAGCAAGTAGAAGGAAGGTTATGAGGGGAGTTTCCCAGCTTGTTGACAGTCGCTGTGGCCCACAACATAAGGGTCTTGCTCTGACACCACTAGAAAGCAGCTCCATGGACATCTTGTCTTCCAGGCTGATGTCCTACCCAGGAGTGTTCTCCTGTTTGCCTGCAACACAGCCAGGAGAACCACCTGGGTTCTGGGCACACATTTTAATAATCACAATTGCTACAGAATCACGGACTAGTTGCTTTAAAGTACAGTTGCCACCTGTGTGAGTATGAATATGGCCTTGGTAAAAGGGGCATATTTCTTCGTATGACAAGTTTTCTGGACAGTTTCTCTTCTCCTTTGCTTGATCAGAAAGTGATGCCACAGTAACTGGTTAGATCTAAGACTCACCAGACCTGGCTGTAAGCAGGAGGTACCATCCTCACTTTTATTCATGTGATCATTCATACTTATCTGACCTCCACTCCAGAATGTCATGAACTGAAACTCCCATTTTATAACTGCTGATTTTCCGCATTGCAGTTTCTTTTTTTTTTTTTTAAGACCAATTATTTCTCCTTGCTCTCTAGATCCTAAATTGAAGTGAGTCACACTTAAGGCTTTAAGTGTACTTGAGGAAATCCAGCTGAATTTAGTTTAAAGAGACAAATCAGGTAGATTTCTGTCTTCTGAGAAACAGAATTATAGAGATGTTAGCATCAGATACCCTGGCAGGATTTTATTTCTTTTGTTGGGTTTTTCTATGTTCTTCTATCAAAGAAATTAAAAACTGTTGAGTTCAAACTCTTTAAACCAGTTTGTTTTTCAGCATGGTTTCTCATTAAAAAAAAGACTGCAAAAAAGTGAAGCTGTTTCTAGCTGAGGTTATTTAAGGTTTTAAAGATGGTAATGCAATGTTCTACCTTTAATGTATTCTTCAGTAAGATAGTACAGACTTGGTCACTGCTTTACAAAGATTTTTTTCTCCTTTTGGTTTGGTTTTCCATTTGTTTTAGAGCCATTCTCTGCCAGCTTGTTATTTCTGCAAGAGGGAAAAACTATGTCAGTGTTAAAAAGATAATACTGTGAAAACATCTACTGAATTATGAAATCACACTTCATATGTCTAAGTGTTCCAGAGTGAGACCTCCAAAGCAATGCGTGCCTGTAGATGTACAAAATTGGGTGTGTGCATATTTGGGTGCCTGCTCTGTTCAGACTCCAGTCTGGCTGCTCTTCAGTCTGCTCCTGGAGCTGTGTAACAGCATTAGTGGGGCAGTGAGCCCGGCCATCATTTGGGTCTGAAAATGTGGGGGTTTTTTTCCATATTTTACATGCTACACTAACAATCCAAGTGCCTGTACAGTTTCCAAAGCCCTTTGAGAGATGAATTTATTACAATACTGTTGTCATAGTTTCCTTGGTCACCTGCCATTCTCCAAAATCTCTGCTGTTTGTTGACTGGTGCTTTATTACATCATTTTGATACTGAAGTGAAATATTATATTTGTACTATGCTTTCAAAGCATCCACACGACTGCTGATTTGAAACATTCTGTGAGGCTGTGTACTTATGGTGCCTGTGAGACAGGAATAGAACATTTCAATAGTTAAGAGTTACAGATGAGCTAAAAAAATTTGTCACAAAAGCGCTGCTGTCTGTTGCATCATTCAGTGTTTTCAGGTGTGATGTGCAAGAGGTTATTAAATATTCCGGTCAACCTTGCTCAAATTTAGAATTTTTATATCCACCACACATGCAATGGTTTTTTTACTTCCACAAAGCAGTCTAGTGTAGCATCAGTACATCTGTATTAGCATCATTAACAGATTTATGGTAGTCAGTATTTCACTGCAAATTATAATAAGTGAATCACATTATATTACACAGGGATTTTAGAAAGTAACATAATTGTCGTAATAGTCTGAAGAAAGGGTGAAGAAAGAAATTTCAACAAGCATAAATCTTGGTTGAAACATTTCCATGGTAATGATTTTGTCTACCATTTTCTTCAAATTAGGAGAATGAACTTACAGATCAGATTTTGTCTTTTTAAAGTGTCCGTCCTAAAAATTGAAAATGTTCAGCTATTTTAACATCAGAATCAACACAATATGTCACTCTTTGGGAGGTCTATTATAAAGAATATAATTGTCATCCCTTCATCATTTGCTTCTAATGTTCATTTTGACAAACAGATTCCAGTGTAATAAATTCAAACAATATACATTAACTAGGGCTGAGAAATTATTACCACGCAGTCACCAAACATCTGATGATATTAGAGAAAATAATGGAACACCTAATTTAGAAGTTACATTTTCTCTGCTTGCATAATGGCTATAAGCAGTTTATAGTTTTCCATGCAACTAGTCATGCAAAATTATACTTTTTAAAATATTGTGATGCAGCACTTAGAAACTTACATTTTCTGTGAGAACATTTATTTCAGAGGTCAGTATTAAAATTTTGACATAGCACAAAAATTTGCTCCATTTTCAAATTTTTACTGATATAATTTCTACTCTGTGATTGCAAAGAACACTTTTCAGGAACAGTGCAGTGAATCACTAAATTTTCACAATTACCTTTCTTCATGTATTCTAACTCAGCTTCATCATTCATAAAGATGTGCATAACTGCTAGCTCCTGCAGCGAGAGAAGTAACAAAAAAACTGATATGAGCATAGAAATGGCACATTTTATGTGTCTACCTGTTCCAGTAAATCCTCAACATTGTAGCGTAAGACACTAAATATAAAAAGGATGTTTTGTTAATCATGTCCATCATAACCATTAAAGTCTTGGTGCGGGCAGAGGTTTACCAGTTACAGGTTTACACACCAGACCTTCATATGCCATTGCTTTCTTAATCCATCCTGTGATTAATCCCTTCCATTTTGTGCACAGCCAACCAGTAAAAAATACAGAGTATTCTCAACTAGTGAGAAGGATGCTCCTTTTTAGGAAAATATGTGAACTCCAGGTTCTATATGTTAAACAAATAATCAATAGAGTTGAAAAAGCAAAAGTACATAAAAACAATTGCTTTTAGACTGAGAACACTAGTAAGGCTATACTTCTCGGAAATGGGGAATTTCCTTCAAATCTTCTCTGAACATGAAGGCCATATCTTGATGGGAAGTAATTGCACACTGCATTAAACAAGGATTATTCTTATGAATCTCATCCAGAAAAAATATCAGCAGCCATATCTATCCCAAATCTTATTCCCAGTTTCTTAATACTTATGGGTCTGTAGGTTAATTTACTTATCATCCAACTCGATTCAGAATAAATATTTTAAAGATTAATCTTTATCATATTTTGGTCTCAGTTATGGTTTTTGTGTTCTTGTAGCATCACGCCAACCTTCAGTGGCAAAATTAATTCTGTGGTAATTTCTAATTTACAATACTTTTGCCCACATCATTAATTGTAATTAATATTATCTCAGCCATAATCCACGTTTGGCTGAAACTCAAGGCTCTCAGAACCTAATCCCAAAACATATTGTGAAGTCAAGCACCTGGGAAATAGGATGAGTGGAAAAATTTGGACTTAGAAGTACTGCATGTGAAATCCAGCTGAGAATCTTTAGGAAAATTATATTTTACAAAGCTGTCTTCTGAGACTGAAGGTAGCTCTTTAAATCATGCTGAGAGCAGTGTAGTCTGGTGGTTCACACAGAATCAGCAGTCCTGGACTCTATCCCATGCACTGCCTGGGATCTAATGTGTGACTATGATAAATTGCATCTTTTTTTGTGTTTCTGCATCCCCATCTGCAAAAATGAGCATTATAGTATTAGCTTCATTTATTTGATATTTAAAAACATCGGTATATTCTGAAGAAAAGGCATTATAAAGGTAATTATTTTCCTGTGAAATAAAATTTTCTGTCTTCTCCTTTGAGTATTTCTACCCCTCTGCATGATCAAAACATGTTATTAATGGGAGTATTTAAAGATAATTTCACTAGGAGCAAAGGACTTGACAGTGTGCCTTTGGAAGTATCCCTATTTCTGCATTCCAGAAGTTTTTATGACAGCCATTGCTTCTGTAGGTAAAACAACCGTGCACCTAGGAAACTAAGTAGACAATACATACAATTTTGCTAGCTCTAAATGTCATGAGTTCATTTCTGATTAATTTCAATGCAAGCAAATCTCCTTTCTATTGACTTTAATGTGCGCTGGCCCAGGTCCAAAGGATTCAGTACAAGCTGTAGCTACCAATCTCAAAGCAACTTTAGCTATGCCACTAGTAATAACAGCTCCACATTCAGAAGCAGGTGCCATTATTTTGTCAGATTTAATCAGCTAATCTCTTGGTTTAAATATCATGAATCAAAAGCACAGTTTGAACTATCATATCTAAATGCTTCTTAGCATAATGTTATTGTACTTTTGTGGGTATTTTGGAGTTGTGTGTAAGCATATATCAGTAGTCTTGTGAAAAAAAGAAAGCTGAGCACAGAAACCAGATTTGGAATTTCATATGGAAAAGATTCTGCTAAGCTGTTGGAGAATTAGTTATTCAACTACATATTGGGAAAGCAAGTACTGCTTTGAGCAAGTGATTTAAAGAACAAACATAAAATACCTCAGTAGTGAGGATGATGCTGCTGAGAATCATGATTTACCTGAAATCAGAACATAAACTCTTGAATATAAGGATCCTTGCAATTCAATAAATGCTGAGTTGTTACTGGAGGCAAATTCATGCTTAATTGACTAGAAACATATCTGCGTATCCTGGAAATCTCAGAAAAGCAAAAATATTCAACAGTATGGCTCAGAAGCTGAAATGCCATCTATCCCATTTTATCAATTTCTCCATCTGCTTCCATCTCAGCCTGCTAAGAATATAGAATTCTTTTCTAATTTGCTGTTTATCATAGATAAAACATTTTCATTATATATCTCAGATAAGAACTTTTTTAACAGTCCTGTATGTCTTCCTTGTTTGTTTAGTTTTACAGAATAATTTGAAAAAGCTGTGTTTTGCCACTGTTTCACCTGTTGTTGCTATAACTTCATGATTATTAATCTGTATTGTCACATAGCATAAAAGAGAGCCTTTTTTTTTAAGTTACCAAATAAATGGGTATTAGCTGATCTCAGCCCAGAAGAGTTTATAATATAAGAAAACTCTTGACAACTCCAGTGCAGCAAACAAATTAAGGATCAGCTTTCCAAACATGTTGAGGGGATGCCTGACTAGTTTCTAAAGCTCTTATTCTGCATGAGATGTAGCAAGATAAATTTAGTTTTCTTGCAGCTCTGTGCTTCCAGGTCTGTTGCTAGACTGTTTCTGGGACCTAGGTTCCGTAAATGTGGCTGCAGTGAGGGCCTACACACCACAGACTGAGGGCAACATTTAGTCCCTTTAATTCAATGGAAATCCTGCAAATACACCTCAGTTCGTAGTGAGGAAAAACTGAGGGCTTGGTTGGACCTGAGAGGAGAATTCAGATGAGAAAATTTAAATCAGCCATTTTGCTTTTCTGAATTTTACACTTTTACACTTAACTGGGGAGGAGTGGGGGGTTGTTTGTTTACATTCTGTTCTTTTCTTAAGCATCAGAACAGCTGTGTTTAATGAGCTGGGACTGAAATAGGTCAATAAAATGTTACTGTGTGATTAGAGATAACTTACTGGATATGTAAATATGATTAAAAGTCGTACAGCTTAGATTGGAATGTGATAGCATGTACAATTAAAGATTAAGGGAATACTTTTGTGAAACAGGAGAGCAAATATCTCTTTAATATTCAATTAATTTTAATGAAAAGGATTTAAATTTAAAAGATCTAAACAGTAAAAGCAAACATTCAAGAACACCTAAGCATTTTCAGAAGGCATGTGCCGCCTGAGTAGGCTCTGTATTGAAATACACCTTGGAACCAGAATCAAAGGCTGAAGCTGAAATGGACAAAAAGAGGAATGAACACAGAGGCTACATTTATTTCACCCATTATATACTAGTTTACATTTCACTCCTTTTTTTTTACACTTGTATTGTCTTTCTTGTGCTTGTTTCTATGCAGTTCTTTAAGCATTTTTTAATACTTTTGGCAAATAATTATCCAGTTACCTAGGCTACCTCAGATCTTGTAGATGCTGCCAGTATCTACTGCCCTAAAAGAATGCTCAGTGTTGGGAGGGACCTCTGAACTCCACTAACTCATGGTCACTGCAGCCCAGGCTGGCTTTGACCTTCCCAACCCCAACAAGTGAGTATGACATCCAGTGGATCACTTCTCCTCTTTGTCTTCACTTGGATGAGAAAGTTCCTGCTGCACTCCAGGAACCTCTGCTGTGTTGTGCCTTCAGCAGATATTGGCCTGGTTGAAGTACCCCATGATGACCAGGGCCTCCAGTTGTGGGGCTGCTTCTGTCTTTCTGTAGAGAGTTTAATCTGGTTCTTCTCTTGAGGGTCTAATCCACTTGTGCTTCCTGGTCAGGCAGCCTATAGAAAACACAGACAAACCCTGGCCTCTCTTTAATCCTCATGCACAAGCTGTCATTTGGCTCCTCATCCATCCCCAGGCAGAGCTCCATGCCTTCCAACTGTTCTGTCATGTAAAGGGCAACTCTACCTCCTTGTCTTCCCAGCCTGTGCTTCCCAAGGGGTCTGTAAGAAGTCCTCCTTCCCCACCTAGAATATTGGCTTTTGTCAGGCCAGTCAGGTATTGAACACTGTGGTGGATCAGTTCACAGACCTTCAGATGCTCCAAGATCATTATTTTGAGGGAAGAATGCCATATAAATGACTAATGTACTATTAGACTTGTGTCTGCCTCAAAAAAAGTAGTGGCAATGACACCTTGCTGGGCTGACAAACCCACCTACACCATCATCGAGAACCAGCAGTCCTGAGAAAAGTCACTTTTTGACAAATTTTGTATAAGTCTCAGGGCTTCTTAAGACTTCTGATTAATTTCAAATGCTAATTCAGGGTGAATCAACACAAATTAATAGCAGCAACATGCAAAAATTATTAAGAAAAGAGGGAACACTTTTGTGAAAAGGTATATGAAAATGGAACTGAGGATCTGGAAGTATCTCTGAACTGTGACTGGTTGGAAGCTGTAGACAGAAAAGAGGAGGTGAAAGAAGCAACAAAAGAAGTAGCTTGTCTGTAGAGAAAATGTCATTCCTGGAGACAAGTTGTCCACATACACATTACCGATTATCCTTTATATCACAGAATGGTTTGTGTTGGAAGGGACCTTCAAACATCGTATGGTCCAACCCTCCTGCCAAGCACAGGGACTTCTTTTGCCAGACCAGGTTGCTCAAAGCCCTCCTCATTTCTCCTGAAGACTGTGACTCCATTTTTAGTGTTATTATTCCTTCTTCTGAAGATAAAAGGGAAACCGAAGAATTCAGTAAATCTATATACTTGAGAAGCAGAACCTTGAATACAAGAATTTTCCATCTTTTTCATATTTCCAACTCCATCCCTGTGTGCACCTGAAGTGTTCAGAACTCAGCTGAAGGTTAACCTAGCAAAAGATACCCCCAATCCAGAATGATACCCACACATAGTGATAACTACAGAAAAGCAAAGCACAGCCCACCTTAATCCTAAACTTCTTTCAAGGGGAAATAAATTATGATGGGAAAAAGAAAGAAGGTTGAAATAAGAAAAAAACACTAAACTAGACAAGTCACATGTTTCAAGTTCAAAAAAAAAAAAAGACAAAGAAGCATATATAACGCTGTGATTTGATGCTATGGGGACCACTAATGTGTGGGCTGAGATTTTTTGATATAACAGACATGAGAAGCTTGCATATTCTTAAGCTATTCAAGCTATAGTTCCTGGAAGATTCAATTGTAAGAAAAAAAAATATGAAGCTATTTGTCAAAGATTACATTAAGATCTCTAATGATAGAGAGGAAGTACTGAAAGAACCTGTAACAAAATTAATAATGGGAAGAAAAATAATAAAAATAAAAAAGAATAGGAATGTTGAAGGAAAAAGGGGGACTAAAGTGGTTTATTTAATTTAAAACTGTTATTTTACCCATCTTTTAATTTTCTAGTAGTTTTTTTTCAGGGTACATTTATCTTTGCTGACTTTTTATAAGATAGTGATGGGGTGTTAGTGTACTATAAGTTGCTTCTGTACTGGAACATATGGCAACACTGTCTGGTTTTGTTATCATTTTTTCACCTTGCATCAACTGCATACAAATGGAGTTACAAGGTATTTTCTTTGGCATATGTGAAAAATAATCTGTGTGTGCTGTCAGTCTAATGTATGGTTTGGAATGGACATCAGAAAAGAGGCTATCCTTACTGAAAATTGCACTTTGACATTTTCAAAACCTGCTTATGCACATTTGTTTTATTTCTGTTCATTTAATTAGCTCATATCACTTTGAAAAGGAATGTGATATGCTAGAAGTAGAACCATTAGCAGAGATTCCCATTTTCTGGCCTCTAGATAACCCAAAGGTTATCAAAAATAGCCATTAAGATGAAAAAAAAAATAGGCAAAACTGCTCTAGGGAAAACATTAAGGGCTTTTGTGTGCTATCCTGAAGAGATCAAGATATTATTTTGGGAGCAAAGGGGAAAAGTTATGCAGTTGATTCTACTCTCTTCTTTCTTTCCAACTTTTTCATCTATTTAATAAGATTTGCATTAGACATGAGTTTAAATCAAAGACTGCAGACATACACTTTTAGATGGATTAAAAATTGAATTTTGTATTCATATTTGTCATCTCAAGACCATTCATATTGCAGTAACTGAATGAACTTTCCCTTTCTTTAATCCAAGATTTTGTTCTCACAAGATCGAGTGCTGATGTCCTTGATTTTGTTTTTTTTTTCTTTCACTGTCACAGTCTTTAATTGTCCTTATTATCAAAAATGTTTAGCAATTTATCAAAATTAAAAACATAAGTGACCTACTTATGAGACAATAGCAGTAGTTTCCCTTGAGGAGTGATCTCCCTCTGACCATTAGATTAGCTAATATGACAGAAAAAAAACCTCCATAAATAGTTTTNATATTTTGTTCTCACAAGATCGAGTGCTGATGTCCTTGATTTTGTTTTTTTTTTCTTTCACTGTCATGTCATTTAATTGTCCTTATTATCAAAAATGTTTAGCAATTTATCAAAATTAAAAACATAAGTGACCTACTTATGAGACAATAGCAGTAGTTTCCCTTGAGGAGTGATCTCCCTCTGACCATTAGATTAGCTAATATGACAGAAAAAAAACCTCCATAAATAGTTTTTGGTTTTTAAGATAAGACAGTGGACAGTGGGCAATTACCAGGGGTTAGACTCCGCTGCTTCCCATCAAGTGGTGACACTGGTGCAAGTTCTTTGGGAAGGAGCCCCCCCTGCTGCAGGAGACAGTCTGGAACCCAGGAGGGCTGGGCAGCAGATGGGTGCAAGGGCCACCCAGGGCTGGGAAGGTACTGCCAGTGGGAGATGTGAATTCATGGGCTGGGATGGTACTGCCAGTGGGAGATGTGAATTCATGGGCCCATGCACAGAAATGTTCCTACTGCAGCAACTTCCATGTTACATGTCTCTATTCCCTCAGTCCTTTTACCCCATTAAATATCCCTTCTTTCTTATTGCTATAAAATTACCCAGATTATCTTAGGTTTGCACAGTGTCATGAAAGAAAAGTTTAGGCTTATTTGTGTAACCTTGAATTGTAGAAGACTTTAAAAGTATCTGTATCAAAGTTGTGTGCTCTGCATCTCAATTTGAGTCCTTTACTGAGAGCTCCTCCTCATGAGAGACAAGTGTGATTACACAAAATAACATCCTCATTAATAGACCCACAGAAAATTTCCAGTCCTTCAAAGATTTTTCAATGTTTATTCTTGTAATAAAAATAAATAAACCTATTGCTATTAGCAGTTAAGAGAAAGATCCCAAAAGGCTATGGAATGACTTCCATAAGAAAGGGAACAATGTAGAATCATGAGCAGGGCTGAATATAATCTCCCATCAGTCAAGGATAATTGGATCTGTGAAATGGTTTAATTGTTGTCTGGTTGCAGTGAATTACTTTTGCTACAGCAAAGAAGGTGCTGTTGCCTGCTTTTTTAGGGCAAAAAAACCCCTTCAGACTTCCAGTTTTGCTGTGTGAACACACTGAATTGAGAATTGATGATTTCTGGGACCTTGATAGTAATACAGTATTTTTCATTCCTTTCATTGGCTGTTTCAGTATGTTGTCACCAAGTGTGGAGGGGAATGCCTGGGATTGATTGCTGTGAATAGCCGGTGTCTCAGTTCACTTTATTAAATTATTTCAGAACCCTGGTAATGTCTGGACAGCAGAAGTCTGACCCGCAAATCGAAGAGCGGGCAGAGTTTAGCTCAGAGACACTGACAACAATGGCTTTTAACTGCCCCGTTCTAAAGGGACATGAGAATGTCCTTGATGTTTGTAGTATTGCAGTTGGTCAGGGGACCCCCAATTTTGCAGGTAATTAGATATCATCATACCTAACAGAGGAGTGCAGGATACTGGAAATCTGAGAAAACAATGTGCATTGGGCTTGCATGGCAAGGTTTTGGTGGCAGATGGCTTCCCCCATGTCCAACGGAGCCAATGCCAGCTGGCTACAAAGTGGATCCACTGCTGCCCAAGGCCAAGACAGTCAGTGACAGTAGCATCACCTCTGGGATAGCAAAGTTAAAAAGCAGTGGAGGGAAGGAAAAGACCAACAGCTACATCGCCCAGAGAGAGGAGTGAGAATTTGTGAGAGAAACAGCCCTGCAGGCACCCAGGTCAGTGCAGGAGGGGCAGGAGCTGCTCCAGGTACCAGAGCAGATTGCCCTGCAGCCCCTGGGGCAGCCCCTGGTGAGGCAGCTGTGCCCCTGCAGCCCAGGGAGGTCCATGGGGGAGCAGAGATCCACCTGCAACCCCTGGAGGACTGCATAATATAAGAAGACCCTTATTATATTTTCTCTGCCCTGTCCAGCTGAGGAGGAGATTGAGAGGGCAGGTGGCTTTTGCGGGCACCTGGCATCCAGTCAGGGTCATCCCACCACATAACATTTAAGTGTTATGAACATCAGACTCTTTGGGACAATGTAAAATTCACAGGCCTGATACAGCCCATATTTACCCTATTTACAGTTGTAGTCCTAAAAAAACTGAGTGGAATTAATTACCTTTATTATAGGAAGACAAGGAAATGCAAATATTCTCAGGATGACCTTAGACTGACATCTAAGTGAGTTTTAATTTTATAAAATCATTGGAATGTTAAACACTCACTGGTAAGTTATATATTCATATCACTGAGAGCTTTGTGTTTAAAGAAACAGCCAGCACATTATTTTAAAATCATATTGTACAACCCTCCTTTTCTTTTAGAGTTTGTATAGATATGCAGACTCAGCTTCTGCAAACTCAGAAGTTGTAGACATAAAAATTTTCTCTTCTTTAGGCTATGTGATACAAACTGTATGAACAGTTCTTATTTCAACTTCCAGGAGACACCATTGTCTTTTGTCACTTTTAGGAGACCAAAGGGTATCCTGCTTATTGCTGACTCAAACAATTTCAAAAAATAAAAGGAAAAAAAAATGAAGAAATCATACTGACAAATGAGAAGAAATTGACAGATTGACAATTCAAGGAGAGACATAATACATGGACAGAAATGAACAATACAGGCCGAAGCAAGACTTGCCCAGCTATCATGCCATGTGTTCCTCCCCTCACAGGCACACCACTGATTTCTCTCAATATTTCTACCAGTCTTTCTGTCCCTTAGTCTTTTCTCATCATCTAGTCACTTTAAAATGCTAGAAGGAAAAAAGAGATTAAAGACAAAAATGAGACAATTGTGAAGCAGCACCATGTTCCTTCCTCCGCTTAAACTCCTTTACTGTTAAACAGTATGGATTTTCCTGCAGCACCAGCTGCCTTGTGCAATTAGCACTGCAACTGGAAAGTGGAAAACTAATACATTTTTATCATTTCACTGTATGCTAAAAAGCTGGCAGAGCCTGCCATTGCCACAGGTGTTAGAAGTGTTCTGACCCAACCACTTTACAAACATGGACCTTGCCCAACTATTTTTGTCAGTGGAGCAGAGACAAATATGCACCTAAAATGCATGTAGCATTCAGTTCCCTGCATTTTTAAGGCTTCTTATAAAAGATTGGAGGCTTATTTTTTTTTCATGGTATAGAAATCATCTTTTTCTCTGAGCACAGACCAGTGAACCAGATGTTTACCAAGCCTGTGAAATGCAAGCATCTAAATACAGATGAAGGAAGAAAGAAGACACTAGTTTAAATCCACATTCCTCACTGTAGCTCAGCCTAAAAGGCAAACTCGGGAACTGAGCACACATATTCAGTAGACATATAGCATTTTGCTCAAAATAATTAAAGTTTTCCAAGGAAAACCATAACTAGCTTGGTAAGTGCACACTGCAGCTATATCACAAATTATAAAGAAATTTAATTTTTCCCTTTCTCCTGCATCTGAGAGCTGTGGCTGATAATTCCACCATTACTTTATGTATCAGTAGAGTGCCTATCAAGAGAGATGTAAAATCAAGTCCATTCCAGCTCTGCTTACCTTTAAGATAATAGTCTCTACACCTGTCCAGTATAGAAGTCTCAATAAATTTTCATCCTCTGAGTTCTGTCTGCAGATGGTCAGTTCCATTTATTAAGTTTAATGAAGACTGCAAATGACTGAAATGAAACATAACCAGACACAAAAAGTTATTCTGTTCTTTACTTATTTGCTCTTTCCCGGTTATAGTACAGCTATGCATAGTCACACACAAAATCAATCTTATTCTTTCTTCCGCTTGCAATTTCTGCATTTTATATGTCTGATGTACTCAGACTCTTTTGTAGTGATTTAGGGACAGCCTTGGTTGAACAGCAGTTTTTATATTATCTTTTGGGCCCTCGCACGTGTATTTTTGTAAATAACAGAGGCTGTAGTCAGTAAGGTCATGCTGCTGCCCTTCCTAATGGGCTTTCTGAACAGGATGTGTTGACATTGAGGGGACCCCGCCTAATCACTCTGTCTGGATTTTTCTCCTGGGTCATAGGGAGAAATACTCAAAAAATTTCAACTAAGTGTCACTAGGTCAGTCTGTAAAAGACATATCTTTGTATGCCTTTATCTCATTACTTCTAAGCTGGTTTACAGAAGAATTAGAAAGGCATAAAACAGTTAGGCAAATCCAGGCTGAAATTAAATTCTGCAGTGAGAGATCTGTTCAGTTTTTGTGTTTTGTGTTCTTAAATTCTGTAGTAACTTTGTGGTAGAATGTAAATATTTTGGGATAATTGTAAGAGAAGCAGTCTGGAGGTCTCTTTTGTGTAAAGAACTTGTAGTGACCTTGATATTTAAGAAGCTGAAGGGACTGGAGTACAGTGATGAGCAGAAATTAAAAGACTGTCAGAAAAAGAGCAAATCAAATTAAAATTTGTTTATTCTGCCCCTGAGTTGGTACAGCTTCAACTGGTAGACTTACCTTCAACCATTAAGCACAAATACAATTAAAATTAATTAATTTAATTTAAATAACAAATTTATAAAATACCTGTGCCAGGACATACACTGAGGAAAAGGTTATTTTTCTGTTGGAATTAAGTAGATCAGTTGCTAATTCCAAAATTGCATGTATCAGTATCATGAAAGTTAGATGCCTCATCTCTCTGAGTTGATGTTTATGATAAAGGCAGCCACGACGGAGTTACCTAAAAGTCCCCTGACACGCAAATAATCTATTGCTGCACATGCATGAAAAAATGAGCAGTCTCTTCTTCCAATAACTGGGTTTTTTCCATCTCTCTGTCCCATTTCTATCCCACTAATACAGTATCCTTTCAGTCCCCTCTCTAGTGTTTAGGTTGCTACTTTATTCACTCTTAGGGAAGTTTTACACCGAGAAAAGTTATAGGAAGAAAGAAAAATAAAAGGAAGGCAAAGGGAATGCAAAATATGTGCATTGTCACTTTTTATGACATTTCAGCACATAAAAATTTAAAAAATCATTACTGTGAAAGAAAATTAAAGACCTAGTTTTCCTTCCTTTTATTCCATGTTAGCACATGCCAACATTAATGAAAATTGAAACTTGAAGAAAACATGGGTAGATTTCTATTGTATTCTTATCCCACACAGTTAAAACTGTGGAAGGAAAAGCAACTTAGAAACCTGATTAGTTTTTCATTGACACAAACAGATGTATTAATTCGACACTAAAATTGCAAAGTGCCCATATGAATGCAAGCATATTGTGTCTGGTACATTAACAAAGGGCCACACACCTGTTTCTCATGCAAAGTTCCTTTCTGACGCTACTGAGAGTGAGTTTTGGCAGATGGCATTACAATTCAAATAAAGAAAAATAAGCTTGTGAATTCATATATATTTCCTTGTCACTCAAATGACAAGGGATTTTTAACATAATGTTTGAAGTATGGAGTGTATCTCCATAAATATCCCTAATCCATAATGATGAATAGGTTCTAACAAGAAGTTTCAGAAAGCAGTTCCATGCAACCAAAGCAGCTTTTTATTGATTGTACAGTGAAGCAAAAAGTAATAAAAAATGAGCCTTTAAAGTTCTTACCCTCAACAAGGCAGTGAAGTTACAGAGAAGAAAAAAAACAGACTCTAATCTTATTTCACTAGTATAAATGAAGAATTGCTGCTTCAGCAGGTACAATATTAACATGAATTTTTCCCAGTGCAATGTAATCTCTCTCATCAATTGTATTGATTTATCTATTTGATCAAATACTATTTAAACAACTACTGTATCTGCATTATGTATATGCAGCCAAGTTCAGAACTGTAAAAACATGTTATTAAAAAGCATGGTAGCCATGGGAACAGATCATATAGAAAGTACCTTGAGGAAGATTCTTCTATCTGATTGTATAGAACTTCACTGGCCATTTATAAATAAAACACATAAATATAAGATGCCTTGTACTTGATCGAGCACTAGTTTCTTTAACCTGCTCTCAGATTTCCATCCAGTGTCAGTATCTGGTGATTCTGAGGCAGTTGCAGCTCATAACAAATAAGTAATGTATCTTTGAAATTTTGCAGTCTGGGATTGTTGCTTTTATTTGTAGACCACCCACAGATAATCAGTTCATTGTAAGCATTCAGAGTAGTACTTGGCTATATTTTTTTAACATTATCACTACAGATGCTACATTTTTCTATCTGTTTTCATATCTATCCATTTGCATCACTGGCCTTTCAAATAAAGTCAAGTAATTGCCATTTTTTTGTAATAACAAGGCAGAGAAAAGTCACCAGAAAACCAGACAGCATTATTCTATGTGATTTATTTTGACATTGGCTTGAGACTCCTAAGGTCCAGTGAGAAAAAGGCAATCACGAAACAAATGTATTCCAGTGTTGACTGAAATTTTGTTAAAGTTCAGTATTGTTATTTTAAAAAATCATTCAGAAACAAGGCAAAATAACTTCTTTGACCAGGAAAGACGGCTAGAGGAGTAGAGGAAAAAGGGGTTTCCTCAATGCACAGGAGCAGCATGGCTGTATGGAGCTCTCCTGCGGAGCTGACTGATGGAGTGTCTGTGGGCAGGGTCAGAGGAGAGGAATGTAAAGGAGACCATGCTGGATTGTCATTACAGATCCTCTGATCAGGATGAGGAAACATACTTTAAACAAATCAAATAAGCCTCTGATCACAGATTCTGACTTCCATGGGGAACTTTAAACTCCCTGACACCTACTACAGGGGCAACAAGGAAGAAGATAAGCAGGCAACAACATTCCTGACATTTTGGGAATAAGGTCTTGCTACAGGTACCAGATAAGCCAATGACAGGAGATGCATGCCTGGAGCTCTTAGGAACCAACAGCAAGAATTAGCAGAAGATGTGATAATCTGCAGCAGCTTTAGCTGTAGTGACCATGAAGTAGTGAAGTTCATGATGCTGTGGCAGAGGAGCTCATAACACTGGCAGGCATCAGACCCTGACAGGGTTCTGCATGATGCATCTGAGAACATTTCTGGACCCCTGAAGAAGAGGGTGGTGACTGAGTGTTGTGGATTGCCCTTGTCTGGATACCAGGTGCCCATCAAGCTGCCCTACCACTTCTCAGCTGGACAAAGGGGAGAAATAAGATGGGGAAAACTCATGAGTGAAGATAAGGGCAGTTTAACAAAGTAAGAGCAATGGTCACGTGTAGAAGCAAAGGAAAAGACTTTGCTCAATTCTTTCCATCAGCAAAGTGATGTCCAGCTACTTCCCAAGAAGCAGAACTTCAGCACACATAGCAATTGCTCCGGAAGAGATATGTCATGAATAATTTCTCCTTCCTTTTCCTTTCTCTTAGCTTTAATTTCTGAGCAGACATCATATGATACAGAACATCCCTTTTTTCATTTTGGGTCAGCTGTATGAGCTATGCCCTTTACCGAGAGCTTGCCCAAATCCTGACAACTGGTGAGGTGGGAATGCTGGAGAGGCACCTGTGATGCTGTGCCAGCACTGTTCAGCAGTAGCCAAAACACTGGTGTGTTGTCAACACTTTTCTAGCTACTGGAGCAAAGCACAGCACTACAAGAACTGCTGTGGGGAAAGGTAACTCCATCCCATCCGTGTCCAGTGCAGCTAGTGTGAATTTACACTAGGGAACAGCTAGTGTGGATTTACCCACTGCAAATCATGCCTGGCCAGCTTGTTTGCTGTGCTAAAATTACTGGATTTTTGGATGAAGCAAAAGCAGTGGATGTCATTTATCCTGCTTTATTAGAGATTTTATTTTTTTTCCTGTCCATCACAAAATTTTTTGTATTCTATTTAAGACATTAAAAATCTGGGTGAATAGAGAACTGTGCATGTAACTGGTTGGGTTTTGAGGCTTATAGGGTAGTGGTTAATGGGCTATGCTGTGCCTGAATGCCAGTGGAATAGGAATATTGAGGCAGTTTACAGACATCTCTGCCCTGTTTGACATCTCTGTGTGCAGTCTGAAGGAGGCAGCAGTGTCAGCTTTGCAGGTGACCCCAAGGGCACCCATCAACATCGTCAAGGGTTGGGACCTAGCCAGGCTGGTGGACTGGGCCAGCAGAAACCCTGTGAATTTAAACAAGGACAAATGCAGAGTTCTACACTCAGGCAGGAACAAAATCTTGTAACAGTACAGGCTGGGACCTGACTTGTTAGCCTGTATCTGTAATACTGAATCCAGTTTTTAGGCCCCATGATACACAGGAGTTCAGCAGAGGGCAACCAAGACAGGCAAGGGCAGGGGCACTTACCCTGTGAGCAAAGGCTGATGGTATTTCTGTTTCCCCCTTAATAAAGGCACTGAAAATAGCAGTGAAATGTGTCATTTGGGTAATGTGCTAGCTTGAGATTGATTGGCATTTGGTGAGCAGGAAATAATTTATTATTACAGAACAATAAACTTTTTATTTGTTACACTAGAGGTTAAGAGGGGAGCAGATAAACTAAAGTTGTTGAATTTGAGTAACAAAATACCTGGCAAGCTCCCGTAAAATTTGTCCTGCACTGTTAGTACCTACATACTTTAATGTGGATCTTTTTAGGTGAGTAGCCACATTTGAGGGGTTAGGTTTTATAATAGCAGTAAATTCAGTAACTCCACAAATTCACAGGGTATGCAGTTAAAACATTTAACAACAAAGCAAAGACTATAAGTAAAGTAAGAGATTGGAAAGCAAATAGAAGAAAAGCCTAACTTCATGACATCATGCATTTGTTAGATAGAAAACACTGGTTTGTAACAAGGCTGAATTGATACAGTCAGTAATGAGACACAAGCACTGAAAGATTTGAACATCCAAAAGATCAAAAAGAGTGTTTATTTTCAGTCTGTTTTTTTCCAAAGTCTCAAGAATATAGCATAAACCAGCTGTGTTAATAAAATCAATTTCAAAGGCAGAATCTTCCATGTTGGAGCTCTACGTGGCACAGAGCAAATCTGCTGAACTTCACGAATATAAATCGATAATGCAGCCTGCAGTCAATGTGCTCAGGGCTCCTGCTCTGCAGGCAGAATGAGTGTGCCAGTGCCAGATCATGTCACTGCCACCCCCGTGCCACAGGGATGCCTTTCACTAGACCAGGTTGCTCCAAGCCCCTTTCAGGCAGTGCCACCTTGGCTGGCAGGTGAGGAGCCCACCAGGGCACGGGTCAGGCTGCTCCAGTGTGTCAGCATCTGTAGAAATGTCCCTCATCCTGGAGGAACTTCATTCCTAGCAGTGCCCATGTCAGCTAGTTAAAAGCTATGAGCTGTGAGGGTGTTGCATTGCCTCTGTTTATGTGTACCCTTTGTTATATTAAAAATGGGATGATATGTAATTTAACAGAATTCAGAATTTTTACCATGCTCTTCTTGGAAGCTAAGGCACACTGCTGTTTTATTATTCCAAGGACACCTGGATGCATCCTATCCAGGCTTCTGAGCAAGAACTTGCAGCTAAAATGTGAGACATCTCTATTTCCTCAGCAACATGCTGGTCAAAGTGGGAACTTTGAAATAACGAGGAGCTGGTTTAAGCTTCTCTCTCCACAGAAGTTCTGTAATACAAACCAGGCAACCGGCACAACTAATGCAAGAGTTAAGAACAGAGAACAAGATGACAGGATAACAAGATTTGATGAAAAAACTGTAAAGTTTTAATATTTTTTTTCAAAGTTTCTGCTTTCCTTGAATCTATTCTTTATTAATACATGGAAAATGGGATTTTGTAATTTATTTGAACTCTTTTAACAGAAACTTTTGTATTTCTCTTGAAAAGGCCCATGAAGAGTACTTTTGACCAGCTTCAGCTATTGCTCAGTTACCTCTTGAGCACTGAGTTCCTTATTAAAACTTTATTAAGGAAACCATTACTGCCTACAGTAATCTAGCTCAGTTCTCAACATATAAGTTATTTCCCCCTTATTTATTTCTAATTGATTGGGGGCTTAATTTTTATTTGAATGAAAAGCTAACAAGCCCTTTATAGACTCCTTTTGATTAAAAAAAAAAAAAACACCAAAATCCCCCAGTAATTCATTTGACACTTTCTCACTGTATTAATGCAAATCTTAATTAGAAGTTGCACATTTTTGCATGTCAGAGGAATCAAGTAAGTCAAGTATACCTAATGTTAAAAAATATCCCTACTTCTGCCAGTATTTCACTTGGTAACAATGCTGGGAAAAATATTATTGAATTTATAGTAATATTAACTAATCCATGTTCTACATAATTAAGGATGTAGCATGTCACAATAAGCTGCACAGAAGGAAGAAGATGCATTTATCAGATGTATTACTTAGACATTTATTTCCATTCTGCAAGGAGAAATATTGCATAACGACATTTTATTTGTGATAATAAATTGCACATGAATGCTTTTTGATTGCAGACAGAACATAAACAGTCATAATTCTGTGAAGTTTGCTGATATGAGAAAGGCAGTTGGCGAACACGAGCTTCATTGAAATTGAGCTTACATGGTTTGACTTGGAGGTGGTACATTCCAGATCTTCCATGAAAGAAATAGTCAATTTGGGGATTTTTTTGTGGAGGTGGATTTGTCAGTCCCACCTTTGTTGTCATTTTCACTGAGAGAGTGAACAATTCAACTTCCAACTTTTTAATCTAATGTTTCCCTCTCCCCGTCCACTCAATGTTACCATAGCATACACTTGCAGATTTGGTTCATTTTTTGGGCTCCAGGTGGATTTCAGATAGGTGACCTAGCAGAATTCACATAGGTATGGGGGTAGTAGCTTAAGTCCTGATTTTCACTGGGTAGTGTTATCCTCTCTTTCTTTGTGACAACCTGTATCAGAAGTTTCAGGAGCAGCAGCACAACCAAAATGTGTTTCATGTATCAGCTGGAAAATTTGGACTTGCACAAACAAAAGCATCCAAATCAAACATCTCCAACCCTGAGCTCCTGAGGGAGCAGCGCTGCATGCCTGGAGCAGCATCCACCCCCTGGGAATCTATGTGCTGTGCCTTAGGGTTTTACAAGCAGTGTTTTGTGTAAGCTAGGCAGTGAGGAACACTGGCTTAGACTTAGAGATAAATATTTGCAAAGACTATCTCTTAGAGAAACTGGACGACTGTGACACTGCGTTGGACTGTGGGACTGCACTGTTTTGCAGCTTTTAATCCAACTCTTTTGATACCTTCTGCAGTAGGTAACTGACTTGAAAAGGCAAAACTAAATTTGAGAAGAGAAGAGAAGAGAAGAGAAGAGAAGAGAAGAGAAGAGAAGAGAAGAGAAGAGAAGAGAAGAGAGAAGAGAAGAGAAGAGAAGAGAAGAGAAGAGAAGAGAAGAGAAGAGAAGAGAAGAGAAGAGAAGAGAAGAGAAGAGAAGAGGAGAAGAGAAGAGAAGAGAAACCACGGGCTTTTGAGTGGGAAGATACAGTATTTTCCTGAAAAATCTCCTATATAGGTTGGAAAACGATTCCTGGCCTGTGCCTGGGTGTTAAAAGGCAGGTGAACCAAACATGTGTTGACTTCCACAGCTTCCACATGCTCATTGACAATATTTTCAATAACAGCAGACATCATATTTTCTTTTTCTCTCTCATGCTAAATTCCTTTGAACTATACAAATATTTTGATTTGCAGCTGAATCAGGAAATATGCTCTCATCTTTCTTTCCAGCCTGTCAGTGGGGTAGTGGCACAATGCTGTCTGTTGTTTTGAAACCTTGAGAAGTTTTTATGACTCTTTAACTCAGTTAGTAAATGATTAACTTCAGAGAAATTAATCTCCAGGTTTGGTAGGATGCTTTTTCATCTTGGCACATTGACATCCAAAATGTACCCTCTCCTCCATCCCTAGAGAATGTTAAGTGGCACCATTAAAAATCGTTCTGAAATGCAACAGCTTTCAGAAGGCAGAATAAGAGCATCTGCCCTATTAGCATAAGCAGTCTGTGATGAGAAGGCACTACAATTGGCTATTAAAGTGACCTGCTCAAATTCGTATTAGTCTTCCTTCCTTCCTTCCTNCTCTTGTCCTCCCTTCCCTCCCTTCCTTCCCTTCCTTCCCTTCCTTCCCTTCCTTCCCTTCCTCTTCTTGCTTTCTTCTTCTGACATTCATTACCACTGAGCGTTTAACTTTAAGAAAGGCAGTTTCTTCTGAACTAAATGTTTACTGAGTAAAGGTTTTTTTTGATGACTGGTGCTGGCTAGATGCTGCTTCTCTTGTAAGGAATGCATTGCATTGCATTGCATGCATTGCAAAAACTGGAAGATATAAACATGCCATACAGATCATCCAGCACCCTTACATCCACTCATGGTGTCAGCATTGCTAACCACTGCACAAATATTAATGTTTTTTTAAAGGTGTTTTTATAAATGTTCCTGAACAGGCCCTGAACTGGATAGGAGGATGTTAGAGATTTAATATTTAAAAATAAAAGGTGGATTTTTAATTTTTTCCTTCTATAGAGAGAAAGCCTTCAGCAGTTTACAGACTTGGAGGACAAGAGTGGTAGAAGTGTTGAGCTCCTAAAGATGAAGATGTCTGCCATATTACAGCACAGTATCCGTGAACCAGTGCTTGCAAAAATTGCACACAAATGAGCATGCTGATGCTACCAAATTAATATTAACTGCAAGATATAGCTCCTTTCCCTACTCACATCGTGGTGGCCATCAGCAATCTCCTTCACTAGTGTTTTACAACAATTCTCTTTTACAAATATTTGCTGTTCACTTTCATTCCTAATGATCATCCTTGGGTGCAATGAAATCAAAAAGAGGACCTGTAATGCCCTCAATCCTAATCCGGCAAATTCTTAGCTTCCTGTTTTATGAAGCAGTAAAGTATTTCTGTCCTTTGATCTTTCATTTCAATAGAGAAAAATGGAATAGATGCCACAACTTAATGTAATGAAAAATAATCACAGTGCTTCTGAAAGCTAATGTAGCAGAAGATTCTTCTTAGAGAACCTCTGTTGTAAACTACACTCCACTAATCTTATCTGCCATTCTCAACAGGCAGGGGCCTGGGGTTTGTGCTCTAGCAATTCTGTTTTACTGGTCAACACAGAATTTTAATTAAACATAGCTTATAGGCTGAATCTTAAATGGAATAATAAAATCCGAGCATAACCTTACATGGAGTGTACTATGGTACACAAAGGTAGCCTTGTTTTTCTTTCACCTGAACCCATGGCTGTCTTACCATGTTAAATAATCACTTGTTAAATCCATGCATTTAAAAGTGGATTCTCCTTAGTATGTCAAATACAGTAATTTTTTACACACCTTTACACTAGCAAATGGAATTTTTTTTCCTTCTGAGTAGTTGTGCTAGTTCATAAGTACAATTAAATATTACTTTAGGAGAAAATAGGCCAATGGGTTAATAGTGCATCCTCAGTTATTTCAGATTTTTATGAATATGTAAAATTAAATATGTTATCTGAATCTATATACTTGTAGTATACATACTTACATAAAAATATCCACTTTCAAAGTTGGAAAAACTTTTATTTATTTATTTATTTATTCATTTCATACTTGGAAGAAAAATGCATCTACTAATGGACTTTGGGAGAGGAACCTATGCACACCTGTCTGTGTATGAATATGGAGATGTGTGTGTTTATGTGTATTTTTATGTACAGGTCTTACTGGTACCTGTCTGAGTTTTCTCTGAGGAAATACGATTTTAGATGAACAGATATGAAAGCAACATTAATTTAATTAGCAGAAAAAACTATACAAGATTACATGAAAATAAAATGCACTAACAGTACTTAAGCTAATATTTTATATTCATCCTTTGTCATAGTGTTTGGAAAGAGCATAGTTTTTCATACCAGAGTTTTGCCTTGCTTATCATGCATGAGTTGGTAATGAAATTTTCTGTAGGGGCAGTACAGCTGATTTCTTTTTGAATATTTATGGATTACATCCACAGTCTTGTCCCAAGATAGACAGGATTTTGTGAGAGCAATTGTAGGGTGACTCACCTCACTTTACTCAAGTTTTGAGAAGGTCTGGAAAGAGTATCAAGGCTTTCTAATGCTTAGAGCCTTGACATGGCAGTGATGTGCCCCTGCAACAACGTAGGACAGCAGCCTCCTGGGCTGCACTTGGCACAGCATCACCAGCAGGTCAAGGAGATAATCCTGCCCCTCTGCTCAGCACAGGTGAGACACAGCTGGAGTGCTGGATCCAGGGCTCCCAGTACAGGAGAGACATGGGCATAAAGAAGAGAGTCCAGTGAATGGCCACTAAGACAATTAAGGGACTGGAGCGTCCCTCCTATGAGGAAAGGATTAGAGACCTGGGACGATTTAGCCTAAAGTGAAGGTTCCAGGGAGATTTTGTCAATCGAAATAAAGACATGAAGGGAAGTGCAAGGACAGAAGCAGGCTCTTCGCAGTGATGTCTGGTGATAGGACAGGAGGCATGGACTGAGTTACCCAGAAAAGTTGTGCAGTCTCCATCCTTGGATATATTCAAGGGCTGACTGAAGATGGTCCTGAGCAATCTGATCTGGCTGGTCCTGCTTTGAGCAGAGGGTTTGGGCTAGACAACCTCCAAAGTTCCCTTCCAACATCAGCCATTCTGTAATTCTGTGAATTGAATACCCTATGCTGCCTTTATTCCTATGAAGTTTTAGTAACAAAAGTAGTTCAGAGCGTGGACTTAGAAAGATTTCAAAGCTAATAATATTCTAACAATAATAGGAAAAAATTAGTATCAACATTAAGCCTTCTGTTAAAAAAAAAAGTAATGGGGAGTTTCCTCATCTGCCTGTCTCTGGTAGTGTGTTGTATCCTTCACTGCAGGATTGGAATAGGCTGAGCAGGAACATCCCGTGGGGACAATGTGACATGAAGATCAATAATTGTCTCTTCATATTGTCCATGAAAAAGAAAGCAAAACGCTCAAGTCATCTATGAGTACTTTTTTAGGACCAGTGTAATGACTGTTCAATATGATCTACATCAGTTCAGTTCTGTCTAGTTCATCACTCATTGTCTCTAAAAAGTTACTCTAAAATAGTGCTACAGAGTTTACAAAGAAAAAAAAAATCTGAGATAAGGAATTCCAGAGTCAAATTTTCTTTTAGAATCACAGCACCACTCCCCATACATTGTGTCATAGTCTTTAACTGCACAGAAATCAATATCTATGCATAATGGGAATGCCTATCCCTTTGTGAGTCTCCTCCATCCCAGTCACCACATCTGGTGCTGAGGCTTTTACTTTGTGTATGTCAGCTGAGATACTTGTTGCCTCTGTCTGGTGACTTTAAAATGCAAGATGAAATTCTGTTGGCAGTATAATATTTTTTTAACCATTCAGTGTTAGTGCTAATAAAAGCAGTATGGATGTACATGAATATATATGTGGCAGCTTGGTTATAAATAAAAGTAGATTGATTTTCAAGATTATTGAATTAATATTTATAGCAGTTTCCTTGTTAAGACCAGAAGGTTTTAGGGATCTCTTGTTCCGAAAAATGTAGTTAGCTTTATGTCCAGAGGAAGCTACAATATCTTATTTTGGTTTCTACTTTCTTGTACTGTTCTGTGCTC
This sequence comes from Bombycilla garrulus, assembly GCA_013400315.1. Lineage (NCBI taxonomy): Eukaryota > Metazoa > Chordata > Aves > Passeriformes > Bombycillidae > Bombycilla > Bombycilla garrulus. The sequence continues at coordinate 532,899 of VXBU01013692.1, read as the reverse complement.
CTGTGTTCCTGATATGTAACTAGCTTTTGGAGCAGGGTGCCTTTGGAGATTGTGGAATTGCCATCACAGTAAGAAGAATGAAGCAAGTATTTCAGTACTTATATGGCAAGAGACAACTCTTTTCATTTTAGACCAACATTCATTTCCAGGATTCCTCAGGAAAAAATCTCAAAAAATTGATTTTTTTGTGTGTACCTATTTGTGAAAGTAAAATGCCCTCACTTCCTCTGGTGGTGATGTCACACCAGATGTGCTACAGCTGTTGGCTGGTACAACCGTTGGAACAATAAAGAAGTTCAACCAAAATGTGTTGCTCTAGAAACTGAGGGCTGGTTTTACATGCAAATTTTCAAGTTACTATTACTTATGACTGCCATGGGGTGTGTTCAATATTTGGCATTTGCTTTAATCACTGTATCTAATTTCACTATTATTTCCCTCAACATTCAGCAAAGATCCACAATTTTGTTATTAGAAATCTTTGCATTCTGTACTGCATTTACTGAGAGGGATTAACTCTTTGTTTTTCAGAGCTTCCATATGGCTGGGAGAAAATTGATGATCCCATTTATGGCACTTATTATGTTGAGTAAGTTCCCAAGTTCAATATTAAGTTGCTATTAATATGTCATATCCTAATACTGGTACCCACTGCAATGCTCAGCTTGGCAAGGAATGAGTACAATCACTTGGCATGTTAAAGTAAGGGTATACCAGGAATTCTCAGTCATCAATGCAGTTAATGTCTCCAGATATAGTCAAAGTGTCCCAAATCAGTGACTCAGTCATTCAGTCTCTCTCTTTATTCAGGGTCTGGTTTCACAGTACCATTCCAGCTGACACCTGTACAAAGAACATATTCATTAAAGAGATGTTGCATTTTCTATCTAAGCTTTGGATATCCAGCTAGGTATAAATCTTGTTAATGATTAGAGCGATGATTAATGAGTAGATCAATGCATAATAATTTTAGCAGGGTTAAGATCAGTTTCTGATTAGTCCTCACTGTATATCAGGTATTTATACTAGTTGTACCAGAAGTTATTTATACTCTGCATATAAAATTTTATATTTTATTTTGTATTTAAAAGTGCAGCTGAAAACAATATAAATTCTATTTTCATAGCACAATCCTTGCTTTTATTTTCTTCAGATTCCATTTTAGTAATGAAACAAAAGAAAAAAAGTTTCTTCCTTCATGCAAAGGCCAACAAAATGCTTTTGTTTGAAGTAATGGTAGAACCTGGCCAGTTTGTAAATAAAATAAGTAAATCTGAGAGATGATTTACTCTTCTTTTTGAGTTAACATAGTGAATGAGACTTATGAAAAATGAATCTATATTCAGACTGTGATATCTGTTTGGGAGGGGTCAATTCTCACTCTACTCTCTACAGACAGTATGCAAGAGGAGACAGAAAACCACCCATGTCACTGTGCAGATAGCACTTGAAAGGTTGAGAAACTACTATCCATTAGTGCCTTTTATTAAACAAGAGAGATCTTTAGAGAATATGGCCCTTGACCTAAAATCTCAATTTTAAATCCTGACACTCAGCAGTATATTTATCTAGTTGTTTCACAGAAAATAGAAAATTTCCTTTGTGTCTCAAATTTTTCCCTCAGTCTCTTCAATCCATACTAACACACTGACTGCGGGATTGCCCTGGACAGGTATTGGAGGTGCAGCCTTTCCAGGCTTCAGGATATGCTGCTGTTATGCAAGGGTTCAGGTGTGCAAGGAGATCAAAAAATCATCTGATTTCTGGAGGTCTAGAAGATGTAAGGTGCCCCTTTCTTACCTGCTGTCACAGCAGCAGCTTGTGGATGCCCATGCATGCTCCCCAGCTTTCCACAAAGCAAATAATCAACAGAAAATGGTGTTTGGTCACTGCTCTACTGACTCCTTCTGTCTCATTCTCCGAATGCCAGAGCACCTGCTCTCTTTTGTCCCCAGCTTGCTTCCTGCCCTCAGGTGAAAGAGGCAGCAGCTCCATCTACTTTGCTGCTCAGCTCAAGTCACCTTAGTCAGTCCAGATTCAAGCAAAAGGATAAGTTTTGAAGTCCGACATAACACCATTCAGTTACTCCCCCTGTGATGCCTGAGCTCTGATGTCCCCAAGTAGATAGGGGCTGCAGTTTTCATATCATTTTGTACTTAATCCCTGCCAAAGATTTCTGCACATACAATTACGCAGCTGCTGGGTGTAAGCAAAGCTTCTGCCCCAGTGGTTTTTAATGTATTTTGGGGTGTAACGGGTGCTGTGCAATTTCTGTGCCTCAATCTCTTAATGAGACTCCGCTCAGTTGTCAGTGCAGCCCGGAGCATTCTGGCACCAGCAAGGCTCACACTCCACTGCAGAGTCAGAAAAGAAACAAGTATTTATCTGCATTTCATGTCCAAACACAGGTAAACAGACACAAGGCACCGGGACCAGATGTTATTGTGCAATTACATATTTTAAGGCAGTTAGTGCCAAATTCATTAATCCTACCACAGATAAGATTTGTGGACAGATACATCAAACCTACTCCAGTCTCTGAGGTTTTTAGAAGTGGAATGGATGATCATGGTATGGCATTAAAACTGCAGCCCTGCAAAATTCATATGGAGTTTTATAGTCAGTAAAATGTAGCTGTAGTTTAATTTGCTGTCTGAGCTTAATAAGTTTGAAACAAAGATTGCTTGTAATTTTTCCTGCTACAATATATAACAGTCACAGCTTTTTTATTACCAGTATTCAACAGATGAGTTCATTTTTAACTAGATAAAATCAGATTGCAATAAACTCTCTTAATTTTGTCATAGAAGTAGGCAAATTATGAAAAAACATATTACAAACTTCCACACATACAGGTCCACTCCAAGTTTACATGCAGGCCTACAAAAGCTTCATGAAAGAAGGGCTTGTACTCTGCTCACTGAGGTACTTGTATCCTATGGGAAATTTGTAAGGTTGAGCAATGAGGCAGACTCAATTTCACCTTACAAGGAGCAGCCATGTTCAGCTGAAATATTCTGAGACCAGAGGAAAAGCTAAAGAAGAAAACAAACCAAAACAAAGAAACTTAAACCTCTTGCTAGTCGAGTTCCTAAAGACGAATCACAACATATTTGCAAATTCTGTTAAAAAAAAGGTCTCCAGTATAACTACCTCTCTTAATCATGTATTAATGTAGGTGTGAGATAATGTTATAATTTTCCTTTGCTTTTTTATGCGGGTACAGACTTCATTTGTAACATTTGACATAAATGAGAAATGTTTGCTATATGTTTGTTAACTTTCATGTGATCTGGTCTTAATCTTTAAACTAAGAACTAACAGCACTGAGCTGTGCAGGACTATGGGGAGAAAGTAATCTTTAGAGTGCACTGAGTCTTTCAGGATTCTAATTGCCAAAAGATTGTTTCCTCTTTAAGAATGATTAACTACAATACAGAGCTCAATTTGCAGACATGGGCTCTTTAACAGAATGGCTAAATTAGCTGTACAGGTATTTATTCTGGAAAAGTATACCTCCTTGTTTTACAGCTTCTGACAACACTGTTACTACTCAAATGGAAAGAGTTATCCCAGGTATTTTCGTCATCATAATGTGTCATCAACTGAAAAATGTGAATATAAAGAGTAGATAGGCACTAACAAGTTATGTATTAGAATATCCATTTTATATGCATTCTGATCCACATAAATACTTTGTTAGGTTATAGGCAACAATTTCAAAAGCCATAGGCAAAACCTGCAAAAAAAATCCCCACCCCATATATTAAAGTACCTAAGAAAAGGAAATAGGTTAAAATCCTTCTACTGATGCCCATGCTCTGACCTGCTAACATTTTGTCAGAGCTCAGTGTCCTGACAAAAGTCTGCAAATTAGGCACTACAGCCCGCAAATCTCCTAAGATTGTGTTTCAGTTGTTTTAAGCGCATCTAACCTGAAACTCATCACAAAAACAACTTAGCCTGGCCCCACTGACTGCTGAGAGAGAAGAACTATGTCTATGTTTTATAGGCTGGATGGTGGTGAGAGCAACCCCCCCATCACACAGAGACTGAATTTTGACATCACAGGTCAACACAGCTCAAAAGAAAATCCTGCCTCGGAGGTTTTGTCGTCAATTAAGATACAGTGAGCTATCAGGGGACAGCCGCCACTCCTCCTCTGCACAGCTGCAGCGGCACTAGAAGAAATTAGTTGGATTAGGGTTTGGATTAGGATTTTTGATTTCATATATATTGTATAAAATAAAGGAAGAAAATTGAAGTTAGAATTGCTCACTAATTAGATCTTATGAGCAATGAGAAATTCATTTTGGCTACCATCCAAAATCTGTTTTAACCACAAAAGCACTTACTTGTAACCATCTCTAAAACTCACATTTGGCTTGTCTTATGAAGGCCTAGACTAGTAATATATATTTTGTATGCTGTTGAAGTAGCTAGATGAAAAGTTAGAATGTCCTTTCAAGAGAATTTCTTAGCTTAATAACTTCTTTCTTGAGTAAACTCGTCAGGAGCACTTTTTCTCATTTAGCCATGAAGCTGTGTAGCACTTAAAGTTGCATAAAAGAGATGTGTTTCATGCATCATCAGTGTAGGAGCATAATGCAATATTACTGACTCATAAAAATGACTGATTATAATTTTCTCTGGACACAATATTTAATGCATTTTTTTTAATTAGTTGGAAATTTCACATTGTGCTTTTGAGATTGCACACTACCAGGAAACAGTCAAAACATGGGAATAAATTGGATCTTAGAATTACTAAATTTACACCAAGAACATGAGGTGCTTCAAGAACCTGTGTTAGTCTTCCTATCTGATCTGATAGGACAAAATACCATTTCCAAGATAGCTGTTATCAAAGATATTTCTGTTCAAATGGACCAAATTACAACTTAAACTGTACCTAGAAACTGTAGGTAGGCGGTAGAAAACAGATTCTAGCTGTGATGTCAGTACCACATAATTAATCTTTCTTGAGCCATGAACACAGATTAGCTAAAATCCCAATTTCTTTTCTGTCACAGAATCGTATATAAGTTGAATCTCAGGTCTGCAAAGGCCCTCCTGTAGCTCTGAGATGTGCCTTGCAATTGCAACATAGCACTAAGCCTAATGCAAGGTCCTGAATGAAGATCTGGAGTGTAATCTTGGATGTCCATTAGATCTGCATGATATGGCACAAAAGCCATGGGAAACCTCTGCTCTTGTGGAGGGTGGCTGAAGAACAGGACAGGATACTTTAGAGACCCTAAAGTAAGAGAGGATCCCTGTGTTGAAGCAATTAACCCACAGGTGTAGCAATCCTGGTTTTAACCTTATCAAATGCTAACATAAAACAAGCTAGATATTGTACACCATACATCCTACTGGAAGCTGTTTTCTAACTTCACACTTCTCTTGTGAGAAGCCCACAGACTTCAAGTCTGAAATTCTGGCATCTTTAATACATTCAAGTATTTACTTCCAAATGTATTTGTAGAATACATAAGAATTAATTCTACTTGAATAAAAAGCTAAAACTCCTTTGATCTTCTATAATGGAATACTCTATTTCACTGGTCTTCTTGTAAAACCTTTCATATAGATTCATTTCATTTGATTACGAGTGCTCAGAACTTTATGTAGTATTTGAGTTTCATCACTGTCTTGTGTAAAGGCAAAAGCAGTATTTTCTTTACAACATGGAAATACATCAGATGATAAACACATCACATAATTTTTTCATGCTTATGTTAGTAGTTCATTATTACCTTTTTTAATGCACATAAGTCTTGCTTTCTCCATTTTTAACTAGTGAAGTTTTTCTCCCTTTCATCGTAAGTTTCTAGGTTTGCAATAGAATAAGGTGCTGAAGACCCTGATATTTTCTAGAAATAACAGAAAGGAAAAGTCTAGGAGAGGAGCACCTACAATCTTAAACAGTGTGTCTGAAGAAGGAAAGAAATGAGAGGGACTTTCTCTGTCTGCAGCATAGACCAAAATTTACTGAAAGCTATTAATCACAATTTTAGAGTATGAGAGTAAGCTAGCAGCCACTTGAAGTAGTTATAGTCATGTGAACAAAGTAGCAACTTAAGGATTTATCACATTTACTTCATCTCATTAAATCAAATATTCTTTTACATGACTGAAATTTTTCATTTCATCAACACTGGCCACTAAATCCTATTTTGCAAGTAGATTGCACTCCCATAGGACTTGCTGCCTTTCCTCTACCTCACTTCCTAATGGCAATTCCACTTATTTTCTTTGAAAAATGGTGGTAGAATCAAAATTTCAAAGGACCTGAAAAGTGCTTAATGTGGCACAAAAGGTCATTGCAATGTAAAAAAAGAGACCATTTTAGGATCTTAGAGTTGTGAAAGTTACCAGGTAGCCTGGCCAAGTGCTAAACCCATGTTTGGGATTGGATTTTCAGAAGACCTCACTAGATGGTAACCCAGTGAGAACAAATAAGGAGTGACATAAGCCTGCCCTTCTGTACATATGTATTTGTTTCCCCAGAATAGTGTTTGAGGCACAAGCCCTTTCTCTTTGTTGTGATTCTATTGTGATCCTATCTTGCAGCTATGTTCCATGCAGCCAACTACATTGTTTTGCCTCCTGCAGAAAACATGCAAAACATATCCCAGGACAGGATTGAAGGATAGCTCAGTGATTGATAAAATGTGTGCTTTAAAGAATTAAAATCAAGGATGTGGTTACAGTAGTAGTAGAGATCATAGTCCTAAACACAATGCAGAAAAATACTGGTGTGATGCCAGAGATGGACTTACTGACCTGTGGTAGGAAATGTAAAACACCAAGAAAAATGTGTGTACTAACTTTACTTATATTTCACATATGATCTATGTAGTTCTAATCTGACATCTAATTTAGTTCCTGCATCCGATTTTTCTGTACAGTGGAGCAGATGCACACCATAGTACTAAAAAGGAATAATCTTCAATTTATTACATATGTTAGACTTACTTGTAAATGACCATCATAAAAGCACTCTCTTGTCTAGGCTTTTCTTTTTCTGTAAGCAATTGGGTAAATTTACTTACAACTAATTGATAATAATGCACAAAAGTAGTTGAGATCCTTTGAATCGTACACAGAACAGTGGTGATGCTGAAGACATGACAAACTGTTGCTGTAGCATGTTTCAGCAGTGCTGCTGTATAATGTGTAGTCCCATAGATCAAAACCATTTGTCTGTAGCAGTGTTCAGCATATTAGAGTGATAGGATGCTGCTCAGTGCTGTTTATTACACAGGGCACTGGTTGTATATTCTCATCCCCAACAAAACTGTGTGGAGTGTAAGGGACACACTCAGTCCCACTGGGGCTTCCTCACAGTTTTACTCTCTAACCACACACCTTAGCCACACACAGCACCCTACTGTGAAAATTATCATTTTACCCAACTGAACCCAGTTTTTAATCAAAATCAATTTTTTTCCAGCCACATAAACAGAAGAACTCAATTTGAAAACCCTGTTCTAGAAGCAAAAAGGAAGCTACAGCAGCATAACATGCCCAACGCAGAACTTGGAACAAAGCCTATGCAGGCCCAAAGTTTCCGAGGTACAGTACCATGTCAGCTATCTTAGTTAAGATGAAACCTCCTGCTCTCCTGTTTATATGACAATGATTTTATCATAGTCTGGTTAAAAAAGTAGTGTTGCCAATGCTCAAAAGTTTATTACCTATATCTTAGCAATTTTCTCCCTTAAATGTCCGAGTTCCAATAGTTGCAGGACTGAACTTAGCCAACTAAAATTTTCAGAGATGCAGAGAAAAAAACAGAAAAGTTGAATCTAGTGTTTTCTAAAGGCTGAGAAACTGAAAGCACAATAAGACTCCCAAAGTAATTTTCTAAATAAAATCATAAATTCTGTTCCTGGGAATGTGTGACTCTCTCTTGAGCACCCGAGGTTGGCAACACTGAAATACTTAATTGTACTTTCTCTAAATTACTCTTAATTGATGTTTGGTATGTTGCTAAGCTAGCTCATCTAGCAAGCATCAATTAAGTTAAAAGCCTCAAGCACAGTGTTATAGGAGTTTACAAAAATGCAGCCACTCGGTAACATAAAAATTAATGCTCTCAAAAGAAGCTGTATAAGCAGCAAACAGTACTGGTATAGACAAATGAACTTTAACGTGAGGTTATGGTCAGAGAATGAGGTTTGTTCTCCTTTGTAACAGTAGAAAGCTCCTCATCAACCTTACCCAGACCCAAATTTGCCCGCCTGCGCCCCGCTCCCAGGAGGTCCCGCAGCGTGAATGACCTGTCGCAGTGCCGGCGCGGCGCCGCCGGGCCGTGCGGGCTGTACGGTACGTCCCCGCTGCCCGCCGGCCACAGGGCCAGCTGGGGTCACAAAATCTGCACCTTCCCCGACCCTCCCTCACCAGTGCAGCATGGGAGACAAGCACGGGGACCCCCGGCACCCACACTGCACCCCGAGGCACGCGGAGAGGGGACACCAAGTTTGCACAGCAGTCATGTGTGTCGCTTGTTGGATGCCTAAACCCCGTGTATTTGGAGAGAAAAGCCCGTCTAATATTTAGTTCTTCTTGGTAACAAATGGAATGAGATATTCACAGGGGATATTTTCCTCATTGTGGTTGGGAGAGAAACTATGAAGAATGTATTACTTTGTAGACAAAGCTGAATTTATAGGTTAGGAATGAGGTTTTTAAATTACCTCACAGATCATTTTTATTGTTGTAATTATTTTAGCTGCACAATATCCACTTCTAAATGGATTTGTAATACCAAAGGATATTTATATATTTTCATTCATGGCTGATCTGCCATAGATAAGAAATATGTTTTAAGCTTTGTATTAGTACAAGAACCCACATTTTTTTCCTGGAATGCCTGCACTCTTTATTTTCTTGCCTTTGATGCACTGCCACTTGGTGTCAGCCAATATTTTTATCTACTGGGTTGTGATTAGATCAGAACTTTTGTCTTTCTTGTTTGTATTGACTGATGTAGAAAAACCACTCTTCACCCGTGATGCATCACAGCTGAAGGGGACTTTCCTCAGCACAACTCTTAAGAAAAGCAACATGGGTTTTGGATTCACCATCATTGGTGGGGACGAGCCGGATGAATTTCTCCAGGTGAAGAGTGTAATTCCTGATGGGCCTGCAGCACAAGATGGGAAAATGGAAACAGGTAATTATGAAGGTTCTTCTGTTCTTTTATATGAGAAATAGATTTCTGAGTCTCACTCACTCTCTCCATGAATGCATACATTTTCCATATGATTTTCTATTTTAATATATAGAAAAGGTAAGTTTCTTGGTAAAAATTTCTTGCTAATAAATGCCAGGTACCTTATTTTTCCCACTTCACAATATTTTAAGAGAGAACAGATCTCTGTACTTCCCTGCATAAAAAAAGGGTTATATTTTATAGGCTGTTTACTTAAGGGAAGTCTACATGGAAAGAAAGGAGATAGACAGCACAGACTACTAAGTGCAAATTTATTTCTTTAGAAAGGATGGTTTTGAAAAATAATCAGTTGAGTCTGATCCAATACTGTTCTCATTAGAACCATCATAACAAGAGCTTTCAGTGTGACATATGGACACATAGGCATTTGTGTCCTATTAAAAAAGGATCTGTGAAAACTCATGAAATAAAAGAAACTTCTTCTGAAGAGATTGAAAGCTGCTCTGAAGATCTGGACCACTACTGCAAACATTTTCATGTTCACAAATTGTTAAAGATTGCAAACCACTGTCTGAAAGGTCACATCAGGTCTATGTATGGATGAAGCTCTTTTGGAGGAAGATGAATTCAGCTACCAAGCAGTTGTCATCTTCTTTAGGAAAAGGCAGTCAGAGATTAATAGAATGATTTCAGTTGGCAGGGACCTTCAGTCACTAGCCTCCAGCTTAAAACAAGGCTAACTTTGTGCTTGGATCAGGTTTCTCAGGGTCTTGGGAAAGTTTCATAAGACACAGATTCCACAGCCTCTGTGGACTCCTGTCCCAGCTTTTCTCGACTCTTATGGTGAAGATTTTTGCCCAGAATTGGTGGATGCCTCATCTGTGAAAATGTTGAAGGGCAGATTGGACAGGGCCCTGAGCAACCTGGTCTAGTGTGTGGCAGGAGAAGCAGATGATCTTGAAAGTCCCTTTCAACACAAACCATTCTATTGTTCTATGATTTTTGTTCTTTAGGTCCAGTTGGGGTTTCCACAAGTACAGCTGGTTACTAGGGACTGAAATCCTGTGTTCCTATGTTTGTGCAGCCCTGTCACTCTGTACCATCTCTCCCCAGGATAATTTATCACATGTGCATAATTTATCCTTCCATTTCTTCATTTCTCACCAACACATTGAAATGAAGAAATGCTAGTTTGGGGTTTTTGCTGCCCATGTAGATAACCCATTTCACAGTGGCCAGAATCACTATGAAGACAGTTTTCTGAACTTTGATAAGAGATCATTGTGGATGGATCACAGAAGCAGAGAAAGATCTTTTTTTTGTGTTACAGTGCAGGGAGCAGACACAGAAAGAGAAGTAGGCACAAATATTATGCAAGTGGAATAGTCTGAAGTGATTTTTCTGGAAATTTCATTTCATCCTTTTTTTATTGTAGTCAATTTTTTATCATAGTCATATTCGTACGTCAGAATAAATCATCCTGGATTCTAGTTTATTTTGTAGGACTCTCCAGGGCTCACCGAGTAGGAAGTGTAAAGGTTGTGGAAAGCATTATTAAAAAAAAAAAAAAAAAAAAACCAAAAAAACAGGATTTGCTTCAAAGCTAATTTTATAGCCAACATGATGTTTCTAATGCCAAGTAGATAAAGGGAAAATTTATATGAAAAAAACAAAATTTAGGAAAGAAGTACAATATAGATTTTTGGCACTGATTTTACAAAAAAAAATTCATTTAACAGCTTTTCAATTCTCAGTTCTTGTTGCCGTTTTAGCTTGATGCAATTTAGTTCCCAAAGGCAAAATTTATTACATTTGAACAAAGGATACAACAGACTTCCTGAAGTTCAGAAGATTTCAGTGACATAAACTTCATTTTCCCCTAATATTTTCATACTATCTAATATATGACATGGGAGCTTTTCCTTGTTTGTCATGGTTTAGCATTCTCAGATGCAGAACTCTAATATAGTTACTTGCTAATCCCTCTGAAGTGTGGGTTGATTATTAGTGAACTTGGTCATATGGAATTATTTTCTCTGGAAAACAGGGTATCCTTGCAACTTGAATTTTTATGCTGAAATTGAATATGGGTTTCATATTACTGTTGATGGTCATTATTGTAGTCATGGACTGTGATGAGAACATATAATAAAAATGTTCTTTAAAATGCATAGAAATAGCAGTGTTTTTTTCCTCAGGTAATTAATTCAACTACATTAGGAATTTAAAACAGAAACATACCTTCAAATATATAATCACTCTACAATTATGTGACCCCAAAACATATAAAATTAGATCTCAGAACAAATTTTGACCTCAAATGTCTTCATTTTTAAGAAGAGTGACAGATTCTGATGTAAAGTAACTGGAGAACCTCAGACTAACATGGTTTATATGAATAAAGTAATTTCTAAGTATGTTAATGGTAAACTGAAAAAATATAGTGAAGGACAGAATGTTTATAAAAGTACTGTTCAACAAAGTGCTTGTATTTCCTGATATCAAATCCTTTTCACATTTCCTGAATTAGAATTTCTCTCCCTATTGAGCCATTTTTCAATATAATCAACTGAAAATATGAAAGCTTCCCATGTTCCATCAATAGCTTTTTATTCATAAAGCTGTTAAAATCTTACATTGGAAAACCACTTGAAATTGCATCTGTTTCTTTTTGTTTGTTAGTTAGGCATCACTGGATAATAAATAGAGCTTTTAAAATAGATTTTATTTATTCTTTTGATACGAACTATATGTCATTGGTCAATTTATGTTCACTCCATGTATGATCAGAGTCATGGGAAGAGTTGGTTAATGAACAAAATGTGTTGTGGCAGTAGGGCATTATAGTAGGAACTCTGAGAGCAGTGACAATGATCTGTGAAGCAACCTGAGTGTAAGGGATAACAATACCACTGGCGACCCCATCTCTAATATGCTTCTGGAACTGTCCTTTGCAACACTGATACTATTTTTTGGCCAAGTGGTTATCTTCATACTTCAACCCAGCACCAGATTTGGGGGAAAAAGAAAAGGCACAATCTCCTTTACCTTATCTAAACTTTGGCCACAACTGAAGACACCAAAGCTGTACTTCAAGCTAATTGTTAAAAACAAAGCTCATAGAAAACTACCATTGTAGCTTTGGTTTATTTCTCCACCCAAAATCTAATACAGGGGTCAGATACAAATGCTATTCAAAGAGTAAGTGTATGTAAGACATTGTCACCCTTTAATATGATCATAACAAAGCAGTTTGACATGAAGGTTTCAAAATGGAGTGATTTTGGATTTCATCCTTTGGAGCATAGAGCCATTGAATGGTTTGGGTTGGAAACGGCCTTCAAGATCATCCAGTCCCACCTCCCACACAGAAAGAGGTGACGCTTCCACTAAACCAGGTGGAACTTCAGTGTGTGACCACGCAGCTTGATGTCATCAGCAAGTTTGTTGAGGGCACACTGAATCCCTGTGTCCAAACCACCAACAGAGATATTAAATGGTGCCTGTCCCAGTACTGACCCCGAGGAACACTGCTGAAAGCCTGGATGCCACTGGGAACACAGAAGCAGCTGCCTGACAGTGACTTGGCATTGCTGTGAAACAAAGCAATCAGGCAAACGGAGTGCACTGAGACACAACAAGGTATCTGAGATCCTGACAAGCTATCAGAACCACTTGGTGCCCAGTGCTGAGCACTAAGAGATATTTATATTTGTCCTAGACCCACTATAAACCTCACAAGCAGACTCAGAGGAACCGCATCTTAGTGGAAGAGTCGAAAACAACCAAAATTACATTCCTGATCCCATTTGCCAGATGTTTCAGAATTCGTAGGGGCTATTATGCCCTCATGTAAATCTAGCATCTGTGCGCTAATGGTTGTTAATAATCCTGAAAATGCCTTTCTAGGACATGTTTTAGCATTTGGAGCTCAATCAAGCTGCTGGATATGAACATTACACTCCACAGCATCTCTGTCTATCTCAGGACAGCCTAGGAGCTGACACCACATTCTTTTCTGGGAGGTTACATTGCTTTGTCTTGTCTGAAGCCTCATGCAGACAATGGAAAACTGTCTGTATTCAAGATGCCCCTGCATTTGATTAAAATGCTGAGTGAACATCACTGGTAAAAGACTGCATCTACATGAAAAGATTTTTATACAGTGAGTGATTTTGACTGACTGGTGTTCTAAGGCAAACAAAGATTTAGGCCTGCGGCTGAGTCAGATAAAAGCTCAAGCTGCAAATGCAAAATCTCTCCTACAATTCTCAAGGTTATTCAATGGACTGGATAAACTGAAACACTCCCACATAATCAAGCTCAGGGATAGATTCTCACTCTCCACATTTCAGCAAGCCCCATTTCCTTTGGTGAAACTTTCCAGGAAACAGCTCAAAGACATGGTGCAAAAATGGCCCTTGGAGTCTGGTGATGACCCTTCTGACTGATAAATATGTTTGGTCACTGCAGGTTGAACTTTCCAGAAGTAAAAGTCTGTGGGGAAATGTCATAGCTCAACAGTGTGAATCAAGAAAGGGGAAATATGTTCTTTTATTTCATTTGCTAAGCATGCACTTGGCCAGTTTTAAGATGCTAAATCATCCGTAAACAATGCAAACATTTTTAGATGGGCATTTTTAGATGTTGTTCTCTCAGGAATAGTAGTTTTTCTATATTAGCTGATCTATTTTAGAGATAGACATTCCTAAATTAAAGATATGGTTCAGCTAACAGATACACTTGTCTACAATACAGATGTCTACACATACCATATAATCAGACATCTGTTACTTTTGTGTAACTGTAATAGGATGAGGGCTAGAGAATAAAGCTAGAGATTGGTCCCACATCTACCACTCAGAGATCCATCTCCTGCACCTTAGAGATATCCAAAGGGAATGAGCTGTTAGAAGTGCTGGAAGGAGTGACCCATGACCTTGCTTCTGTCCATGGATATACCATCAAGAACTGTAACAATTTTGGCATATGATGAATTTTTCAAGAAGCTGAGGTTACTTTAAATGTAAGAAAATAGGAGAAACTACACTTGTTGATCTACAAAACCATGAATGTTATTATTTAAATGAATAACAGCAAACCCAAAGCCATTATCAATGGCTACATTGCCTACAATGTCACTGGGCTTAGGAAAAAATTATCTTGTTTCATGAATGGATATTTTTGTAAGCTATTAGTAAGACTAATATCTTACAACCTTTATGAAAAGGAATTGGGGATATCTGAAAAATAATGCATTTTTATGAGTTCAAGCAGATGCTTAATTCTGTTCCCTGTTTGTACATTGTCAGATCATGTGAACAAACCATCCTCTCACCTCTTGTGAGCTCAGCTGAGATCCAGGCTGTCTAGTTTGGGCAACATGTATGCACAAAGAATGCCTTCATTCCAAAGAAAGAAATATGTTAAAATTAAAATCTATGTTTTGGCAGTCATCTGGCAATGTTCATACTTTCAGACCATCACTCAGTGTATCATGACCACACACCACAATACCTATACTCTTTTTTCAAACAGGTCTTGTCTTTCTGAAGTGCTATCAGTCAAAACCCAACTGATAATCTTCTCTTGTACAACGTTCCCTTCCATTGCTAGCCAACTGTCTACCACAGTTGCCATCTCAAGAGGTGCACTGACCAGGAGCTGGTCACCTACGTGTAGGGCTTGATTTCCACAGTACCTGAAGCTGGCTGAAATTTATTTATCTCACCTGCCTGACACCTGCTCATCCAGTGGCTTCAGAAAAACTGGCTTCCCAAAGTTAAGGCATGGTGTTAGGAAAGTGAGAAGCTGTGCTACTAGTTGGACTGCTAAGGAAGGACTTTCTTTTCATTGGTCTTATGCATCTCCAACACTTTTAATATGCACCAAGGCCTCATGAAGTGTCAGTCTTGCAGCTGCAAGCTGATGCCACATGAGGCAGGACTGTGAGAGCAGAGCAGCATATACAAAACCAGCTTGTATTATCTGCTTTCCTTACTACCCCTGCTTTATTTGGAAGCTAGGATTTTTCATCTGATCTTTTTAGTCTAGCTGAGACTGCACATCTCTCTCTGTCTCCATATGTTGCTAATCATCCCATGGAATTCAGAGAAAGAAAATTAACTATTTGGAAAGTAACTAACAGCAATAACAAAAAGTACTTCAGGCATCATGGAGAATGATTTCTCCCACCCACCTTAGGCTAGTCAGTGTGAATTTGTGTTATATTTACTGCTTGTATTCCAGCATCCTCCAGACTCATGATGAAATGGTGCAAAGCACAGCAGAAGCACTATATTTGCATCAGGTACAACCAAAATCTACAGTGCTGGTTACATTTTCTTGTTTGTGAGACATACAAAGAGTAACTATTTGCTAAAACCTCAGCCTGGTTTTGCAGTACCAGCCTTCTTTCATTTCAGAAGTTAATTTTGCTTTTTAAATCAAGGAGATTGTGAGGGTCTGGAGACTGGAACCAAAATGTGAGTGCTATGGCCTTTGCTCCAGACATGAGGACAGAGTTAACAGATGCCCTGCTGGTTCATAGTTAAGACAAACTAATATAACCTTTTTTTCTTCTTCTTTTTCTTTTTGCGGTACACAGCATCTCATTTAATTTAATCCACTTTATATTTCTCATCATAAAAACTTGCACATCATATAACTAATGCTAAACCTATTCAAGAGGTGTACATTTAAAATTAACCCTGTTTTAACTATCTATCAACATTGCTAGTCCTCACAATTTTATCCTGTGTCTCTATGTAACCAGAACACTTTAAAGCAAAAATTAATTATTTTTTGTTGTTTAAGGGAGACTAAATCTGAATCTTATCTTAAATTGTACAGGATAAATCTTCTGTTCCCCTGTCACAGAGGAAAGCACTGAAGTATGACCACATTATATTGAAGGAGTTTCAAACACAAAGCAAAGGATAAAATGCCAGTTTTACTATTTATTTGATATCATATATTAAGACTCAATTTAGCTGGGTAAAGAGATATGACTTGTGGTTTTAAATGTGTGATGGTGACAGTAAAACTAATACTTGCATTTTAGAAATATTAATAGCAATTAAGAGATTCTTATTCAATCCCCTGTTCTTTCAAATTTTAAGGCAGCCAATTGATTTAGCTCTGAAAGACAAGAAGGTAGTGCTTAGAAATGTTTCATACTTGTGCTATTTTCTTCTAAGATTAATTTTCCATTCTATTTTTTATGTTTCTATGGCTTTCAGATAACTTGGTACAGTGGTCATATTAATATCTGTACATTTTTCCTTATGTTGACCAAAGGGCTAGGAAAGGTGTCTACTTTTGTCACAAAGTTACTGAATTTTAATCTCCATGAGGTTCTTATTTTAGTGTTTTCTTCATATTTTCCTTCTTTTGATATTCACTATACTGGGAGGTACTCACTGAATGATAACCAGTACAGAGATGCGCCCAGACTAAAAAAAAGTATCCATATTTTGTATACCACACACTATGACTGTCTACATCTGAGGTCTTTGCGTGCACCTTGTCAGATTTTTCTGTTGGCTGGTGTGATATTCAATATCCTCGTGTTCTCTACGAGTTGCAAAAAATCCATGTGTCACTATCTGTTCTGCCTGATAGTGATTTAGAGCTTGAGTCCATGCTGCCTCTCCGAGCTACTGGGCATTCGTTAAGTAGTGCCTACAAATAGACATTCCTCGAGCTATGAAGAGAGCTTTTGATTCTTTTTAGCCCTGTCATTTGTCTATTCCCTTGAAGTCTTCAATTGAAATTACTGATGCAAACTGAAAGAGCAATTGTAGCAGAGCATCTAAGTTGAATCTCAAAATGCTTCTGCAAATGGATAGTGTGTTGTTTAAGTCACAGGAACAGTTAAAAAAATTCCTAAGGAACTTCTTGTCTCCACATAAAATGCTGTCTCACTTCATGAGATAATTCTGGACTTGCATTTTTAGTACAAATGGAACTCAGTGGTCTCTTGGAGTTTAGCCCTAAAGTCTAGCATAACAGAAATCTGGGGAATCTTCTGTCTCACATTTTATGCTTAGTAACTTAACTTAAGGTGGTTCAAAGCAGGACACTAACGAAGATAGATTCCCAAGAAGGATGGCAATAGGGAGGAAAAGGGAGATAACTGAGACTACCAATATGTGGGTGCAATTCAGTTGCATAAACATAGGTGTCCGGTGCCACTGAAAGTTCCAGGGATCCCACCTAGCCTCCTCCTGCCTTTCCAGGAAGCTTTCTCTTGTAAGTGCTGTGTGGTACCTGCAAGTCACATAAAAAACCTCAAATGCCAAAGGCTGTTGCAAATGACATTAGACTCCTGCCTGAACAACCTCATTCCTCCTTCAACAAGGAGTGTGTTAATAGATTCCTTTGGCTTTCCCTATTGTCTATTAGAGCAAGCAGTGATTGATTGATTAATTACTGTAATAATAATCCTTTTCTGACAATTTTAAGGATGTTTGTTTCCCCAGCCTAATTCAAAACTCGTATTTGTGGTTTTATGAATACTTTAAAAGCAACAAAAGCACTTTTTAAATTAATAGGCTTAATTCTCTCTCATTTAACTGTTCAAACAACATTATAAGAAGTTTAATAATTGAGTTCAACCATATACTGGGGATTACAAATTCATTTTCATCTCCAGCACTTACAATATTTTTCTTCATGTATTACTGGTACCCATAAAGAATGTGCTAATATTGGGATTGAATATTGTATATCTAAGTTGTTTTCTTTCCTATGGTGAGTTTTCTTCACAATTCATTTTGAAGTGACTCACTCATTTTTTTGAAGTCCACATATTATGCAGAAATGCAGTAGGAATCTGAAAAGAACACCAGTCTTTCCTTTTGCTGTGATAAAATCCATATTTATACACAGGAAACAACTCACAGTACTCAAGGTTTATGGCACTTATTTCATTTTGAAAGAAATTCACATTTGTTTACACTATATTTTGACCTATGATTATTAGTCCCTCTGATAATCAATTAAGAATGATAATGTGCTCTTGCTACTTGAAACAGCAAAATACTGGACATGTCAATAGGTGAAATTCTGGGTTACGTAAGTGTGCCACATGATCTTCTGCAGCAGAGTCTGCTAATATGTGGTTTTTTCTAATATTTAAGCCATTAAAGCAATTCTTCCAGCATCAGCTATAGAAAGCTGAAGATTTTTGATTAGAGATGGCTGAGGTCTGAACATGCCCAGCCATGCCAGAATCCACATGTACAGCACTTACTGTCTTTTATGCAGCTGTTTCACCTCTGAACAGATTCTCCCTGCAGCTGTGTTTTTGTTTAATACAGAAACCAGCAGTGAAGTAATTTGATGGGAAGAGAGGACATAATGGAAATATAATCTGTGATAATATAAAAATCCTGTCTCTTATGGACAAATGCAACACAAACCATAAACAAAATGCATACACACCCTCTTTAACTTAAGACACTGGCCTCAGTCTCTCTAAAAAAAAAGAGTAAATGGAGACATTCTGGTGCTCAGAGGTGCTATATCTTTAGTAGAAAATGAGATCATACAGAAATCAAAAACTGTGGTAAAGTAAAATGTGAAAGAGTAAAGGTGAAAAAGCAAAGAGACTATTTGGACACAAATTATTCAAGTATGTGCAGTCTCATATTCCTATTAATTCAAGTCTGACTCCATGGAAAAATGGCCACAAAGGCCAAAAAGCATAGGCAAGGATACTAAAACTATGTCATACTTATTTCACTATGCAAAATACAAAGACAGAAAAATGTTAAATTGTTTATTCTGTCCACTATCACATCCTAATACACCTTTATCCAATTTGAGTGTTCGAATTGAAATAAGCACTTGTTTTGTGTATGAAAGTTCTAGGAAGCCCATAAATTCATTCTTCAATCTGAACTTCATAATATGAAATTTGCAGATTCTACTACTGGGATATTTAACATAGACCAGGAGATGATAAATATATTATCATAATCCTCTCATTTATTAGGACATTTTATGTAAGTTTTGCAAGTTGCCACTTGAGTAAGCAGCGTGCACTGAACTCAGTGGCTGCCAAAAGTGCTGCAGTTGCAGAAATTATTTTATTTCTATCAAATGGAATTAACATGTATCTCATATTATTTGGCTATTTGTATGAACAGACAAAAATTTACATTGAAAATAACAGTCCTCATCTTCTCTTATATATTTCATTCAAAAAATAATGACGGTTTGTGTTTTAAGAAGAATTATCTATGAGGTCAGAAAGAGATTCTCGCTATAGTAAAAAGATGACAGGGTAAGTGAGAATTTCATATTGCATGATGAAAATTATCTAGAACTGTACTTTTCAATATTTTCAACCATTTTCTTTTGTTTTGGCATATAGAGCTTTATTTTACCATCCAGTTATCAAAACAAAAAGTAAATTCAGCTGAGTTTCAGATTTTTCTTTTAATTTTGTATTAAAAAATTAATAGGTTGATGTATATTCACCTCTGCATCCACACTTCTCCAACCAAAAGCAATCTGTATTTATATTAAAATCTGAGAGTTCAAAAATTCCACTCAAATTTTTTGCCTTTAGCCACTTTTGAGAATAAATTTTAAATTCTTTAAGAATTTAAGAAAAAACTAAGTAATTAATTTTAAGATACAATTTCTGCTGTATTAGAATGTATTTAGAATGGCAAATATGTCTTGACAGTTAGCAAATATTTTGCTTGAACAAATTAGTTTACATCTGTGTATCTGAAATTCCCCATCCAAATGGAGAAATGATCATTTTAGAATTTAGTAAGGTCCAATAATTATTGGAAGTTAGCAACTCCCATCACGACTGCTAAAACATAAGTGAAGAGAAGCCTAATGGAGTTCAGCTTAAGATATTAAGGCTAATACTGTCAAAGTTCAATTGTGCAATATATATTAAAAGAGAAATCTGTGCTCAATCACACATGGATCAATATATTTGTCAGTGCTCTGAGTTCTATCATTTGATGCATGGCATTAAGTAAAACTATCCAAAGTTGCATTAGAGATGACAAAACATTTCTAGGCATATAAATCATATTTGAGGAGCTTTGCAAACCTTTAACTAATGGGCAGTTACAGAGACGTTTGAGACAATTTTATTAGAAGTTCACTTCTAAAAGCGTCTTTCACTGTCTGTTGCCAGAACCAGGATATTAACACAGATGCACCTCTCTTCTGACCCTGTTTAGCTGCTCACATAGCCTTTATAAGAAGAGCAAAGTTTATTCCAGCACTTATGTGACTGCCTCTTTGTAATTGATGATTCTGACATTTAAAAAATGGCTTGTTTGCTTAAAAACCTGTAATGAAAATTTCGCAATGACATAAGGAGAACTTTTCCAACCAGGAGGTGGGCATGAAGTGAATCCTAATGGAAAGCGAGAAGCCCCTGGAAAAATTCTTCCAGCCTTTTCTCTCTCTGCCCCACAAAAGTCTTCTCCCCTCCAGCGGTCACATTAGTGGGATGTTGTCTCTGAGTCAGTGGATGAAGGTGGAACTCGAGATGTCCTGCTGCTCCCAAAAGCTCTGTTTGGGCAGCAGTGGGAGCTGCCTGGGCAGCCCTGGCTCCTCCTCAGCTCCTCCTTCAGCAGGTACCAGAGGGAAGCAGTGCCACGGTATTAGAGCCAGGGTGCCCTAAACTCTGCTCTGCTGCCATGCCCACATAAGTGAGGGTTGTGTACAGAGCTTAGACAAATTCTTGGTGTCTGGAGCTTTGGTGTTTTGCCAGGTCTTGGCTATCAGTGACTAGCTGGTGCAGAGGGGAGAAGAGGGTCCCATCTCCAGAGACTGGATGCACAACAGGGAGGAAACTGACTGGACTAGGATATGCTGAAGCTGACATCATTTGCTTTTGTTCTGCGGGGAGGCAGGGAGAAAAGGCAGAAATTTTATGCTAGAAATGGCTGGAGAGTGGGTGTTTCAATGCATGTGTGAGTGTGTAGGAGGCTGGAGGGGGAGGGCAAGGTTCTAAGGAAAAGAAGAAAGGAGCTCTGCAAGAAAGGTCTGAGAGCACTGATGTGAGTACAGATCTTTTAAACACTGGCAGTTTCACTCCTTTTGATGTATTGCTTTCTTCTTTAGCTCCAAATGGAAGTAAATTAAAATTTTTTGTATTAAACTAATCTCTTCTGCATTGAAATCAACATCACTGTATGCAGTATTTACTGAGACTTTGCCATCCTGAGCATCACCTGTAGTACTGCTGGGTAAAAGTCAGATAATATTGGACACCCTGTCTTGATAGATGTTCCTTGAGAATTTATTCATAGGCTAAAAGTCAATCAGGAAGCATGTTGGATTATGCTGCTGCTCTGTTATTTGTGATCTCTTCTGTTCCACATTTACATAAGCAAAATAGCAAGTCTCAATAAGCAAAGGGTTTCAGCAGTTCATGATTATTGGCTGAAATAATGCCTTTGAATCCTGCAAACTCATCAGTTCTGAGGAAGCTGTCAGAGCTAGACCTGTAACATGGTGAAGGGCTTTAAGAGAACTGAAAAAAAACTGGTTGTTTTGCACTGGGGTGATTGAAAAAAAGACATCAGAAAGAAGTGGGAAATGGGAAAATGCTGAAATTGAGGTAGTGATGAGAACATGACAGTGCTTTCTTGTAAGGGGAAAGTGGAGAAGCATCATTGTGTAGGACTGAAAGACACACTAAATGTGTGGGGTAGCTTTAATCATACCCCCTCACTAGCATGTTACCGGGATTATTCTCCTGGTATTGGGCAGAGCCTCAGCCAGTGCTTTTGGTACTTGGTTTGTTTGTTATAATCTGGTTGACTTACTTGCACTGAAACCTCCACAGAAGTTCATGTGCCACACAGCAGCCTGGTGTGCTCAGGCAGGTTTTCCTCAGGCAGCTAAAGAGGAACACATCCATCCACAGCAAAGACACTGCCTCCTGTCAGGCCTTGTTGCAGGCTCTGGAAACCACACGTGTGTTTAACCTTATATATCTGAGAAGTGGGACTACGGGTAGATTCCTCTGGCAAACTCCACAGGAAAGTCATGCAAAACTGCGGTGCTACATGTGGTATGAAAATATTGATCACATTTATGTGTTTATACTTTTAATATCACTTTAGAAGGTTGTTTTATTTAAGTGGGAGGGAGCTGTAACAGATGGGAGAAGTCAAAAACACTCATATAATCTCTGGTCATTTTCTAGACAGGTCACAATGGCAACATCATTACTCAGTGTTCCAAAAACTTCCTTTTTTTCGCAGATTTTTTTTTAAATCTCTTTAGTCTGTCTTGTTCCAATTATTTTCTGCATACCAGACAAGAGTATATTTTTTTAGACCAAACTTGACTGCATCAAAAGAAAATGCCGTTGACTATTATGTAAGAGATTCAAGTGTTTCTAACACAGTTGAAAAAGTAGTTCTGCATTGTTTGGGGAAATAGGGATAATAAGAAGAATTGTACCTGAGCAATTGTTTATGCCAAAAATTCCACTCCAGCCAAGGTGCTGAGCAGATGGATTTTTATTTTAAGGTGTGCAGTACTGTAAATACTATCTTTCAATAATCCATTCTGAAAGCAGGCTTGTGATATTTTAATCATTTTTTTGCTACAAGAATAATGAATTCATCTTTGCTAGGACATACTTGTGATCTCAAGTCAACTGGAAGTAATATTTTTCAGAAAATGTTTGGGGATATTCAAAAAATTAAAATTGAAAATATGAGCTGAAGAACGTTTAGTAAAAAAACAAAGTCACAATATTTCTAATTTTTGGAGGGTTATTTTAATTTATCTGTTCCAGAAAAATTGCCACAGACTGAGAAAATCTTCTACCTAATCCTAAGCTAGGTTCGATCAGCCCAGTCCCAGGTATCTAGGATTTCATCTTTTCCACATAAAAATATAACCACACTTAGATGTTAGTCTCATTTTGCAAGTGTATGTCAGAATCATGTGCTATTTTTTTCTCCAGTGTGAATTCTGTGTTAAACATGCTTTACCATGGGCTGACAGAAAAAGCCAACTTTCCCTGATTTGGGTCTCCAGTTAACTTGTGCAGTAATGGCAGTGGCCAGAGCAAGCTACAGCAGGCTTTCTCTCTGTCTCATAGCTGGAAAACACCGCTGTGGGAAACAGCCAGGCCAAGTATGGGAAAAAGGAGGGACTATAACAAAGACCGTGTAGCAAAGAATAAAATACAAAGTGTGATCTCAATAAAGACTGTATCAAAATCTGTTTGCACAATGCAAACACAATCAAGGCAATGTAGACAGCCTTTAATCTATCATTTTCCAAAATATTACCCCAAATTTGGAGTATATAACATAAATTATAAAAGACTCTTGAAACAACTTCTCTCAGAGTCAAGACTGCGGGGAGAAAGTCAGTGTGTTTAGTCAGTTTCTGACAACCATCCCATGGCAATGCAAGCAGCCCTGTCCAGTTGACAAGCAGAGTGATGCATGATACCTGTACAGTATAATTGCATCGACTTCAACAGACTGCAGCAAGATTTTTACTCTTTCTTGCAATGACAGCAAGTTCTTCTCCCAAATATTTGAAATTTCATGAGATACGACTCTTTTGTGACCTCTGTTAGCATCCTGCAATGGCAGGGTTTAGGGACCGGCTAAATATGAAATCTACTCCTCCAGAGTAATTTTAATTTCTCATGCACCATAGCCTTACTCTTTTATTGCTATTAGTGATGGAGTTAGATATTCTTTTATATACCGTTTTATCTATGAAGGAGAGAAATCACATTAAGCTTATATAATTTTTGTTCCTTTTTCTTTCATTTCTTTGCATTTCAGTCAATTTAGTGCAACAGTATTATCCTTCCATTAGATAAAGGCACATTTTGTATTTTTGTGTCTGAATTAGGCAGTGCATCTGTCTTTTAAGTGAGGAGAGTGAGAGGTTCGAGGAAATTGCAGAATGCTCAGTAACTAATTTCTCTTTTAATGGCAACAGTTTTTAATCTCTCACATCTTACTGGTATCTAAGCACATCTGGATCCTACTTAGGTATTCAAAATCCTTTTTATGCCTCAAGAGCATTCTTCCCAAAAGGATTCTATTTGTCCAAGTGAAAAAGAGGAATATATTATCATTCATCTTAAACAGTCTTGCTTTTGCAGATTCCCTTTAACTGCACAAAAATAACCATACAGACAAGCGCTTATTCTACTTTTCATGGCTGGGGGGAGGGCAAGCAAGAGTCCTTCAACAGAAGAAAAGTAGAGAGTGGGTAGGAGAGAGTTGAGAAAATATTTAGTTCTAATCCGAAGTAGAACCTGTATAGACTTCAGTGAAACAGAAGCACATCTGTTATGTGCAAACTGTTCTTCCCTGTGTGCCATTGGACCTGACCCTCATTTGTGGTATTTCTCATTTTAATTATGATATTTTTAATTGAATTATTTGAATGACAGGACAAAGCCATTAATAGGTTTGGGGCCATGCTCTTTGTAAGATTATGTATGGACTGGCAAGGGTTGTGCAAATACAGAAATGCCTTTCAGCTGCCTTGGCCAACATGGGGGACAGTAGGTACTGTCAGAGGGATTTGTCTCACAATTTCTGCACATTAATATATTTCTCCTTCCATTGCTGCTATTATGGTTTTTTTTCTCTATTTCCATCAGTTAATTGACACCATCAGTCCCACTTTTCTCTTGTGCTATGCTGGCTACGAAGGATCTGTGGTGCTGTGGGGCTCTTTCTGATAGCAGCAGCCTGAAACTGGATGTGAGGACAGGTGCTCTCTGCTCACTCAGGGTGAAGGTTGTCCTGTGCCTTCAAGCCCAAGTTAACACAGCTGGAAGAAAATGTCCCCCCTCTGCTTATCAGAAGCTCTGCACCAGAGAAACAGCTATGCTTGCTGTTCTATAAATTCCAGATTGCCTCAGAATCCAAAACATGCTCTCCAGTTTTTAGAGTAGATGGACCACCTATTCTCCTTCTAAATCAGTACTGTTTTTGAGACTAGCTGAAGATATATGAATTATTGTGAAAATATACATACTTCTGTTTTCCAAAAGTACATTTTAGATGAGTTCTACTAGGTGGAACTGTGGCATTCAGCATTTAGTTTGCAGCTCATTGCAATAAATCTGGGAGGACAGTGAAGTCAGAGAAAGAAAATGTGGTCACTGCTAATATCAAAGTTACTGTCATTTCTTTTTATGGTGTCTGTCACAAAACAAATAAGCATGCTGAGAAGCATTCACACTAGTTATCCTGAGCATATTGAATAATTCATAGAAGTAGTGTTAGAAATTGTGCTATAGGGACATGAACAACATGGTATCAATTTTTTTTTTTCATAAATCCCTTCTACAGTCCTAGTTAATCAGAATACATCTTGCCAAGGGAGTGCTGTTACAATAGTTTTGCCATAAGAGATACAAATATAGTGAAAAGACTGAATAGTTTCAATCTCAATAAAAATAAACTTATAGAACTCTCCAGAATTTGTTTATTCAAAGTGTTTAATTGCAATTCCACTTACTCATTAACCCTGAAAGCCTTGAAAATATTTCAAAAGCTGTTTACATTATTATAAGCTCACCAGACATTTAATACATTGATTGATTGGTTCATCTTTATGTATGTAAAATTTCTCAAGGCTAAACAATTTGGGGATTCCTTGCTGAGAACATCTAAAGGAAAGTCAGTTTCAAAATTACGCAATTTGTTTATCTAAATATTAATTGAAAACATAATGTATCGACTATTAATGGAATAAAATTGGGGAAAAATTATATTTTGTAATTATAACATTTGGTACATTTTTATCAATTATTATAAAAGCTTGTTGTATTTTGTGAATTGGTTTATTGTTCTTAATTTTTTAATTTATTGAACTGGTGTAAAGTCTCTTTGATATATCATCATAAAATCCTTGAAATCAAAATTCACTAGGTCAAAAAAAACCTGAATTTAGTCACCCAGCAATGCTTACCTTTGCTGTTAGGACAGTATTATTCATGGTGATGTCTCTCTTGTTAATGTCAGCAGCCCCATCTTTGGTTTGAGTGATTCACAAAGACAATCTTGAGGTTTTTTTCTGAACTCATTATTTATAGTAAAAGCAGAGAGAGCTAAAACAGACAAGAAGCCATACTTTCATTTTTATACCCAGGCTTGTTTGAATTTTTTTAGTTTGATTTTAGTACCTGAGTATCTCAGATTATAATTCCTATTGGAAATAATGACTGTATAATTTCACTGTATGTCTAAGAATTGCAGTTGACACCTGACTAGGATTTTTGTCTGGAAGCCATTTTCAGGTAGTGCCTGTATGTGAGCATTGCTTGCATACAAGTCTGAAAAAGTAATAATTTCCTACTTAAAATGCCATAAGAAGCAGAAAGAACAAAGGAATTTTAATGTAAATGTCCCTCCATTTTAAAAACATCAACTTTTGGAGCAGGAATCACTAGAATACTCTAGTCTGCTTGTGCCTTTCTGAAGCAGGACAGGGCTCTTAGACAGGCAGGCAGTTAGGGGTTTTCTAAAGACAAAAACAGAGAAGAACAAAGCACCCAGTGCACAGCAATTTCTGCTTTCCTTCTCACTCTGCTGCTGGCATTAATGTCCCACATTCCTCCTGCTCCTTCTGTTCCTGTACCCCACAGCACACACACTCATCCACTGCTCCCCTTTAGTTATCCCCTGTCTCCGCTGTGCTGCATCCATTAGCACATGGCACTCTTGCCTTTTTTGTGCACTTCTCATGCAGCATTTCTCAGAAGGAAGTTTGTGGAGTGGCTGTCCCACTTCCCACCATTTTTGCAGGCTTTCCAAAGAGCAGGAAGTTGTGCATATAATATGCTTGAGAGAACTTTTCCATGAATCACCTTCAACCACTATGGCTGCCGTCTCCAATGTGATGGGAGACTGCAACTTGATCTCAGTTTTTGATGGACATGGAAGCAATACACTCTCAGGACAGATGGTGCCACCTACTTTGTCAGGATAGAAATATTGTGTGGAAGAAAATGACATTAAGTGGTAGCCTTTTGAGGAAGAATTAGATACAATGATAATTTTGGGAAAGGCTTTTTAATTACCATGGGATGATTCACAGGGGACGTTGGGAGATGGCAGGCATAGTGTGAGACTGCTTTTTCATGGTCTGAACAAATAGTCTGATGTGCTATCACACTCATTCATAATAACACATTTTAATTTACCTTTATTCATTAGCTAATTAACAAATTAAAAAATCTGGACATCCAGAAAATTTATTCTTTTCTAAAGAGGAAGATAATGGTTGCTGTCATACAAAACAGGGTTAATGCCCCTTTATATATAGTATGTGAGATTTGTATCCATATTGCAACAGTCTGTGGCAAGTCTTGGGATTTAAACATTCAGCCGAATCCCTACAATGCAATAGAAAATGATGGAGTATTTTGCCCTGCAATGGTGTTGTTACTGGTCATATATTTAGTACAGTGGAAATGAAGTCCCAACAATATTGTGACTTCTCAGTGTTATACAAAATTCTCCTTTCTCTCAGAAACCAAAACAAAAAATAGAGAAGGTGGATGAGACATAAAAGGAGGAAGAATAGCTAGTGGGAGATTGGATAATCCTCATAAGAGGGGAATGTGATTCTTAGCCATAAAGCTATAAGGGTAGAAAGTGACCTTTTTCTAACTATTCTAAGGCTGGAGTTTTTTGTGTGTTATAAAGCAGTTTTAAAGAAGGAGTTTGGTGGGACTTTTGTTAATGATTTTGTCTCCTTACAAAAAAAATACTATGCGAGCTGAATTTTATAGTTTATACTCGGTGTAGTATTGAGAAATGAGCTGAAAGTGAAAGAATAATTATTCAGTGGTGAAAGTGTTAAGTTGTTTTGAAGAGAGTAAAAATATATTGTCCTTGAAAATGAGTACTTGGCAGTGCAAGAGGCTCTAGAGATATTAAGGCAACCAACATTTGCTTGGAAGGAAGGTCAGTTTGATAATACATTACCCTCTATTAACCTGGAAAATACTGTAAAACCTTAGAGAACCTAAAGGAACTCCACTATTTATCTTTACCATGCAATTTTAAAGTAAGTAATAT
Source organism: Bombycilla garrulus (assembly GCA_013400315.1). Lineage (NCBI taxonomy): Eukaryota > Metazoa > Chordata > Aves > Passeriformes > Bombycillidae > Bombycilla > Bombycilla garrulus. The sequence goes on along the minus strand of VXBU01013692.1, from coordinate 504,639 downwards.
ATTCATACTTGCCTGAAAAACTATTGAGTAGATCTTTTGTTAGAGAATTTATGTGAGAAATTCTCTGAAGTTAAGGTAATTTTTTGTAGATGATTTTGCTATCAAAAAAAAGAAAATGTAGTTAATAAATAAGATAAGCACATATCAACTAAAATTTGAATGGCCTTTATAAAAGTTATGAGTAGAAAATTACTTATATACTAGCCATACATTTGTATAAGCATTTGTTAATGAATTGATAATCAAATATAGCTCCATTCCAAATGCACTGAGGTGTTTATATTTAGTAGACTATTAGTAAAAATCCTTTTATTTAGCTGGAAATTTTTTCACTGTTTTGATACATTTAATTTCTGCTTGATCAAATTCTTCCTGTCTTTAATTTTGATTAAAAGCATTAATCTGTAGTGACCCAGACTTCTTTTGAAATATCTGTCTCTGAAAGTTGCAGACCTTGTAAACCCAGTTGACTACTTTCAAGATAGAGCAAGATTTGAGAATTTATATAAATCCACAACTAGGAGTGCACATATATATTCTGAATTTCTGGTTTGGCATGACAGGAGAAGCTCCAATAACTAGGATGATGCAGTGAATTAGCACACATTTCATTACAACTAATAGCATGATTAAGATGTTAATCAGTCAGATTCTTCAGCATAAAGTTTGGTAGTGAATTTGTTGCATAAAAACTAGCATCTGGGACAACAGTAGGCATTTATTTTGAGAATAATGTGGATACATATTATTATTACTGTAATTAACATTGCTAATCAATATATCAGAGCAAAACCTTCAGACTTGGTGCCTGGTGTTTGGCTCCACAGCCAAGGTTTGGACCTGAAATAATCACAGTGGCTGCTGGCAGCTCATGTTGATCTCAGTCAGGAGAACGTGGACTTGAGCAATGAATACACAAAACATCCACAAATCAAGGCTTTAATTCTTAGCTTTAAATTAAATTAATAACCTACTGATAGTCAAATCAGATTTGTCTCAGAGAGTCAGCTGGAGAATTCGGCACCTGGATGGGCATGTGCAAGTGTAGCAGGAAAAACAAAGTATTGATCAAACAATTATGAAAATCGTAGTTTTACCAAATAGATAACAGAGTTATAAAACTGACCCACTTCTGGCAGTAATGCCCACTGCAGTTACAAGAAATCTCCTTGGAAACCGTAATATATCTAAAATAGAAATGAATTTTCAAGTCGGACCTTTATAGATTTTAAATGGAGATGAATCCTACTCATCTATCTTTGCACATGTTTTTTAAGTGTCCAACAAAGTGATGTCGCTTTCACAAATTACTAATTTAGTATGTGACTGGTTATTCTTGTCCTCATGGTGCTGGCATTACTCAAAGAAATAAAATAGCTCTATTAACCATTTCAGTTCACAACATGACTGCCTATTACTAAAAATTCCCAGTAACATATATATTTATATTTCGACATATGAAGGCATTTGTCACTGTGCTGCAGCATCTTCATAAATGCTCCATCTAATTCCTCACCTCATCCATCTCCCTTTTTCCTTCTTAGCAGTTTATGTCAGGAATCAGCAGTGGCAACGGTGTGCAGTTGACAATGCTGCTGAAAATGTCTTCCACCAGGGACAAGTGGCACATGGCCAGGATTCCCAGTGGGGCACAGGGGCTGCTCAGTGTTTACATCATGCTTTTCCTCTACCCCTATGCCTTTGGGCTGCCAGGAGGCTGCCTGGGCTGCTTTCCTGCTCCTGGGAGCCATTACCTAGATAAATGTGATGCGCTGCCTACAGAAATAAAATGTGCGTACAAAAGCAAATATGTTGTAAATTCTGACCTCCTTTTCCTAAAGAAAAAGAAGGGTTTCATTTCTTCATGAGCCTCTGTGCACAGTGACACCTTTCAAAGTGATCCCAGATAGCTATGCAAACGTGGCATACATTTTTTATCTCTCTCTTCAGATCCACTGACGCTCTATCATGCAGTTCATTCACACCAGACATTTCAGGATGCACAAGTAGTTCCTGCAAGCAAAGCTTAGACAGAACAAGCTTACATAATTTGTAAACAAAAGGCTACCCTGAAAATTGGACCCTTTTCTTTTTATGTGGTCTTGCCTCCAATATACTTACCATCTTTTATGTTTTTGGGTTTTTTTTGTAAAGTATCAGATTTAACATCCATACTATGCTTTCAGAGGCTAAAAGAAGTGAAAAATACATCTCTGGGAAGACAATTTGCCTACTCTTTACTGCTTTCTGACCAGCATTCATTTAAGTATGATTTTGCTATTGCATTACTTACATTTTTTAATCTACAATGTTTCATGTTTACTGGCTCAGCAAATGATCAAGGTCTTTAGATTTTTCTGGAATGTATTTTATTTCTCTCCCAATTAAATGCCTCTATTTAAATAACTTTTACCACTACATGCAAAATACAAATAAAATGGAAATAGTTTCTTCTACTAATCCACATCTGCCTGAGTGTAATTATATGATACATGCTAGTTAAGCACAAAAATTTTGAATAGACAGCTTTTTAATTAGGCATATGCATTGGGTCACAGTAGAATTAAAATGGGTTCTAAAAAATTGATTATATAAAAATGGCACCTGCTTACTCAACAGATCTGAGTCTTGGGTGAAGCTGTAGACAAGTGTCTGTGCCACATATTTGTTTTGGCCCCTGAAGCAAAGTTCAGAGGCAATGTTCAGTCCTTCATGATGGGAATGATGAAGTCTAATGATGGGGACAGATTTTAGCCGAAGTTATCACCCCTAGAATGCTGTTTTGTACAAGTATGGACTCAAATCTGACAAACAGATGATTTCTATTTGTTGCTCAGATTTCAGAAAGAGGAAAATCTAGGCCTATTTTATGCCAGTGAGTGCATGAATGCCTAGAAGTACATGTTGACTTGACTGTTTGTCCAATTTTAAGAAATAATAAATAATAATAATTAATGATTGATTAAAGAAATAATAATTTGTATCACCCTTAGTTTTCTCCCTGAACCTCAGTTCCCAAAGTTCAATGGGTGAAAGGAGGAGCTTTGGATAGTGGTTACCTGTCAGCTTTGCTAAGTTTGTCACACACGGGTAAAACTTTCTGTATGTGATGAAGACAGGGAAATGCTTCTTCCATGCCAGTATGAGCAGTGATATTTTAATGGACTATTTAGTGTTCTCACATAACAGCAAGTGGTCCTGAAACTATTTCTTAATGCAGAGGCAGCTTCCCATTGTGTCTCCCAGCAGCTCTTTTCATTTCACTGTGCCTGCTGCAGTACTGTCTATCAGAGAAAATTGTTATAAAGTTTATAATAATGTGGTCAGTTTTAAATTTAGCTCTTTTGATCAGTAGCTGTAGTTATTGAGTTATTGTATGCATGTACTTTTCCCCAGGTTGCCTTTTGATATGTTTTAGCAGTTAATCTAATGTTCCTTTTTAGAAGAACTGAGCAAATATCTTCTTGGCAGGTGTTTTAAGTATTTCGGCACTAATATGCAGTAGTCATCTTACTCTGCAATCTCCTTTAAGAAGTTGTTGTAATTCCAAAATTTTTATTTAAAAATAAGGGTAATTTTATTCTGAGTATTAATAAAATTAGGGCCTTTTTTCTTTTTTTTTTTCTTTTTTTTTTTTTTTTTTTTTTAA